>VZTE01000365.1:1038899-1068737 GCA_013397775.1 Eulacestoma nigropectus | reverse complement strand
CACTTCAGAGGTTTAAAGTGAAAATTATGCTACATTAACAGTGGTATTTAAACTGTCAAAAAACAAAACAAAACAAAAAAACTGTTTACACTAAATATTTTGGTGTTAAGCTTTCTCCCAGGTGTATTTTTTGTTTTTTAATGTTCATTTCATAAACTAACTGTGTGAATTCGCACAACCTAGAAAGAATTAGATTTTCTGGTTGCTTTTATTCAAGAGAGAAGCACCCTTGCAAATACAGGTAAATACTGACATTCATACTGTACTTTCCTAAGAATAACACACCGAATAGAGAGTGGTCTGCATAAGAAAATCCCATCACATTTAGCTGAGCCACAGTAGAAGTGAAAATAAAATTTTCTGAAGGTTACATATTAGAATAAAGGTCCGGAAATTTTGATAACATTTTTTACTTGAATAGGATAATAGAGGTCTTAAGGGAATGCAAAATTCAATTACAGACACATTGGAATACAATTCTGGTGGGAAGAGCTGCAGAACCAAATAAATGTAGCCTCTCTATCCTCCACTTGTTACCTTATCAGTCACCATAGTCAAAACGCATCCTTTTTCTCCCTTGAACTGCATTCATTGACTAATCCAATATGGATAATGACACAAGAAATCCTTCCCTCCTCTTCCTCACGTCTCTGACAAAGTTCATTTACCACTTAATCATTGTGACATTTGTACCTTGGTCTGTACAAAGCATTTTTAGTGGTTTATAGCCCTAATTTTTATTGCCATTTTGATTTCAACACATCTAATGGTCTCCTGATGTCTTACTGATTGTGCACACAAACAAGTACAGAAACTAATATACTCTTTTGGCTCTTTCCAGCAGCTTTCTGGGTTTAAAGCCAACAAAACCACTGCAAGGGCACACAGTAAGATACAACAGGATAGCATGGACTAAACTTGATTAGGTAATAGGATAAGATAGGTTCGTCATGTTATTGCCTATTGGAAACAATTCAAATATTAAATTCAGATACTATATTGTTACATTGCACAGAGGTTTTGTATGGATTCATTTGTTGCTCCCCATTAAATTTTTGGCTCTTGAAAAGAGCCTTATATTTATTCTTCGGTCTTCCTTCAGACAACTGAACATTGAACTAAAAATGCAGGCTCTTTTTTTTCTGATTAATGAACATTAACTGCTATCTTGAATAAGGAAGAGGGAGGGAGAAGGGCAAGTCACAAGATAACAAGAACTCTGTAACCCAAAAATGAACATTGGATAAGGGAGCACATTCTTCTAGCCAGAGTAGGAAAATTCGTAGTTTTCACCAGCATCAGGAACATTAGAAGATGCTAAATGGCAGATTACTGAAGTACAAACAGGATACAGGACAAATACAAGTCCTTCTTTCGTAGATAAGAGCTCTTTTGAGCATCTAATTGTACTTCAGGCAACAGGGATATGCTGTTTATAGAAAAGAGTGGGCGGGGAGGCACACAGACCAGTTCATTCAATCAGTCCAGAACACGGAACTCAAAAGACTTCTTGCCTGAGACACAGAGAGTATTTTAGCCATAGAGGCTGGCACTGCCTTTTATGGGGACTTGATTTAACTAAAACACATTTCAGTTTTTGAAGAACTTCACTCTTGTTTTTTACTACCTCAGTTACCAGAGTAGATGAGGGAAGAGTGGTATCTTAAACAGTTCAAGAGAAACAGAGAAAAATGTGAAGTTACCTACAGAACCCACCCTATCTGACAAGCCAGCCTTGTCCAGTACATGGGGTTTTTCCACATCACCGTAGTATTATTTATTCTGCAGTAAGCATTGAAAGCTTTACTTCTGGACCAGGTCGTCGCTATGTTATACATTGGACAACGTCCCACAAGGAGTTCCTGCTACAAAGTGCTTTCCATCTTTTTATAACAGATGTAAAAGATAAACACTAAAATATGGAATATTCTTTTCTCCTGTAAGGTATTAAAAACTATTCATAATCAAAACAGATGATCCTCCTCTCAAACCACAAAATCCCCCACAGTGAGAAGCACATTTTAGCCTAATAGACCCATCAATACATAACAAAGCACCCTGCCTCCACTTCAGCAGTCAGCACAAAACCCCCAAAAACCACATTCACCTCCACCTGCTGGCTTGGAAGCAGAGTTCTACTTCACCCGCTAGTCTTACAAAGGATCAAAATGCATAAATTGCACACTGGAGAATGCTCTTTATCACTGAAAAGGAACAATTCAGTACATGGGGGATGGGGAGGGGTGGTGATGTAACAGTAGTTAATGCAATGCCTTTAGAACAATTGCATTCGAAGTAGCAAGGAAATGTAAAGATGATTCCCCTCACAAGAGCTGTTAAAGGCTTGCAGTTTGGTTGGCAAGGGGAGAGCTCAAACCCACCTTTGCAAGTGCCACCCTCAAATTCAAAAATATGCTGCGATTACTGGCAAGGCATTTTCACTCTGTCTATGTGTGGGTAGCAGCATGTGTGCACTATAACTTTCTCAAAATTTCAGCTAAGAAATATTCTAGGATTTTAGGCCCTCTCAATTGTACTACCAGCAACCCCAGTCCCATTAAAACAAGCTTTAAAAACATGTGCCAGACTAGATTTGTCCTCTCTTATATTAAGAAAGTTTAAATATAACTATTTGATTATTATGAATGCAAAAAAGTTTAGACAATGAATGTGTTTGGAGTCAGGTGAGTAGATTTAGCAAGACCATGGAGCTGCTGGGTGAAGTCAGAGCAGGGACTCACTGGGGGCAGCTGTTTCAAATGAGCTGATACTTGAGACTGACCTGTTTGTTCATACACTACCCTTTACAGTGGAGCTCAAAATTACACCATGAAGTCATGATCATTCCTCTCAACAGTTAAACCTAGCACTGAAACACTTCTCAGAAAAATTACAGAATTTATAAAGCAAAAAAAAAGCAGTATAAATGCTGTTTTTCTCTACCATATGAAATAAAGAATGGCATAACAACGGTATGTGACTGTGTTGTTGAGCTCAGAGGTTAGGTTTCTACAGCTTGTGTTTAATACTATGCTTATAAAAGTTACTCAAAATTTCAGCAATTAAATAGTCAAAGAAGATTATCATATCTGTCTAGTTGTGTGATTAGGATTACAAACAAATGCAAACTAAGATCTTTGGGCTCTTTTAACAGCAGTCAGAAAAAGCCTATAGGACCCACAATTCCCACTAGATAGGGACCACATAGGGCAGGGAAGTTGCTGAATGTGTTAATTGTGGCACCGGTTACCTAAATCTTTCAGAAGCTCCATTAAATTAGGGGGTTATTCTATCACTTTGAGATGGAAAAGTTGTATCTAAACCCTTAACTGAAGGGAGCTGGAAGCAAAGATCTTTTGGGAATGCTTTCTGAGCAGCTTTTGCCTCTCAAATGCTACCAATTCAAAGAAAAATAAAAGTATTTTTTGGAGTCATGCTCTAATATAAGTTCAAAAATATCATACCACAGTGCAGCATCCTAAGCCTTATTCTAAATAGGAATATTAAACTGGGAATACAGGAAGAGTCACCAGCTATCACAGGTTATTTCCTTCATACTGCTATCATATTAATTGATTAGGCCTTTTATTACTTGGTTTGGCCTTAAATCAAGAAAATATACAAATTACTACCTTCTATTTTTAGTTTAACTGCTTATTATATCACCATTTCCTGCCATACTGTGAACTGTCATCAGGCCTTAAAAACAGATCCCATCAGTCATTTAAAATTTCTTCCACTTCAAAAATTTCTCCCAATTCCTGGAAAGTAGTGGCAAAAAAAAAAAAAAAAATAAAAAAATCTGCTCTTGCTCCATTAAGTTTTACTAATTCCCATAGTTACTGTTACTAATATGAAGGATGTTGATTATGTATATTTATATTGTGGTGTTGTACTGAGGCAATGATAAAGCTTGGTTTATATCTTTCTTCACCCAAGTGAATGTTTAAGTTCTCTTCAATGGTTTATTTGGTACCTGAGCTCATATAAATATTTCATTAGAATATAGGACGAGAGGCATTTTGACAATCCTCTTTAAAATATGGTAATTGTAAGGGGACTGTCGGGTAACAAAGGGAAAAAAAATAAAACAAACCCTTGCAGTAATCTCAGATCTTTCAGAATTCTACTTGGAAACACAATACCTTTTCTAAACCACACGCTGCTGCTGCTTCTTACTGTAAGGTTTTATGATCACCCACCGCACTAAAGAATTACTTCTCAAAAACCATCACTAATGTTTTAATGTTATGGTAGCCTTTGAGCTTTCTACTACCAGGCAAAGCATTTTGAATTATTGTCTTGCCTTTTTCAAGCCAGACACCTTAGTTTCTAAGGCCTGTTTTAGACATGATTTATTTTTTACTCATAGTAAATTTCCAGCAAGAGCTTTGTACTGACTTTGGAGCTTTGAAGAACATATCAAAAAGTCATTTTTGGGTCAAAAATTTTTGGTAGAGAGCTTTATACCTAATCATATCCGTTTTTTATGTCTAGTTATTTGCTCCTTTGAATTACCTCTATAAGTATTCCATAAGCAAAATAATGCAGGCTGCTTAGTCACTGCTGCCATATAGCAAAAGATATTCCCAATTATCCCAGCAAGTAGCTTGATTAACTTACTTCTCCCTGAGTTGCAAAAGAAACTAAAGATATGGAAAGTCAACCCAAAACAGCCATAAGCTTGCATAATTTATGCAAATAAAACAGACATGCACTCATCTAAAGGCAGGAAAGAGAAGAGAAACTAAAGAGTGACTCACTTGACTTCAGTATATCAGAAAGTGATTTACCTTTTACTGTAAATGCATCACACAAATATTTTCCACTTTTAGTATAGCCCCCAGTCTTTTAAAAGAGAAAATCAGGAGGTGAAACAGACAAGACAAAAAGTAATTGTATAGTTTGGTTCATTATTAACCTGAAATTTATTTAAGGAGCGAGGTTAAGTTTTCCAAAACACCCGTTCCCTAATAGAAACGAAGTTTTGCATGGGAGCACTTTGAACAGCTGAAATCATCACAGATATGCAGGTAAACTAGGTCCTTGTCTCAAACTGGTATAGAAATTGTGCAAATTTTGTGTCTTAAGTAATGCAACCCAAGGTTACTGTCTCATTTAACTACTTTTCTTTCTTAGTGATAAAAATGAGGAAATATTATTTCTGTAGTATATTGCTATTCATGATTCCATGAAGGGCAACACATTTCCCTGCAATGAAACAGGGAAAGACTGAAAAACTTGAGAAGAGTTTTTCTTTGGGACATTTTATTATGGAGGTTTGAAAATTGGTCCACGACCTCTAAGAAGTGTTTCAGGAAAAATGGCATTTCATAGTAAACAGCACTGGAAGACAGCAAACATTTAGGATTTCCATCCCTACAATTAATTTTCTAAAGTTAGTTTTGAGGCCATGTATTAGGACTGCAGAGTGGATTCTCCAGTCAGTTTCAGGATAGTTTAACTGCACATCACTACCTGTCTAAACTGAGAGCAGCTCAGCATCGCCCAACGACAACTGAGTGCACTTCTCATCCTTCATTCCCAACTTTAAAGAGCTGTTTGATACCAGAGGTGGGTATGGGGAGGTGGGTGTGCATGTCAGGGTGTAGTGTTGAGTGCACATAAGGAGAGGCAAGAAACAAAAATAGAAGCCGTAGATTAAATTTGTTTATATCTGCTGAGAAGCATCAAGTTCATGTCATAAGCTTAAAGATACCAGAAATTTGCTTTTAAGCTCCAAGAGCTAACCTAATCACAGGTCATGATGTACAGTAGTATAATCCCCCTCTCTCTTTTTTTTTTTCTTTCTGATATAAAAGTTTTTTGAAAATTTAGTTTTGATCCTCACAAAAAATTTTACACCAAAATTCGCAGAGAAGCAGGCTTGTCTTAAATACTTTGAAAAAGGAAACATTTTCACTTAACTTTTCTACTTAACATAAAAAACACAAAAGCAGACAAAAAATAGAACAGAACAGAACTCATGAAGATTTTATCTGCTTATGGAAAATGAACTACCTCCATCAATACTCATATAATTTTCCAGTTACAATAAATAATAGGTAGAAGTAGCCCATCCATTTTCAAAATGAAACAAAAACCTATTAATTTCAGTTCTTCAATTTAACATCCCCTCTTCTGAATGCTACTGCAACTATAACACATTTTTATTTCTTAAGTGATCTGAGGTAATAGTCAAACTGCAAGACAAAAAATTTAATCTGCTGACCAAGTTTCTAGCTCTGCTGATTACATAAAGGAATCAAAGAGCAAGTCCAAAAAGTCAAAGTGTTTAACCATTAGCATGTATCGTGGGCAAAATTGTCTCAATGTAGAAATTTTTACATTATTTCATTTGCCCATCCCATCTCTCTGAAGCCTCTCCGCCCAAAATGTCTGGCACAGTGCTCATGCACAAGCACACCCCAAGGAAAACTTGGTCATTTCCCTTGCTTAAGTCTGAGGCGAAAAAAAAAGAGAAAAAAAAAAAGTATCTTTCACTGTCTAATAAAGAAAAATAGTTTTAACTTTTGTGAGCTGAATGAAGGGTTGAGAGAGAGTGTGCACAGCAGCTTTTTTGACAGCAGCCACAGCGTAAATATTTTATAACTGGAAGGAAAAGCCTGCTTGGTATTTTGTTAGTTTATCCTATAGTTCCTAATCATTGAAATACCTCAAGTCTTGCTAGTTTGGATCCAAACCTCACTTATTTTCTTATTGTTGTTATGTCATACCCAGCAAACACAGTGTATATGATAGTATTTCCTTTTGTAAATTGCTGTGTATCAGGAAACCTGCAAAACACCTCTGCACATATTGAGACAATTTTTAGAAGCCATTATCCATAGCCATTTCACTGCAGACACACCAGTAGATCATCTCTCTTTCTGGCATAGTTGGAACAGTCCTAGTGATTCCAGTATTTAAAGGAAAAACTGTTTTGTTGGTTTTTTGGGGGCTTTTTTTGTGAGATAATAAGATATATAAAAATATGCACATATTCCTATGGATTTATATCAGTTTGGCAAAAATTTAGCTATGCAGGTAGACAGAATATTGGCAGCTGGATTTCAGGAGTAAGAAGCTGAAAATAAATATTAGTGTCACTCATCCTTAAGGGAAATAACATACAAGAAATAAACTAATATTGTCATAGATAATCAAGGTATTAAATCTATCAATTTCAAGAAAAGAGTTCATCTGTTTGCATAATTCCAAGCACTCAAAGAGGAGTCCAAATCCTGTTTCTTAATAACAAGGAAAAAACCAAAAAAGTCACAGTAACATACTCAGTATGGAGTTTGAAAAACAAGGTTTCTGATCTGCTTTTTTAAAAACCTACAATACTATTTAGCACACCATGATTTAAGTTAAATTGCAATCTGTAAAGAGGATTGTTATCCCACTGTTCCTGCCATGGATTCTTAATGGCCACTTCTTTCCAGACTTCAAGAGTCATTCAAGACAAGAGAATAACTTGATAAGTACTACTCTCAGTTCAGCTGCAGTCTCATCTCTTTCATCTTTAGCTTTTTTTTTTTTTTTAATATGGCTGTAAACAATTTTGACCTCACCAGTACCTTAAACCTGCATTTCCCACACTGCTCCCTCACAATATGCAAGAGTCTGACAGAACAAAAAAACCAGTGAGGGCAATCACAGCTCCACGTGGAAACATGCTACCTTTAGAACGAGGAAAAGGTCAGACATAGCCCTAGGACCCCAAGAGTGACATTAGAGCATAAGAGAACACATTTCTGCCTGTTCCAGAGTCTCTCTGGAGTTTTTGCAGTAAAAGACACGGCAAAGCTGTGGGCTTGTGGAGCTGTCTGTGAATGTGACAGATGAAGCACTGTCCTAGCATTACCTCCTGCCCCCAGTAATAAAATCAGGGTCAAGGCTTTCCTTTCAGCCCTGCTAGCCTCTTGATCTAGCTGAAGCTCATGGGCCGGAACCAACAAGCTCAAAATGCCTCAGAGACACTGATCCCGTGGGCAAGGCAGCAGGGGTAACCTACAGTAGAATAGACCCATATCTTTATCTAGTCATAAAATGGCAACAAATCCCATTCAATGATTAATTTTTCTCCTCCAAGGCTATTATTGCCCATGCATCCATATGATTAGAAGAGTCATTTATAGGGACCTAATACCCAAGGTGTACAATTTGTTTTCAGTTGTTAAACCAAATTAAATATGCCTGTACAAAATATTTGAATTTGGTGTTTCTTTGTGTTTTCTGAAATTAAGACATACTTTTTATTTGAAAATGTATTTGTTTCCTTCCAATGTGTTGATGATTTTTACTTCTCTTTGACAGTTCAGTCTACTTCTAGAGAAATACCACTTTGGAGCAGGTGCTAGATTTGTCAACTAAAAATAGGATCCTCACTTTGTTTTCTAGCAAAATTCTGAGAGGAAGAGAGGAACAAGCTTGTTGGTCAGCAACACTATCTCACTTGGACACTATTTCTAGTGATAAATACAGATTTTGGGCACAGCTTCATCAGGTAGGAAAGAAATACCTTTTCCCCTTATGAAATATTCATTCCTATATGGTGGTCAAAGCAAAAAAGGAAGGCTTTCAGTAAAGTTAGACCAACCTTCAAGTCTTTAGACTTGGTACATCATAAAAGGAAAGTAAGGAAAGCTTAAATTCAAAGGGTTATTAAAAGATCTAAGAAATCCTGCTGGCTCAACTTCTATAGCACTATTAATAAAGACGCTTTTGTAGGTAAGAAAGAAAAAAAAGATTAAAAGGAGCAATGGATGATTTAAACTGTATGCAATGTAAAAGGTGAAACTCATTCTCTGAATACTATCATATTAAAGGACATTTTGCTAATATTAGCTGTGATGACAAAATCTGATTTTCTGATTGTCAGAAAGTGACTTCTGATACATATTTAATTTTGTTCTTAAAGATCGATTTGCTTTACACTGTCAGATGCACGGTTAATCAAATATAAAAAACGTTTTCCCCAGTTTCCCAGTTTCTTTACCAGGTCTGGATAAATTTGGTTTGCTAATGTTTTAAGCATACACAAGATAAATCCTGAGCCGTAATTTTCAAATTAATCTAAATGTCAAGGCTCTCTGCTTGTTAGTCAATGAGTGGAGTATTTTTAGTGTTCTTATATGTCCAATCTAAACCCTTCAGATGAGTACGTACAATTTTTTAATATTAAAAGGGTAA
Organism: Eulacestoma nigropectus; assembly: GCA_013397775.1. Taxonomy (NCBI): domain Eukaryota; kingdom Metazoa; phylum Chordata; class Aves; order Passeriformes; genus Eulacestoma; species Eulacestoma nigropectus. Next base: position 1,059,539 of record VZTE01000365.1, on the reverse strand, counting down.
GTGATCAGAGCCCTGTGTTAGTCCTATAGGGTCTGGCAATGTCTTTGTCATCTGGCTTTTCTTGAAAGGCACAGTAGTCCCATGTTCTTTGATCAGGTAATTCTTGATTCTCCATTCATTTTCTTGATCTCCTACTAAGGAGATTTTTTTTTTATATTTTGTTTTTTAAACACGAAGACTAAATCACCCTTAGCTTACAAAACACACTTCAGTTATGAGTTATATTGTGCATTACTGCAAAGAAACTAGAGAGAGAATGGAAAGCAATGTGGTACATTTCTGCAGAGATTTTTCCCTGCCCCATTTTTTTGTAACTTGCAAGAAATTTTCTGCAGCAGAAAGGATAAGAGACATAAATAAGCCAATGCTGAGTAAAACAGAAAACATGACTCAGTGACAAGTTTCCACAAAACAATAAAATCAGCAAAAAAATGTAGTTACAGAGTGAAACACCAAAGCCAGAAGTTATGCACATTTAACCACAAGCCTCAATTTACTGCAGTCATCTCACATTTTTCTGCAAGCAGAGAGAAGCATCCAATTCACCTAAAATTGACCTTTTACTGCAGAAAATGATGGTTTGATTAACTCTGGCTGAGTTGATAAGTGCCTCACTTAGGGCCTATAGCTTGTTGTACCTCCCAGCTCACTCTCTCCGCTCTCAGAGGCTCCATTGTGTGAAAGTGAATTTGAAGGACTAGGGCACACCAGCTCCTGCCTCGAGCACTCCACCAGCACATGCCAGAAGGGTGCCACCATCTTAGGGACAGAAATTAAAACCACTGAGCAAAGGAAAACTGTCCATACCATGCCAGTGCTGCCAAAGTCAAACTTGGAAAAATAAAACTTGTTATAAATAGTATATCTGCTAATAGAATTAGGCCAAGGATATCAAGGTAGAAATTAGGAAAGCACTATGACATAAGTAACACATATTTGCCCTGCTTTTGGAAGTTGTTTTCAGCATCCAAGATAATAAAAATCTGACTTTCTCTGTTATTGAGTTGACAGTGACACCTGTTGTGCTGGTTTGGGCTGAGGTCAAATTCATCTGGCTGGCACAGTGGCTGGCATGGGGTTGTGTTTTGGATTTGCGCTGAACAAAGGGTTGATGATACAGAGATGTTTTTGTTATTGCTGAACAGGACTTACATTGAGCCAAGGTCTTTTTTGCTTTTCGTGCTGCCAGACTGGGGCTGGGGGTGCTTGGGAGGAGACACAGCCGGGACAGGTGACCCAAACTGACCAAAGGGATATTCCAGACCATGTGACATCCTGCTCAGTATATAAAGTGGGGAGATTTGGGAGGAGGTTTGAGTGATGGCATTTGCCGTCCAAAGGAACCATTACATGTGATAGGGCCTTGCTCTCCTGGGGATGGGGATGCCCGTGGGAAGCAGAGATTTCATTCCCTGCTTTGCTTGTGTGCATGACATTTGCTTTCCCTATTAAACCGTCTCTCTCAAATCACCAGTTTTGCAGCATTTAGCCTTTCAATTTTCTCCCTGATGCCATTGGTGCGGGAGTGAGTGAGCTGCTACCTGGGGCTTGGCTGCTGGCTGGGGTTAAACCACACAGCCTGTCCAGGCTCTTGGTGTATCCCTTAATTTCCTCCTTTACTACCTGCAGTAGATCTGAGTGAGACATAAGGGAATGCAGGACAGACTTCTGTCATCTTGTAGAGAATTATGTGGTTTATAGCAATAGAGCTAAAAAAAAACAGCCCTAAAATGATCCAATTTTTCTCTTGGAAATGAGGTAAAGAACCGAGCTTCATCAGAGCAGATAAAAATAGGAAAGAATAAATAAGAATTATTTTTAATCAGATGGGTTGTTAATACTTATTTTAGAATACTAAAATTAAGCTAAGAACTCTGCAAAGTAACTATAAGGGTATTGCAAAAAATTATTCTCTCATTCAGTTCTAGAGAACTTTAGCTTAATAAAATTTTCATGTGTTCTGATCTTCTTGGACTCACTGACTAAGCATTGACATAAATAAAATTCTAGAGGATTAGGTTTTAGAGGTAGAATCTTTATTCCAGTAAAAATCCGAGACAAGAGCATCCTATGCTACAAAGCAAAGGATAATTTTGATAAATTTAAATAGCAGTAACTAGGAATTACAACTGTGTAAGCCTAAGAGGAGCTAGGAGTGCTTTATCCAAATGATCTCTTTCTTGCAAAATCCCATTGAATCTATCATGTACCTTTGTAGTGTCATATCTAACATTAGTAGAAAGTGAATATCAAACTTGGCATAAATTGCATGTACAAGAACAGCCCTTAACAAGCCTTTTTAAGTCAGTAGTGGAGCAGTTCTGGCAATGGAGGGTCTTCTAAAGTAGAATTACAATCTTCATAGGTTAGTGACGCAACAGAAGGATGATTTCTACATGCTATTTGTGTAGTGTGTATGCAGAGGAAGAAAGTGGGAGGAAAACACAAATGGACTTAAGCATAGTGATTTACCAAATGAAAAAAAACCCACCAGACCAAATATGAAACAAGATTCCATTTTTAGAGTAATTAAACTGAAAATTCAGGTTAGATGAAGATTTCTCTTATGCTAAATCTGTGGAGACTAAAGAGGAACAAGAATTCCTTCTCTAGCACATCCCATAATTTTTCTGCTGTTTCCCCTCCAAATATCACAACTTATAAACTGTGGGCAAGTCACAGAAAAAGGTTGCATCCAAGGCCAGATAAACTGAAGTTTCCATATGAGAAATTCTAGCCAAGTACTTTGAAGAAGCAGCTGGTGGAAAATGGGGGAGGAGAGAGCAGAAAGGTAGGGAAATTTAGGCAGAACCTTTTTGGCCTTTGAGGGGTTACTGAGTCTTGCAGGCCCACTCTCCAAAATATCGCCACACTACCAGCTCCAACTGGCTTTATCTATCAAATGCAGAGAAATAACACACCCACTTTCACTCATTCAGGTCAAGAATCACAGAATCATTATTGTTGTAAAAGACCTATAAGATCATCAAGACCAACCATTAACTTCACACTGTCATGCCCACCACTAAACCATGTCTCTGAGCACAACACTTACACATTCCTGAAATTCTTATGTGACTAGCAGCAAGGACATCCAGCCCTAGCAGCCTCTAGAGCTCCATGCCTCAGCCTCATCCATGCAGTTATGTCCCGGTGACAAGGAGTTTTCCTCCACTACCTACTACTGCCACACTAAAAGCAGATTCCATTACTTCCAACAGTGTCCTGGCCAGTTCTGATATGCTTTAGCAGACTTGGTTAGGTTTTTGTTTGTTTGTTTTCATTAAATAAATATTAGGCAGTATTTCTAAATGCCACCTCAATTGTTTTTCAAGAAATAATACAGTCATACAAATTCAGACCAAACAGGAATTGTATGTCACTCCTCTATGTTTCAAGATGTATGGAAGCCCCACTTCAAATTAGACATTCCCAAACCCAGCAATCTGAAATGGTTTCCGCACTTGTCCTCTGCTTTATATTTAATGGTTTACTCCTCTGTTGTTCTGCAGAATTATTCTGAAATAACTAAGACAGATCAATTAATCAGTGTGTTTTGAACACTGATTTTCAAAATATGCTACCTCATGATTCTACAACAAGCCTAAGAGATTTATTCCTAGCTTTTTCATGAACAACCATCCTTAATCCAGCTCAAAACAGAAGTTTCATACGTTTGAAATATTGTTAGAGCTTCCTTTGTTGTTCCTACCTGCCCTCTGCTTTAAGCTGCTTAATAGCCTGAGTCCCTTTGAAACCATAGCTCTGTCATTAAGTGCTAAATAAGTGTTTGGTTGTGTTTGGTTTGGTGTTTCCCTCCACTCCCTCCGTCCATGCACTGACATTTGTCCTTTTCTTAGGCCACAGAGTGAAAGCAAGTCTATCAAGCTGCAACTAAGAAAATATAGGGAAAGAAAAGTAAAATCTCTCATACCATCCCTGAAAAGAGGAATAAAGATGTTTTTCTTCTGAGACCTGTGAATTTTATTGATTATATAAAGTCATTGATAAATATTTTTCCGGGGGCGGGATATGTTTGTAAAAAGCATTCACAAATGTACATCTCCTTTTTAATGAAGCTAATGTTTTAAAAGATCTCCTGCAGATATAGGTAGGTTACATAAACATTTGTCATTGTCATTTTGTCAGCTAGATTCTTCAAACTCCTGTTCTGTTGCATGATGTAAAGAGGCCATGTCTGGGTATGTTCTGGCTAGATTGTAAAGACCAGAAGTAATAGCAAAAGGTAAGTAAATGTGTACAATATAAATGGAAGGGGGAACATCCATAAAAAAAGCCCAAGCTTACTTCCACTATGCTGCAATGCAAAATATGAATCATCTGGTTAGTCTTGAATACAAAATGTAGATTAGGACTAAGACTAACTGCAAATACCAGAACATCACAGATGAAAACATTTTGATAGACCAATAAACACATTTAGGACCTTATGCTGTGGTTAATTTTAGCAATTTTGACTCAGTGAGAAGCAGCACTTGGTTCACAAATATTTAGTAGGTCAAGTATGAAGTGTCCTTTGGAAAATTCTGTGTAGAACATTTTAATAATAAACTAAACATTTGTCCTAATCTTATTCTAAATAAACACACAAAGACAACATAATCCTTCAGAATTAACCTTTGATCAAATACAAGTACTCAGTAAAAAATGAGTAGCTCTTTCTCAGCTCATTTTCCTTGCCTTAGGATATTACTTAACAGGTTTTTTTAAATTTAGTTTAGACTCAAAGATGCATCCAATTCCAAGCTCTTCTCTATAAAAACATATCAAGGTGTAGCCCCCATTCTTCAGCATAAAAAGAGAACAAGCAGAGATGTGTGCCCTAAAAACCTTAGGTGCCAAAAATTGTTCCTAATATACCACCACAGATGTCTCCATGCCTGACTTCAGTCATCGCAGTGAATATTTCTGAATGGAATTCATCATGTTTAGAGGGAACAGGTAAGAACCACACAGAGGTCACTTAAATTGGGAGGGAAAAAAGTGATTAAGTGGCACAGATGAGGAGGGGTTTTTTTTCCAGAATAGGCCAGAAACAAGGTTCCTTAAGTAAGAGCGGAACAGCCAAACCCCAAATAGTGACGAAAATTTCCTCTTTTCTCAACCTCTCATTTCATTTTCTAATTTCCTTGTATTAATACAGCTGTGGAGATCTACCTTTCCAAGAAACAGACAATAGGGGCTCAGCCAAAATGCCATCTTTGCTGCCATTGCCACTGAAGCTGAGAAGGGTGTGCACCATATCTCATTACCTGAGCAGATGGGGAGGCTTATTCCAGTTCTTGGAAGCCTGATTTTACAGGTAGCATGCAGGGAAAGCTAATCAGAGGATCCTTTCTGCTAAGTGAATCCTGGCTTATGATTGACAATAGAGTGAAATCAGCAGAGCAGAGATGGACTTCCAGAAGCTTGTTCTACTAATAATGACAATTTGTGGCTTATAAAGCAGGAGTGTACTAAAAATACTCGAGAGATTAACTGAAAGAGAGGAAATATTAACCATGAACTCCATGGCTTTTCTCAATAAGTGTCAAAACCTCAAAGCTATTGAAACATTGTTTTTTGCATTTAATATTTACAATGCTGTGATAGTAGCAATGAGATAATTATAGCACTTCTGCTACCAAGGCCATGATTCACCCAAGCCAAACATCAAGTCATTATTTGTGTCATTCCACTAGAAGGGGTGAGGAGGGCTAAAGGGAAGAGGAGAGCAATGTGAGCTTTTTACTTTGAGATGATGTTTACAGAAGCAGAATATTTGTTTCCAGCACAAAGCATTTTGCATCTTGTGCAACTGAATTACTGTGGAATTTTTGCTACCTCCAGCCTACGGGGTTTTTTATCCCTACATCTTGTTAATGACCAACTCAAAAGACCAATGCAACAAACAAGAAGGCAGCACATGAAGGGCACAGTCAACATGTCAATTTGTGAAGTGCCCCAGTTTTTGAACCCGGGATATTGCAGGCTCTGTGGAATGTAATTAGCTATTTTGGGATGATAATGCACAATATGGCTTTTCATGTGGTGAAGCTAACCATGCCACATGACATTGTCTCAAGTTGGAAGTAAAATCTTTCCTTTAATCTTGTTTGAATGATGTCCCAAAAAACTTAACTACTTGTTAATCCAAGGTAATCAAGTCTCTCTCCTCTTTTCAATTGCTATGCTGCAAAATATAGAGTACAGTAGTAGGCTGTAAGATACATGAAGAAATTGTTTGGTGGCATTAGGTGCTGGTAAAACTCCAAAGCAAGCACGGCTCCATTTTTGGGCACCATGATTCAAGGAAATACAAGACACTTGGGATCAGAGTGAGAAAGAATTTTAGGAGGAGTAAAAAGCATGATCAAATCTGAAAGGGAATTGCATAGTTTGGTGTAACAAAGGCTGGAGGAAGATGTGTGTAACAGCTTTCCTATCTTTTATACATTAAATTATTAATTAGTAGAGAATAAACATTTCTTCACATCTGATGAAGATAAGTAGTGAGTTTAATAGCAGCAAGGGACTTTCAGGTGAAGTACATAGCACTACAGATGGCTAAGTACTGGAAGAGAGTGCCTAGGGAGGCAGCCAAATTTCCATTATTATATTTAGACCAAGCTAGATAAATATGCATCAGGAATAATATAGGAAGACCCAATTCTTCCTTGGGGCTGAAACTGAAAAGTAACCTCTTCAAAATTTCTTCCAGGTATATTTTACATGATTTCTGCTAGGATTCTTTGCTATCTGGCCTTCTCAGACCCCAGCAAGCTCCCTGCTTGAATGCACGACAGGTTTTCACTGTTATCCAGATGAGAAACTAGCAATTGACTCAGGTCCTGCCATGCTGAGACGCCGGAAGTTTGCTGGCAAGTCAGCACTATTAGTGGAAAAATCCTTTGAGTGCTCTGCAGCAGTACAAGATTTAAAAGCTTGAATTTACGGACAAAGTTGTCCAGGTGTAAATGTGGACTTGCTGTGTTTACAGCACTTCAGCATGTTTTATGTCAAAGCACATAAGGCCCATTTCAGGCTTCTGATCTTCATTTATAAGGCAATTTAATTCAGATCAACTTTATATTAGTAATATATGTTCCATGTGCTCAGCTGGATGGGATTTTGTTAGTATTAAGTTTGTTTGTAATCATATAGATAGAAATAATTGCACCACATACAAAGGTAACGTTGTGCCACACTGGATCACAAACAGAACTCAATCAGGACTTGCATAACATTCTTTACTACTTTTATTATCTTCTCATAGGTATTCTACACAGAAAATAATATAATTATTTCAAAACCTGTTTTTATTTTCATAGTCCTTCATTGCCTGAACTAGTAGACAATTTTTTCAGAAGCAAATATGAAAAAGCAATATAAACCTTCCTTAAGAAACCAGAACATCACAAATACAACTGTTCTTCACCTGCAAACTTCATCTGCTCACTTGGTAATTATGTACATAAATCAGGATTAATATACTAAAAAAAGTAATAGGCTAAAATATTACTGAAGAAACACTTTTCATGTTTTCCAGCTGTGAAGAGAATGGCCAAATGACAATTCCAAATACTTACTCTGTGTAACACATCGCTTGAAAAAGCAGTAATACATAGTAGCTAATCAGGCTGGGGAACGTAAACAATTTTTTAAAATCCCAGCCATGATTTTGTATTCCATTTAGTGCATTCTTGAAAAGACTCAAAAAGGATTAATCCATACACATACACTCCAAATTCCTGGGAAAAGAAAAAAAAAAAAAAATTTGGAGGAAATTTTACTGGTATTTTCACAAAAAGGGCTAACTCTGAAAAGGAACCTCACCTCAAGGAAGACAAACACATGAAAGGCTTAAGTGCTTTAACCTCTGATTGAAAGAATGTCTGTCTGGAACTTTAATCTCCAGCAGGAAAACAGGCTAAGAAGAAGCTTCCAGTATATTGAAAGTTGTTAATTATAAGTTAAGAGTTCAAGACGAACAGTATCAAATTAGAACAAGTTACAAGAAGGTCTACTCAAAGATGTGCAGAGTATCTATAGATACAGCCCAACAAGGATATCTTAAGACATGAACTGTTATGACTCATAAAGGTGGTTATATTAGCTGAAAGAAATCGTTACTCTGTGGGGTAATTCAGCTTGGACAGAACATTGCATTGTTGTGGCAAACAGTGCTTCCAATACCCCAAATTACCTCACAGCAATCAAACCTGGGCATTTTCATGGTACAGTTTTATGCCATAGCAATGTGTCTTAAACGAACATGAGTCACGTAGCCTAGCAACAGGAAACACAAGAGAGGATACTTCTCTTTAGCATGGAAGTTGTAGGAGGATTAATTAAAAAAAAAAAAAAAAACCAAAACCAACCAGAAAACCCCCACCCAACATGACCAACCCACAGAAGACAAAAGAGGAGAGACAAAAGCAAAAACTGGGAGCATATTGCCTGTGAAGAAGTGACAAGTTGAACTGTAGAGGATTGGAATGAGAATTAGAATAGCCTTTCAGTAAGAATGGAGGGGAGAAGACAAAAATGTTAGCCATTTTAGAAGACTACTCCAAATAAATTGCCTTAATGCTGACTACATACCAGCTGACACATTTACTAGGATAGGCCAAGCAGTGGTGAGTTCACCAAATGATAAGAATTGATGAAATATAAATTCAAAAGCTGTTCCTACTAAATGGGATAAAGGATGTAGACAGGAAGGAGCAAAATATGAATACAGGCAGGAACTGAAACACATTACCCACAAATTGCTTCCAAAATGACCTGAAATCACACTTCACAGAATAAATTTTGCAGCTAATGTGAGAGAAGGTATACATCTTCTGAAGAGAAATGGTGTCCTTCACATCAGCTCCCTCACACACACCCCCAGCTTGAAAGTAAGGTGGCAGAAAAGGACCTGTGTGTCGTGATGAACAATAGAATATGTTAACCTATTTTTTTTCAGTGAATCTCATAGCTTGTAATTTTTCAGATTCAACCATGATACTTACATTAAAAAAGTATAATTTCATAGGTTTGTGTAACAAGTATAAAATAAACAAAAAACCCCCAAACAACCACAACGAAACAAAACACACAAAGCATCAAGAAAAGTCACCCAAAACAGTATAAGATATTTGATACATCTCTAAATGTTGAATTTTATACTGGTAAAAAATTTCATCTGTTGTAGTTGCAAGTGCATTTGCAGGGAATTCACTAATTTTAATGGAAGTTCATGGTATTTACTACACTGCAGAATACAGCCAAACTGAATGTCACCACTGAATTTTCTTATCTTTATTCACCATTTCTCATCAGTTTACTAAGTTAACTGATAAATGTTTATGGCAATTTTCACTTGAACAGAGTGTATCAATGATTTAAGAAGAAATAAAGTACTGCTGGTAAAATGGACTCCTTTCGCAGAGACTTTTCCCTTCATCTCCTCCATGTTAAAGCTGGCACATCACGAAGTGACAGATGAATTTTATGAGGATTGATTCATGCCAGTCTCTGAAGAGTAATTAAGTTCAATAAAAGCCTGTCAATATCATTCGGTATCAGTTGTCACTTTATATCATGTATAAAAAGTACAGATGCACACAGAGATGGACAAAAAACCACAAGGACAGAAAGTGCAATTCAGCTAGAGCAGCGAGGTGGTGTATATTAAACACTTACTAGGGCTGAAGTCACTGACTCACTTTAAAAACAGTTGTGAACCACCCCCAAAGGCCAGTCTTCAGTCAGTAGCCAAAAGCACAACCACTCTCAAAATGAAAGTTTAAAACTCATTACTTTCCTCTCTTCAAAGGACATACCTTCCATGCTCACCCATCTACAGATCCAAACCTCACAGAACTTATTAAGGCATTGGAAGAGGATAAGAGAAAGAAAACATATAAAAGGAATAATTGTCCTTTTTTTTTTCCCTCCAGTGAACATATGGTTTCATGCTTAACACAGGCACCTGCATGACAAGAGCCATAAGCCCAAATTCACACTCCAAGCTCTAGGCTAGTTATCCCATCTCCTGGATGAAGGGTTTCAAATAAGAAGCCTGCAGATAAAAAGAACCCACAGCAACAATCCTTTTAAAACTGTTTTGAAAACAAGAAGATCCTTCTATTCTGTCAGCAAGCCAGAGATTCCACGCAATTAGAAAGCACATAAACACTCACATCAAGATGAAGCAGTGCTTCAAGCCACTGGTAGCAGAACTCCATGTGCTTTAATCCCAGCAAGAACACCCAGTAAAGAGAGATAAAACTCAACCTCCAGCATTTGCTTTATAGCACTTGTCCATTAACCAATCCCAGCGCGATGGAGTCAGAGACTTTTCTGGAGAAGGCTGCCTGTGAAAGGGCTCCACCCTTCCCCTGAGTTTTAATTCACACTCTCTGATTAATGCAGCTGTACCAGAAGCTGAGGACTCCATGGCCTAGTGGGGAGCATCTGCCCTTTCAAGGTTAAATGAGTTAAAGTTAACTGAACATAAGAAACTCAAACTGCAAGTGGGAAGGCTCACGCAGGGATGTTAAGAAAAGAGAGGACATGCTAAGTTAAAAAAAAAAAAGGTTTTGCATGTGGAAACTTAGTAGGTGCCCTAGGACACATAGACCTGAACATTTAACAAAATAATAGGTGCCCAAGGATGAAGTTAGGGGGCGTTTTGTTACATTTGAAGTTTCAGAGCAGGAACGGTGGGTGCTGATAAAGAATAGCTGATAGCTAAGAGACTTAGGTGTGCAGCAGGTGATGCAAGAGAAAAAATGAGAGTAGGTTTCAGCTTTTGGAGAAAGGAGTGATGGCTCTGTGAAATACAGTAGAAGCTGGGTGACGAATTTTTTCATGGGCTGCTAGATGGCTCACTCATACTAACTGTCATGACAGACAGAAGCTAAATACTCTTAAAATCCGGCTGTTAAGTCCTCATCTCCCTTATGTCCTTTTTTTTCTTTCCTACCTCAGAACAGATCTTCTGGCCAAATTGTGATTGGGCCCAGATGAACAATCTGAATTGGAATTACTTTATTATGCATGATATTCATCTCATAATGAACCATTACTCACCATTTTATATTCTCATATTCCTATCAATGATCTAGAAAAGAAAGGTTTATCTATATCCTGTCCATTTCATTTAGGATGTAGTTCTCAAGCTTTCATTTGCAGATCACTGGAGGCACAAAGAGTAGTTCTTTGTTTTTTTAAGGAAATCATTGCTCTCTATATAGTGAGGTTTTTTAGGAGTCATACTTCATAATGACTTTTAGAAGTTTTTAGGTGATTTCATAACCAATTAATCTGAAATCCCTGTACAGTTTCTTTTTTCCTTTGCTTGGAACAGCAGCTCCACATCTGTTACTGGTAACTTTGGAGTGATTATTCAGCTTTGACCACAATTTACAAAACAACAGCAAATAAAATAATAGAGGCCAATGAAACGAAAAAGAGAAGTTTGGTCTGTGATATTTTCAGCCAATGGGGGACATTTAATACTAGTAAATGCAAAACCTAGTGGCCAAGAAAATGGAAAAATACACATGGAAAGAGGCAAGCATCATAATCAATGTAAGTTAAAACGTGGCAAGGGAATAGGCTTTTTTTCTTCCTTTTTTTTCTCTTATGTTTTATGGCAGAAAGGGTTTAAATCCAATACAATTTTTCAAAAATTCTTGATTCTTTCGAAGATTCTTCTGCCTGTTATAAAACCTGCAGGGGGGAATATCTACATAACGTCTTGACGTCTTCATTAAGGCACTATCTATTCTAAGAACATTCTCATTATCATGATCATCATTAGCATGTTTTATAGCATGTTCATTTGTTTTTTCTCCTTCTGAAATGTTAATCAAAGATTAAATTTACTGTAAATCAATCAAAAAATATTTTCTTCATTTTAACTTTAATCATAAAGTGTTGTAGTAATAAATAAAATACAAAAACACTGAGTCTGTTGTCAGTTCTTTTAATAATAATAATGTGAAAAACCTTGAAGTTTATAGCATTACTAATTTGAGCATAATGTACCATTACTTTTAAATTTTTTAATTAATATCTTTTATAAAAACTATAACTTCTTTAAAACTTATTTCCAACTCACCATCTTAATAATATATTTGAAAACTTAAAAACGTCTACATTAGAAAGTTTGCTCCTAACCACAAAAAAATATACTAAAAGTCCACTGAATTAAAATGAGCAGGTTAGTTCATGAACAGCTTCCCTTAAGGAAGAAATTAATTTAAAAATCAACTAATAACCAATTTAATTTCAGTTACTCTTCTGGCTGCATTGTTAGAAATATTTGGCAAAATGTTGTAATCTTATTCTTACACTTGAAAAAAACTTTTACATAAATCGGGCCCAAATTTTCTGATATCTAAGTATCATAAACACTCCTCAAAATCCAGTGGAAATGCTGGGCTGTCATGCATATAAACATTTATCTGGAGTGTGCACAGAGAAGACTGGAATCCACCTTCAATAATATTGCCACAGTTTTGGAAAGTGAAAGTGTGCTTTGTATTAATTTCACGACAATAACGTTGAGTTTATGGCCTCAGAAGGAGAGAGCAGATTCTGAGTGACAGTAAATTTTAACTGTCCTTGGAAGTGTGGTGAGCTGACCTTGTCTGGCTGGCAGATGCCCACCCAGCTACGCTCTACTCCTGCTGCTCAACAGCACAGGAGGAGAGAATAAAAAAGCTCATAGATCAAGATGAAAACAGGGAGAGTGCTTATGAGTTATCAACATGGGCAAAACAGGCTTCACTTGGGGGAAATTAATTTATGGGATTACAAATGGAGTAGGATTGTGAGAAATAAACACAAAGCCATGTCACTTTACCATTACCCCTTCCTTCCTCCTTGGCTCAGCTTCATTCCTTTGTGGAATCTTCTGCCTCCTCTCCCTGAGTGGTGCAGGGAAATGGGACAGGGAAGTTGTCATTAGTTCAAAATGCTGACTCTGCTGCTCCTTTTTCCTCACAAAGTTCCTGTGCTCTAGCATGGGGTCTCTCCCACAGGAACCACACCTTCACAGACCACTCCAGCATGAGTCCTTCCACAGGCTGCAGTTCTTCACAAACTGCTCCAGCATGGAACTTCTCCAAGGGGTAAAGTCCACCAGGCACAGACACCTCTAGCATGGTTCCCTCATAGGCTGCAGTTTCTGCCAGAAAACCAGCTCCTGTGTGAGTTCCTCTTTTGCCAGGAGCTTGCTCCTCCGTGGGGTCCTCCATAGGTTGCAGCTTTCTCCAGGGAATATCTGCCTGCTCCAGCATGGTGTCCACTGTGGGCTCGTATCCACTCTGCCATGGTCGTCTCCAGTGGCTGCAGGGAATAACTCCTCTGGCATGAGGTGTTCAAAGGCTGCGGGAGAACTCCAGCTCAGACATCTGCAGCACCTCCTGCCCCTGCTCATTCTCTCACCACAGAGCTCACAGAGCTGTTTCTCACATTTTCCCCTCAGTTCTCACTGGTGGGCAGCACTTTGCTCTTCTTCACACAGTCTTTCCCTGAGCCACCACTGTTGTGACTGCAGGACTCAGCTGTGCCCTGGAGTGGCTCTGGAACTCTGTGTGTCTGGGGCACAGAAAGCATTCCACTCTGCAGTCCTTGAATACACAGCATTCTGAGGCTTAACTTTCAGGCTTTTAATAAAATAGCTGGATGTCGTCAAATTAGACAGTTTCCTCATAGCATGAAAAATTATAAAAGAATTTTGCTACTCTTTTTTTTCATATTGGTTTTTTTCCGTGCTCATTTCAGCATAAAAGTACTTCCTTTGCGCTACACTTTAACTCCAAATTACCATCCAGCTTCAGCTAAGAAATTGGAAATCAATTCCTAAAACATTATATTGATGACAAATAAATGATAGGCAATTCAGAACAAGAAAACTGAAAACTTTTGGACAGAAAATCAACATAAATATTTGTGTACATACCAATGGAAAACAAGCTACATTCTAGTCTTCCTGAATTACATGCAGATTCTTATTTCAGAGTGCAGAATAATTTGTGCAGAGAATACTTATTCTATTCCTACTCTATGGATCAAATTGTACAAAAATGTGTGATAACTTTGATTCAGATATCTGATAAGTAGATAGCACAAAATATAGATCTGAGAAAATCCTGTGTGAATGTTTGTTATCTCCTATGGCTTGGATCTGCTAATATGCTAAAATACAGACTGTGTTGGAAGACAATAAGCAAACAAAGAATTGTTTGTTGAACATGCTGGTAGCATGATGAACAGATCAGTTATGAATACTAAAAAGCATCGTACCTAGGATATGCACAAAGCTCCCAAAAGGTAGAGGTGGAAGGAAAATAGTTTTCCTGTTGTGTCTATATTAAAATTTTCTATTCTATGGATATTTTTTTTTTCATAGTGTCAGAAAGACGATGGGAAATATCTCCATTATTGGTGTGCTGAAAATACTAGAGTAAATGTTGCCCCTAGGTTTTGCTCATTCCCAGATATCCAGGCTGCAGAGGACAAGTTAATGTACAAAAGAATGTAATTGGCTGGACCTTGAGAACTGAGAACGTTATCTAGAGGCAGAATTGCAGCTCCACAAAGTTCATATCTGAGGGTCCAAGCAATGAAAGGTACTGAGTGCTGGGTAAATTAAAATCTGGAAAGGAAATTACGTACCTGAAAAAATTTCACAGATATAATTCATTTTTTGTTACCTGAAAAAGAGGTTTCAAAATAACAGAATGAGGAAAAAAAAAAAATTATTAGTGTTTCCTTTTCTAGAATCTAAGGCAGACAAAAATCTTAGTCATAAATACGAAGTTTGACTGCTCTGTACAAGCCTTTTTTTTCCTCAGTAATGGAACAACACATAGAAGGAAAGGTTTCCACAGCCAATTGGCTAATTCGAGTGATCTGAAGAGTTCATATAATGCAGTTTGCATTTCTTCATCCTTCAGCGTCTCATCATTTGTCAGTGAACACAATGAGAAGAGAGCAAAAGACAGCCAAAGCAGCAGACGTGACAATGTGCTCTGGCAGAGGAACGGAGGGGTACAATTAGGTGGGATCCAGAGGCTGTTAGTAGAGGCAGCAAGGCGAATTAGTAGGGTAAGAAGGTGATCTATTATTCCTTAGTGAACAGTGCTGCAATTATTTTCTCTCTCTGTATGGCAGATCTTCCTTCCCGCCCCTCGTGGCTTTTTAATTTTGGCATAGCATTAACTGAGTGAAAGTTCTGTCAGGGTTGCACTTGATACGGCTGGTGAACTTCTGTCTTATATTTCACAGACAAAATTCGCTTGCACTCACTGTGCATTATTTGTGGATACTTTGAGATGAGTAGAATCAGTGGGTCTCGTTAGCAGAGTAATAGGAGTTGCTGCCCCACCAGGTCAGAATGATTCTACAGGTCACACAAAGTTTGTATGTATTCCTCTTTTCCTATGCAGACAAAGCCTGAGGGCAGAAAAAATATGAGATATCTTGTTGTTCCATTAGCTCTACAAGTTAGAAATAAGGTGGAAATGAACGGAGTACACATTGGTAGGTAATCCTTTTTATTTTGCTATAAAGTTCAGTACTTTGTGACTTTTCCTGTGACAATGCCAATCATTTAAGAAATGCATGTTTCTAAAACAACTGCACGTTTCAATAAAAATAGCAATATGCATTAGAGGGTAGCAGGGAAAAAAGAAAGATGGAAAGTAAATTTTTGACTATCTTTAGATGGAAAATGCAAGTCACTGCAAGATGGCAAAATTGATGGGTTCCACTTAACTTGAGATAGCTGAGTGAGCCTGCTGCCTGACAGCCATTAGTGAGTCTGGGCTGAAAATTCTTAGCTGGAGAAAACCATCTGGTAAGCACCATACAAACAAAACTGAATGCCTTGGAGCACTTGAAGCATGTAGGCAATAGCAAGCAAGAAGCAAAACTGGAGTTTGGGAAATAGATAGCATTTCAAGCCGAGTTATTCAGACTGAGTGATTCATTTCTATACACACTTCAGCCTTGTAGAAACACCAGCACAACCTTTCCTCAGGAATTTCTCTATAAAGAAAATTTAAGAAAGGTAGACTCTGTGTCCTGTAATCATACTGAGAAATACAGTTCTCTGTGAATAAGATAGTGGGAATCAGAGCAGTGAACCTGACCTTAAGACAATCCTGAAACTGAATATATCTCTTAAACGTATCAGAAGGGAAACCAAAATATCAGATATGTCTATTAAACACTTTTAATCAGAGAAGTATCTTACTTTGAGAGAAGCTCTATAATCTTCAGTGAGCTACTCACGACAATGATCATGATAATAATAAAAATTATGGTTCATTTGGATTATTTTTTCACTGATATATGGAAAGGATGTGGTAAGATCCCACTATCAAACTGCACATCTATATCTGTATTATCTATTTTCAGTATCTTTGTATTTCTTAAGAGATGTAGAGCTTCACAGTTCAAAGGATTGAAAGCATAAATCCTCAAAAATTGGGAAAAAATAAAAAAGAGAACAATTTCTTATTGTTAGATTATTTGTTTTGTTTGCTTTTGGGTTTTTGGCTGGCTTTGTTTTTTTTTGTGATAAGACCTTTCCAAGAAATGGAGGTAATACTTTCAAAATCATGCTAGTGCCCAGGCTAAAGCTGACAAAGAAAAGTCTTTCTGAAAGGATTTAGACATAAAATAAATGGTTCTATATCTGTTAAGTTATCAGGTTTCTAAATTTATAAGTTTAACTAACTAATATATAATGCTTTAAACATTCTTTCATAAGCAACATCATACATATCTAATGTGAAGTAAAACATATTACATGACTTTTTTAATGCATGGATGAACTCCCCTTCATAACATTGTAAAAAGTGTTCTACTCAAAATCTTTTTTGGACAAAAGAAAGATGCCATCTACATGACAATAATGTTTTCCTGTTATTCCAATTAATTTTTTAACAGTCTAACAGTCCAATTAATTAATTAATATTATAAGACGCCTCTGTGGTAATAAAACTAGCATGCAAAACTTCCTCATATTTACGTTTTTCTTCCTTGTGCTAAACTCTCTTTCCTTTGGAAAAGCTTCAGTCTTGCTCAATGACATTGGGAAAGGGAGGGACATAGAAGAGTTTATCAGCAGCATCCCAAGGTCCTTACTGGAAGGAATATCATGTCCATGCTGGCAGTTTCTCCAAAAGCGAAGGAAAATACATATTAGACCTACTTGTTTCAAGACAGAAACCATGGAATTATTTAAGCCTTTAAAAGAGAATAATTGAGTAAGCAAATTTTCTAATACTTGTTCAGCTAAAGTTTATTTACTGGGTTTTGGTTTTGATGTCACAGTAAAGTGAAGACAGTCTGGGGCAAGAGGCAGACTTTCCTGTTGATCCAGCACATGTTCATTAAAATTTACTTTCCATCAGACTATGATTTGCAAATATGCTATTTACTCCATCTTCCAGATCAGGCCAGAATGCATTGAATAAAATGAATTTTAATGCATGTGGTTTGAGTATCCATCTACACTTCACCCCACATTAAAGTTCACTTTATTCATTGTCTTTCATCTAGTTTTTTCCTCCATGTAATAGCAATCATATTCAAGGGAATGTGGATCCTTTTTGTAAGATTTTCAAAGGCAGGATCATACTTTACTAAAATGCAAATATACCTGCTGCATATCCTTCATCCACTAATTTTGTAAGTCTATCAAAAAAGCAATCAAATTTGAGTGGCATGACATGTTTTTTTTCTTTCCTTTTTGTTTATACTCATACTGACTTTAAAAAATTAATGGTTTTCATTACAGCAGCAAGATAATTCAATATAATGCAATGAGTACCTTATAATAGTCAAATACAGAATAAATACAAAATGTAAGAACTGGAACTTCATTTTAAAGTTGTGGGTAGCATTCAAATATTTCATTATACTCTATATATTTTAGGAAAGCAAATTAAATAATGCCATGTATAAAGATATTACCAAATAAAGAAGAAATGAGCTGGTGGATGCATTTTATTCTCATGGTAGCGTTCATCTCTCTCCCATTCTAAGCCTGTGGGTCAAAACTTTTTTGAACAAACATTATTCTGACAGTGCCACATGACACATGGACGTCTTCAAGGCCAGGCTGGATGGGGCTCTGAGCAACCTGGTCTAGTGGAAGGTGGAAAAGTGTCCCTGCCCATGGCAGGGGAGTTGGAATTAGCTGATCTTTAAGGACTCAGATTCACAGAATATTCTTAGTTGGACTCATCTGACCCAAACCCTTCTATGATTCTATGACAAATGAAAGTAGGCAAAATGAATGTGATTTACGCATTTTCTAAGATTTTTTTTTAATATTTATTCTGTTGCTCTTGGCTGTTTGGCACCAGTCAGGAGTGACCATACAGCAGGGTACAGACTTTTCTCAAAAGTCCTTTCTGAGAGTTAATGGTTCTTCTCTCCATATAATGATGACACAAAGTTCAATAACTTGCAGGTGAACTAAAGTGTGTCTTTTCAACACATGTGATTTTAATTGTAAACCAACAGATTAATTGCTCCCTTGGTAAATTGTTTCAGTGGAATATAACCTCTATTTCGAACAGCTGAACATTATCCCAAATTCAATTGTTTTCAAACTTAACCTTCTCTGCACAAAGCAGAAACTACTGAAGTCTTTCAGTACAAGGTAAATATTCCAAACTTTATCTACAATTCTTTTGAGCATTTTCCTGTTGCCAACAGTGTTTTTAACTCAATGAATTAATCATCTGCCTTATATATTTCTGACCATGTCCTGAAGTCTGGGAAGGTGGTTAAAACCACTATAGGAATAGGTAATACCATTATGTAAAGCTTTGACTGCATGAACTGCTTCAGAGGGCTTCTAGTTGCTGTCACACACACTGCAGCATCCAATACACGAATGGGAATGCTCTCAGGGCCTTTCTTGTCCTTGTGAGAACTCATGTGAGACCTCATAGGGGACCCCAAGCTGCAAAGAGATCTTTGGGTCTATCTTTTGATTGATTGAACAAGAACAGACTAGTTGGAAGACAGAATTGTGTAGGAGATGAAATGGAAAAAAAAAGTATTAGTAATTTGCAGTTGCCATCCATAGCAATGAGATGAGCAGACAGCGCCAGGGCTGCAGACGATCTCTCCTTTCATTGACGAGGAGTAACAGAGCTGCTTAAATGTCAGGCATAAACAAAGCATTAACACTACCTCAGTCTCTACTGCCTCAGCTCTGCGGGCTCAGCTCGGCGTCTCGGTACTGGTTACACTCCATGATTGTCAACAGACAGGAAACAACTGAAATAACTGTTGCATACTCTGACTTTTCTGTAGCGATTTAATGTGTGGAAATCTTCATAACGGAGTTTGACTGCAATTTTCTACTTTGGATTAAACTTTGAGGCCTGTTGTGGTAAAGGTCTGTAGTGGATCAGGCTGTGAGGAAAGTGCAGACAGAACCATTGTTGCTCCCAGCTTGCAAAGGATATCCCATGAAAAATTGAATACTGCAGTTTGATTTTACTTATTTATTTTCTTTACAAGGAAAGTCACTTACCTGAATTGTTGAAGAGTACATGTCATATTTATTAAGAATGTACCAGAAGAAGGAAATCAAGACTGGAAAAAACCAGAAAAGCTTAGCTGCAAAATCCAATGTAAGTTAGTTAATGACCTCAGGAGACTCAAATAAATCCCTTTTATTTGAAAATATCTAAATGAGGCTTCCAGATATGCATCTTGGTTTAGATTTAATTTTGTTTTTCAACAGATTGTAGAATAGGACAAGTTCCAAATTGAGATGAAGTATTCCTTTTTTGGATTTTGGGTAGAAAATCTGTTCCAGCATGGATGGAGGACAATTATTCAATTGCTGCAGCTAACCATAAACTCAAGCCTTAATCTAAGAGTTCTTCTGAGTCAAAACAAGAAGCTGGATTTATGTAATGCAGAATGTTGGACAATTATATGACCTTGAGACCCCCTCCAACCTAAATTATTGTAGTATTAAAAAAGACATACTGCAGCATTTAACACTAGCTAGTCTAGGAAAGTGTACTCATAGATGTAGACACTGAATATTATACAGTTACTTGCTTTACATTTTTAAATACTGGCAATTCAAATTACAACACAGAGAATGATTTTTATTTTAAAATAAATTCTGCCTCTGGGACCCCAAATTTGCACGTATAGAAAACTGGATTTACTCAAATATTATATGTGAGAGATTAAATTTTCTTTTCCTTTATAAAATAAACACAGAAAGCTTTGTAAGGTCATATCAGACCACTGTGATAAAGAAAAAAACGTCAAGGGAACAGTGATGGTGTTTACATTTACTTAGCCCATATATTCCTCATATGAGATTTGGAGTCTTATTTCATCCTTTAAACCAAATCAAAGCACAATGAGAGTTGAAGTCTCAGCTTTTAGCTGAAATCTGGAATTTAGCTTGAATTTTAAAGACTTAAGTCTTTAAGATTTGATGATAAATAGTCCTTTGTAGTTGATAAATAGTCATATAAATAGTCACAGAAGCCAAAGAGAGAATTTGAATTTGTGTGAGAATCCCAGTGGCAAGTGGAACTCAGTTCCCTACATATACAGTTAGGTAAAAAAAAAAAAAAA
>VZTE01000365.1:1013601-1038850 GCA_013397775.1 Eulacestoma nigropectus | reverse complement strand
AAAAAAAAAAAAAAAAAAAAAAAAAAAAAAATAAAAAAAATTAAATGCCATTGCATTATTCTGAACTACAAAGCAATAATGAAAAACGTGAAACTAAAATAGCTTTGTGTATACCTGAAGAGTAATAAATATGTTCAAATTTAACCCTCAGCTGGATATTAATTAGCAATTCTGTTTTATCCTTTGTATGGACAACAGTGATTCCATGCACTACATCGTCAAGCAAGTACTGCACACTTCTCATCAAATAAACAGGTTTATTTTCAACGTGCTGAGACATTATATTTTCAGACCTTTGAAAAGTCCTTGCTAAACTGTAGGCTGCTCAACACAAACATAAAACCCTTGAAACTCCAGCTGTAATTTTGGGTACTGAACCTTTGAAGAATCTATCAAATGTTCCCTTCCAAAAATAAAGGTCTAAATAGGCTATAAACAAAATAAAAAACAACCGACCAAAAAACCAAAAACAAACACCAAAATCCACAGGAGAACAACCACCCTGTATATTAAATATGCATTCATTAGTTACTTCAAATGTGAAAAGCAGCAGTGACTCCTTTCTCACATTAAAATTAGGAAATTTTATACTGGAAGTAAAAAGGACAGGTGGTAAAATAAAATGGAGTAAAATAAATGCTAAAGTTATTCTAGCCACTAATTAACCTTGTCTCACTTGATAACAAGCTCAAGGACATTTCCTGCTTTCCTGTACACACGTATATCAGAATTACACTGCAGAGTTCGAACGAGTTTGGGCTAATTTTGCAAATTCATTCTGTTCCAGACTTAAAGGTCTTTTCTTGCAAAATAGAAAGAAATAATGTCAAATTAGGGGTTATATTTCCTTCCTAACAGGAATGTCATGTGCCCTGACTAGCCCAAGATGTACCACATGAATGCCATGGGTTTGAACATTTCCTTCAGTATATATTTTTGCCTAGCAAACATGCAAAATAAAAAACTTTTTTCCAAAGCTGCTGTTAGACTGCTTTGCTTCAAATACATCAGGAAGAAATGATAAAACAAGTCTTAGTAGTCCTGCTCATCTCCCCCTAAATGTAAATATATATGACAGTAGAGAATAGACATGCGTTGAACTAAAAATTATTCTACTACAATCAAAATTTAGCTGTCATATATACCCCAAGCAAACTGGAGGGTTTGAGGCATTGAAAAAAGTTGTAAAAAAGCCTTGCTTCAAATTCTATTCTTGAACTTCTCAGTAGCAAGTTGTAATTTGCCAAAATTATTTTTAATTAAAGAAATTTACAAATTAATTCCTGTAATTATTACTAGCTCTGTAAATTGTTTAGAAGCTTTAATTATGAACATTTAATATTCAAAATTCAAGCTGAATTGTGATTAAATGTAGTCCTATTTCTGCTTCTCTGCTGGCTGAAAATAGCACTTGGAATGAATGTTTTTGGAGTATTAAAAATACAGGTTTAACAGTTAAAAAGTGTCAAACTGCCTAATATTTACCTAAAGTTCAGTTTCTTCTTGTTTAACATCTTCTTACAGCTAAGAAATACTGCTGGCAGAGAGCAAAGCCTTAGAAATTTGGAAATAACTGAAAAGACTTGCATAAGAAGTGCAGTTGAAGGTGAGAGATTTTAAGACTGAAAATCATATACGTGGGGGGTGCAAGTTTTTCTGTTTTATATGTTTGTGTTTCTACAAATCTTTTCATAACACCTATAGCTGTAGACACAAATTTGGTCAGGTGTCAGCTCTGTACTCTTTAACCTCATTTCTTTTACTGTTTTATAAGTGTTTTGAGGGCCTAAGCACTTCCATATTTTCATAATTTTCATTATGTTTAACACAGATTTGTCCCAGGTTAGTGGCACATGGATTACCTGCTTCTCTCTGATCAGTTCCTGCGATGGAGTTTGTGCAGGGACAAAGAACCTTGCCAGTAATACCTCCCAAGGAGCAGTCAGAAAACCCCATGATTTGTACCCACACACTCCTCCCAAAAGACTTTAGAAAAGTTCACCAAGAGATCAATTGGGCTGTCCTCTTAAAAAAAAAACAACCCAACCCAAACTAAAAACCTATAGAAGCTTGTAATATTCTATAGGTAAATGAAATCCATTTATTTCCCTCTGTGTGTAAATCTCAAGACAGTGCAGTTCACTAAGGAATGTCCAATTACACAGGCACCTTCACCCTCTTTGAGTGTATATTCTTGCAAAAGACAGGGAGACAGGCAGAAAAAGGAAGGCTTAATACTGTCTCATTCATGATAGTTTTCTGTATTTCATTTCCCAACTAATTAACCTTTTGCTGCAGAAAAGTTCTGTGTTAAGAAGCACAGCATAACTATCAAGCAACTCACCATTATTTAAAGACTGTTTCTAATTGAAAATATTTCCACTCTTTAGAAAAAACACTAAGTTCCATAAAAATCTTTCTGTTCTCTCATCCCCTAAAAAAAATCATACAGGCGTGCGGAATTTAAACTTAGAATTATTTTTCTTTTATTTCAGTTTCTAGTTGTTAATGTCAAAAATGTTTGTCTCAACAATACAGAAAGACAGCATTTTTCATATCACAAATTGTGAATAATATATGAAGGGAGTTTATTATGTTCAGACTTGTCTTATATGTTTAACCACGCACAACCTGCACTTCGAAGAAATAGTACTCAAAATGTGCAGATCGCGTATGTGCACACGCGGGGTGTCCCTTTCCATAGGCACCCACGCACCTTGTTTGTATATGAATGCACATATGTGTGTGTGTATATATATATTTTGCAAGTATACATCCCTCCTTCGTGCATGAGAGCAAACAACAGGTATAAGATCTGTAGATATGCGGTGTTTTTTACTGACTGAAAAAAATGAATGAGGTGAAGTCCCTCATCTGTCTCAGCCACAGACTGCCCAGAAGCCTTTGCACATGACCATCATCTCTGCCTTAAGCAGAACACTTGGACAGTTGACTCCAAATATATTCTAATTTAAGGAACACATATGAGAAGACACTCTCAGAACTTACCTCTCCTCAACATACTTCAAAAGCAACCACTCATAAAAGAGAAATATCTCCTTGGTGAGATGCTTTACTGCTGCTTTAATTTACCTGACAATCTATTTTGATGACTTCCTTAGTGACAGATATTCAAAAACTCCTCAATATGAATATACTTAATTTAAAATCAGTGAGCTAAAAACCCATAAAATGCATAATTTTAATAGTTTGAAAATCATAGTCACTATTATACAGGAAGTTGGTATAACCAGACATGATTATTAAATGGATAACACGTTATGCCTGAAAGATTCCAATAGGCCCATTATGCTGAAAACATTTCTGGAAATAGATCTTTTATATTTTTTTTTCCCCTACATTTCTGCATTTTTAGAAATGATATTTCTTTTCCACATTTCAAATGTTGCATCTAACAGACAAGTGTATTTATGTGCAAATTTCAAAATGATTGAAATTGTTACTTCACAGCCAAAGAATCCTATTAGTGGCAAGTACTCTAACAGCTTGTTCCCAATATCTTTTCTGCTATGCTCCCAAAGCCCAGCTCCTGGGTGCATCCCATTAGTCCATTTCCCTGCTGTGAAGGGCACAACCTATGCACCACCAGATTGTATACGAAGGAAGGCAACTTAGAGTAGCTGACACTGTTATTATGCAATGCATATATCATCATCCGTAGATACTTCCTCAACTCCTGCTAAAGTCACAACAAGGACTTTCCTGGCTTTGAGAGCTGAATCAGGTTGCCTTCAGGGTGTAAAGACATGTACAGTTTTTTAAGGAGGGACAGCTTTAAATACAGTTCTCTAGAAAATCCCTTACGTAAGCGCTCTGGCCTATCATGAGATATTATGAGGCAGAAGTTTGGAGATCAGAGCAGGCACACAGAAGATGGAGCAGCATCAAGGCTGTCAGACGCAGTGAGAAGCTGGATTGACCGTTCTATCCATGGCAGATATTCCACAAGAGAAAAAAAGGCAGGAATTCTCTAGCCCTTGTGCTGTGCCAGGGTACAGCAACATTGCAACAGCACCAATTGGTGGCAGACGATGCTGTTGCAGTTCACCCTGTTCCTTGTCTTCAGCCATCTAAGAGATCACATATTCAGTAGAAACTCCTTGATAATTCATTTTGTTCCATGCCACTGCCTAGCAATCTCCTGCAAATTCACTTTGTGATCAAGGCGGGGGGTTTTTTTGTTTGTTTGTTTATATTTTTTTTTATGGGTTACATTCAGCATCTTGTAAGTTTGAACCTCATAGTTTGAAGATAGGGTGCATATATATTCTATCTTGCAAGCAGTGTAGCTCCCTCAGTGTCTAATGAAACCAGCAGGGACTTAAGCATCCTTCAGGATACAGCTCTGTCATTTCTTACTGAAGAAAATGAGATATAAGATGACTGTAAGGAAATAATTCATGCTATTCCTCTAGAAATCTCTGTAAGGATACTGAGGGAATATACTGACCACAGGATCTGAGTCTGCTGAGCCGAAACTGCATAAATGAAAGATTTTGCACCAGTACAGTAAATTACCAGGTATTACTATCAAACAGGTTTTTTTTTTTTATTTTTAATAACTGATGCTTGTTATTTTTTTTTAATAATTCACGCTTAATGAATGTTAATGAGGAGAACATGTTTCTTCTTCTATTAGAGGCCCCTGAGATGTAGTTTGGAAAGACATCAAAAGGGTAAGTTTTATTTAAAAAAAAAAAATATTAAAAAACGAGAGATTAGCTTCTAAATTATTGTGTTCTACCTTCCTTTAATTGATTCTCTTATTCAGACTTGTTTGAAGTTTGACATCAGAGCCCCAGTGCAAACATAGCCATGGATTAAGTACCATTTTGACTTATGTGCTACTGCACAAAATCTTGACTTATCTTGAAGTACATATATAAGGACTAAAATTCTGACAATAAAGGAAAAGAAAATATAGTGAGTGCCACAAAAATAATGAATTCATTAATGAACAATTTTTAAATTATTATTTGAAGTGCAGGAGTGTATATAGACAAATGTTTCTCTTGACAGGAAGAATTTGCCTGGATAAATGTGGTCCTTGTAGTTGGCTTTCTTGCTGCTCTTAGGAGGCAACACGCTCAACAGTGTCAAAGGATTACAAACTAACTTTCAATGTACAGTGGTCTTGCAAATAGTATATTCAGTATTAATTGCAAACTTAACTTGCCTTTTGTTAGAATCTTTTGTTTGTTTGTCAAGACAGTTTGGAATGCATACCCAAAATGGCATTTCTGAAAATATTAATCTTAAACAGAGAAGTTGTTTCTTTTCAACCTACAATACATTTTGTGTCTTACATAAGTTTAGAAGGAGGTTCACAGATTGCCTAGCTGTTAATTGGTAAATGACTTAGAAACTTCTGAATAACTCTTTTTAGGAAATTTATATACCAGAGCCCCTCAGACATAAAAACAAAAACAAATAAACAAACAAACAAACAAAAGCAAAATTCAACCAACAAGCAATACTCACACAATCAATTAATTCTAAGCAAAGTATATAAAATTATTAGTTCCGTTATAGATTAAGCCTAAGCATGACCTAAAATGTACATTTCTGGATA
Organism: Eulacestoma nigropectus; assembly: GCA_013397775.1. Classification (NCBI taxonomy): domain Eukaryota; kingdom Metazoa; phylum Chordata; class Aves; order Passeriformes; genus Eulacestoma; species Eulacestoma nigropectus. Next base: position 1,033,257 of record VZTE01000365.1, on the reverse strand, counting down.
ACATATTTGTCTTCTGCCTTCCCTAAAGGATGGAGGGTATCTCCACTAACAGGGGAATTTTCGTATTATAAAACCCAATGTGATCTTGTGGTTCAAGGTTCCTCAAGATTCTTCAGAGAGAACACAAGATCTGATTCACCTTTCTGCCACATTTAGGGAAGCACTGAACAGAATTCAAAAATCATAAAGAGAAAATCCATTTTGCTTCCTGTGTTCTTTTCTCCCTGAATTGATGTTCTACATCATCTGCTGGGAGACAAATGACTTAAGTGGACTGAAATCTCACTCAGTAAATGCTAATACTAATGAGAAAAAGAACCAATTACTTCCATGAACTGGACTGAACCTTTAGCCAAGAAAAGCACTTGAGCTGTTCCTTGAGGATGCTCAAAAGAACACATTGTCATAAGCACTGTTAACACAAGTACAACCAGATAGTAAAATGTCTATATAATTAAAGCAGAATTGAGGAAAAATAATGAAAACAGAAGAGACAAGGAAAAGGAAAGTGCAAAAAAGTCAGGAGTTAGTGCTTTGAAGTCAGTTTTCCACAGAAGTGCTGAATAACATTAACACAGAAGAGAAGAGGCAGATAAATGGAGAGGAGAAATCAAAAATAAATTCAATTTTTAGACAACTTTTAGAAAATAGGTGTTTTTATTTCCTACAGCTTCTGGGATTGTTTGCCTCTTCCAAATTCTACGGTAACTTAGAGGTCTGTATAAGCATTAATGTTTAGGAAGATTATAGCTCTCTCTATCTCTCAGAGACTTGGTTATATAACTATATAAACTGCAAATATGCAGCGTTCCTTGTACTGTGTATTTGTGGAATTAAAACATCAGTCTATGTTCAGTTCAGGCTTTCATTGTAAGGCTCTAGAGACAAAATTCACCCTGTGCTGCATTTCTATTTGAAGATAGCTCACGGAAACAGCCAGATTCAGCAGTGCTTGACATGCCTGTATCTGTTTCCCCTGCTGCCAGCTTGGTGCATTTCCTTGGGAATCCCATGCCAGAGAGACAGCAAGGGCAAGGAGTGTGGGGACACAGAGAAAAGGGTGCAAAGAAAAGGCCCTGGAAAAGCCTGAAAGCCCGTAAATCAGCTGCCAAACTAACTCATCTATCATGCCCTTGGGGTTTTGATAGCTGATTAATGATAGTGGAAAATTCTAAATAAATCTGACTACATAAGGCTTCATAGAAGTTACATACTTGGAAAGTATTCACAATTTGTGGAAGGTCAGACCCTTCTAATTATATCTTGTCTCCAAATGTTCCTCAAATCTTCTGTCAAAATGCTTGGAATTTTTTTTTTCCTTGCTTATTTATTCATCTGTTTAGAGTAGGTAATCATCTAGAAAACATTTTTCATGTTGTGTATTTCAGACAGAATCCTCCCAAGAAATTGCTTTGAGTCATGGAAAGGTCGTCTATGGGAGTACAGAAATATAAATTAGTGAGAAAATTACTGGACTTTATATTCATTCTAATATTGACTTTTAACACACACTTAATGGTTGAAAGAATTTTGTGCATAGATATGGACTAAAATCAAAAATTCTGATAGTTAATTTTAAACTCCAACATGCATCTTACTGATCAGCACTCCAAATTAATTAATTGTAGATACAGTAATAGTTGTCCACAGGTCTATGTGCAAATCCACTCAACATTTTACTGCCTCAGTTTTTAAGGTCAATATAGGTCTTATTTCATTGAAAAGATGAGTAAAAATGAATTAAATAATTAGAAAATTTCAAGTCTAGATAGCATCCAGTTTGCAACAGCATCATCAAATAATTTAGAACCTGAAATAAAAAATTAAAAAGGGACTTGGTAGAATAAAAGTGTGTTCAGATCTGGCCCAATATGTGTGATTATCCCGTAGCTGCTCCCTTTTCCAAACTGATGGAGTATTTTGACACTTTCCTTTACAAATAGGTAGCTTGAATTATAAGGTCCTATGCCCAACAGTTCTGAATTAAATCTGGTTTAAAAACAGTTTAGCAAACTTCCACTCCAACAGAGTCACAGAGAGATTGAATTGTATATGTATATACTTAATTAGACTTTTCATCCATTAGGAATATGAAGAACATGTATGTCAGATAACTGCAAATTCTCTAGCGAAGCCAGCAAATAGTACAGGACAAAGTCACATCAGCTTTTAATGAGAGAAACAGTCCTGTCAAGGCTCTTTTACCTCCAGGGAAACAGAATGCTAACATATTACCTATTCTTCTTTCAAATAGTTATCAAGTTTAAATTTCTTTTACCTCAATGAAATCACATTGAGTTCATTATAATCTAATTTCCTGATCCAGAACCACTTAAATTACTCTTAAATTAATGCTGATACCATGCATGTACTTAATCGTGTCTACATTTTCTTTTATGGAAAAACCAAAGGATGATCTGGCATTGTAAGCTGCATATCAAATGCAAATGCACTATGTGACATTGCTTTCTCTCTGCTACATTTTTTTGAACCACAAGATTTTCATAACCACTTAAGTAGAATTTTGTTGTTGCTGAAACACAGGGGTTCATGCTTTTTCCCCATATCCTTTCCTCCACATGCATTATGCTGCATATATCTCTAAACAGTTTTTTCACAGAGTTATCTAGGCTGAACAAAACCTCAGCACCTAAATCTTTGATGAATATATTACTAAATATATGGAAAAGGAAATGATATGCTGATGTGGATTGCAAAGTCATATGGAATTCCTGAGAGGATTTTTTCTGCATGGCAAACCTTAGTAAAAATATTGCAAGATATTAAATTTTTAGGAATGATTTTTCAAATATGGGCACTATGAAAACAGTTTCCTTTTTTGGTAGCATTCCCAGATATGCTTTTTCCTCAGTAACAAACATCCCACCTTCAATCACTGCTGTGAATTTTTTTGCCTCTATTTCTCTGTTGAATGTATGTCTGAAAAAAGGGCTGGATTCTGACCCGGTTTAAGCTAGAAGTTTTTAGAGCAACCCCACTAAAAGCAGTGGAGCTTTTCATCATGCGTCTGGAAGTCAACCTGTTTCTTTCAAACCCTTCCTTAAGGAGTGATGGGAATGTCCGTTTTTTTGGTGAGGTTTTATTTTTTTAAAAGTACATATCACTTGGTTATGCCTGGTGTAATGAAAGACATCTGAACTAGATGATATAATTAGATATAATTATTTAAAATACTGCTGTTGTTTATGGAGTAGCAAGGACATGTCTCTGCCTTAAAAATCATAGTAAAATATTTCATGTAAAGTTTCATGCTGCTCTGTCCTAAACTGTTACCCCTAAGGATGAACAGGGTTTAAAGGTGGCTCAGGTAGCTCCCCACTGTATTGCAGTCACTCCTGTGTAGGTGCAACTCGTGACATGTTCCCTGGTTTTGCTTTTGTCACACACAGAACTGCAGGGGCTGCTAAAATCTTCTCAAGATTTCCAGAATGCTTTGTAGGATATCTCATACATACCATCATGTGGGTGTTTACTGAGTATGACATAGCTTCAAACCATCAGTGCCTTTTATCCCCTACGCAGTCTGAAGGCGTTTGACAATGCCTTCCTCTTGCAAATATGAGGAAAGAGAGACTTCTCTGTGTTCTGCAAGTCTTTAGCCACAGATTAATCACCCCAGTACAGAAACAACTACAATATTCTCCTAAGTATACTTTTATCTTACAAAAAAAGAAAAAAAATAATTCCAGCTACTCATATTCATCCAAGGAATAGTTTCTACAAAAGGCAGTTGGTTTCAAGATCTGAGTCTGGTCTCATACTCATTTTATTCTGAAAGAGCCGGAATGTTTGTTTTAAAAGACTTTTCCAAAATTAAAACCAAGACCAGCTAACAACTTTGTCTTTCTTATATAATAAATTAATTCTTGCAAATAAAAATCCTATCCGGTTAAGCAAGATTAGAACTCCATAACTTTATGTTGTCTCCCTCTCTTATCTTTTGGGATCAGTGGTCAGTTGTGAATCACATTGTGAAGCACCCACTTTACACCTGTAAAGCCTTGGTGCTTGAGGATCTGACTGTGGGGTAAGAACTTCCTTAGCACACTTTGCATATTCTTGCCCCTATACCAAGAGCTTTCATTCAGTCACAGACTTCCTGAAATCCTCTACACTAGCTTAAAATTTATATTAGTTTTCACGCTTTTTATCTTCGAATAGATGCCTATATATATACATATATGTATGCCTGGAGAATGTTGTATGATGTTCCAGCCCTCAGAACATCTTTCTTACATAAAAAGTTATATCCTGCTTGAAAGCTTCTTGGAAAGGCTTAGATTCATTGTATTATAAAAGTGCACAGTTTTGTTAGGATGCAAGGATTTCTGGCTGCATATTAATTTTGCTGTAAAGTGCACTGAGATGATAAGCTTCCAGCAACTCAGTCCAACTCAATTATCTGCATCCTTCCAGGTGGAGACATCAGGACTTTATGCCATTTTTGTCATTTCACTATTTTACAGCTCAAACTTCCACATGGAGCCAGGGCAATCTAGAATTTTAAATGTCTATTAAACTTCCCACCCCTCTGGCAACCAATATGGCAGCTGCTCTACCGCATCAAGAAAAATTTGCCCTCTTGGAGATGAACTTTCGGAAAACTAACTAATCCTTGTATACCAAATCTTAATATAAACCTGTACCAGAACAACCTAAGTTTTGATCTGTGCACGTTTGGCCCAAGTCATGCAGCCCCATGTCACTTTCACCTTTACTTAAAGACTACACGGATGAAGATGGAACTTCTTCCTCTGAAAAACACCTTTGTGCTTTAGCTGCATTTCCCTCAAGGCTGTCTCCAGGGGGCAAGAATAATCCGAGGAACAGACTTTCCAACTCAAAATGAAATAATTGGAGAATGAGACAGCTTCTTTTGTGAAGACAACTTTCTTCAAGTCTTTCCTCTGATGTTGATGCTACAAGAGGTCTATGCCTTGGGATAAGCTGACATATGAAAGAGCGGAATTAATACCAAAATGAACCTGAACGGCCCAAATTTCGGTTGCACTTGCTACTTATTAAAAAAAAAATTCTTCAGGATGATAAGTTTTTAATCACTGCATTAAAAACATCCAGTAAAATCTAACTTACAATGTACACAGTGATGTATTTACTGGATTTTACACAGAGAAATGCTAAAAAGTCCATGCATACATTATGTTTGGTAATTTAAAATATCCTCATACTATCTTAAGAGACGAAGTTTAAACTTTAGAAGAGCAGCGACTCAGGTTATCCACCTCACAAGTTGCACATCTTGGGCGCAAACTATACCTTTAGACAGCTTGTGATATGACAAGTGCAATGTACATTTTCTTCCTTGAGGCTGATGTAAAAGAAAATTAGAGGGAGATATTTTTAAAGTTTATTTCCCTGAAAGATCAGATAGTAATCTCTACTCCACTCTTCCTTTTCTTTACATATACTGTTCTCTAAAAGTGAAATATACTTTAAGAACCACACAGTATTTCAGTGTCAAATATAATCATTAACAGACACACTGAGAGAAAAATCCACTAGTTGCACAAGAATAATTTAAAAAATTCTGAAGGATCTAGTAACTTTTACATTCAAGTCCCAATATTACTCCTACTTCTGAAGACATAAAACCTAAGTTTTATTTCCAAACACACTCTTCAGTTTATCAACCAGATAATAATTTTATTTCTGGTAAATTGGTAATTAGAGAATGAAGATTAAGATTCAGGATCCACAATCAGTTGTCCAATAAACCTGAGACGTTGACATAAGAGAGCTTTTTATCTAATTTTCACTTCTTCTTATTCATATTTTCTCGAATTTATTCTTGGGTTTATGTATTATAGAAGCCTTTAATGGAAGAATTGCACTAGTACTATTTCTAGTAATTGGATATCTAAGGTCACAAGGAAAAAAAGCAGTTTTCATCTATGATAATTACCAAGTTTCATTCAAATATTATTATAATTTATGGAGTAATATTTTAGAAGGTAATTAATTGACCAAAGCTGCTTTCCTAGAAAGGCAAAACAATCAATACACTTCAGCACCAAGGTGCTACATTCACTACAATACATTAAAAATTGTTACTTGTGGGTCCCATTTGCCCCAAACTTTGGCAATACATAAACATTAGCCAAACTTACAATGTGCCCATAATAAACAAACCTTATTTAGGCGGATAAATTCAAATCTGACTTTCAGCTGTTCCTCCTGTCAAAATTCATGGTCCCAACTAGCATTTGTTATGTTCTAATGCTCATTTTATTATATTTATTCCTTTGATAAATAGTGAGATTTCAGCTTAGCAAGAGCCCAGGAAGCCCCTCACTGCAGCTGTTCTTGTCTCACAAGGTCACAGCATTTATACATTGGTGCCTTTAGGCAAGAATCTGAGTGCACTTATCAGCATTTCCTAAGGCACTTATGTTTGAAAGACAAAGTAGGAACTTGAAGAATCACTGTAAAGGGTGCTTCAAAGAGGTGCAGGAAGCTTGATTATCACTTTAGGAAATGATGAACTCCTTAGAATACACAGGTCACATGAGAAATTCTTCAAGGCTAGCAAAACTCTTTAAATACTGGGTTATACTGCATTAATGCTAATCAATTAGTTCTTAACAAGCACAGTACAAAACCCAGCTCAGCTCTGGCAGGTGGCAAGGTGGTAGGAAAAGAGTTTTGCTGAAGGGTCCTTCTGGCATACAGGGTCAGGTAGGAAAAAACTTCAAAAAACTGTGGGAAAGGTAGTAGAGGAGATGTGGGCACCTTAGGCGAGGTAGAAGCAGACAAACTGGCCAGAGGTAAGAGTTAGAGAGCTAGAATGTGCACAGGGGAACAGCAGCAGGTCAAAAAAATCTCACTGGTGGAAGGCCTCAATAAATTAATAAGGTAGTAGATTTGGCAGCTAACTTTCAGAAGGTTAGAAGTCAAGTAGTACTGACTCAAGGGAGAAGGGCACAAATTGTGTTTGTAATAGTTAGAAAAGAAAATAATGATTAACTTGAAAAGACTTTTTATGGGGTGGTCGGATACAGACGAAAACATACAAAGAACATCTTCCAGGTTACATATAGAGTAAGACCAAAAAGGTGCCCACTTAGTGGATGAGGGAAAGGCTGTGGAATTTGTCTCTCTGGACTTTAGTAAAGCCTTCGACACCATTTTCCACAGCATTCTCTGGAAAAATCGGCTTTTTATGACTTGGATGTGCACTGCTCGCTGTCTAAAACACTCTCTAGATGGCCAGGCCAGAGTCATGGAAAATGAAGTTACATCCAGCTGTCTGCTGGACACGAATGGTGTCAGTGGCTTAGTTTACGGGTCAGTCATGTTTAATATCTTTATCAATGATCTGGATGAGGGGAGCGAGTGCACACTCAGTCAGTTTGTAGCTGACACCAAGCTGGGTGGGAGTGCTGATCTGCTGGAGGGTAGGAAGGCTCTGCAGAGGGATCAAGACAGGCTGGATCAATGGGCCAAGGTCAATTGTATGAGGGTCAACAAGGTGAAATGCTGGGTCGTGTTCTTGGGCACAACAACCCCATGCAGTGCTCCAGGCTGGGGCAGAGTGGCTGGAAAGCTGCCCAGTGGAAAATGACCTGGGAGTGTTGGTGGACAGCAGCTGAACATGAGCCAGAGTGTGCCCAGGTGGCCAAGAAGGCCAGTGGCACCTGGGCTGGATCAGCATTAGTGTGGCCAGCAGGACCAGGGCAGTGATTGCCCCCTGTGCTCAGCACTGGTACAACACTCCAACACAGACACTGAGGTGCTGGAGAGAGTCCAGAGAAAGGCAACAGAGCTGGGGGAAGGGTCTGGAGCACAGGTTGCTGAGGAAGCTGGAGTTTGAAGAAAAGGCGGCTCAGGGGAGACCTTATTTCTCTCTACAACTACCTAAAAGGAAGTTGTAACAAGATGGACATCAGCCTTTTCTCCCAGGTAATAAGTGATGGGATGAGAGGAAATGGCCTCAAGTTGTGTCGAGGAAGGTTCAGGTTCAATATTAAAAACAATTTCTTCATGGAAGGGGTGGTCAAGCAGTGGAACAGGGTGCCCAGGCAAGTGGCTGAGTCACAAGCTCTAGAGGTATTCAAAATACACATAGATGTGATGCTTAGGATCATGGTATAGTGGTGGACTTGGAAGTGCTGGGTCAATGGTTGAACTGCAGGATCTCAGAGGTCTCTTTCAACCTCAACAATTCTGTGAATCTATGACAGGATGCTTAAAATGGCTTAAGAGGTCATAAAGGAACAAGTTGAGATATTTTGGAAAGTTGAGATATTTTATCCATTCAAGTCTTGGCTCAATTAAATTTTAAAAATCTATAGACTACAGGAAAAGATTATTGTAAGCCACCAGGAACATGAAGGGGTGATATTTTGGGGCACTGTAAACAACTGGTAAGAGAGAGACCAAAAATGTGCATAGAGAATGGGTGACATGCAGAAGAAGTCATCATCTCAATTCTGCAGTGAGGGAAACTAAAACCACATCTACTGGCAAAGTGCTTCAAACCTTGAAATATTTTTTGTTTCTATTAAATTTAAGTATGCATTTGTAAGCTATAATGATTTGTGTGAAAAGAGCAGAAACTTTAGTGTGCACTCCTATCCAGCAGAAGCCCAGATAGGGGGAAGGACTCTCCTCCTTCTTTCAGTGCCTGTCTGAGTAGCAACTCTTCCAAAGAAAGATATGGAAAAAAAAAAAAAAACTAAATTACAGTACCTCTGCTGCAACAATGACCCTGTAAGAATTTTTGAAAGAGAGTAGTTAGACTTAATACAGCTACGAATCTGGTTGTTATATTAAGAAAATTATTACTCCCATCCTGGAATAAGAATGTCCACATGGAAGACATATTATTGAATAATCATTCCACATAGACTGCTTCCATAATCATACATAGATTAACAATTATAGTCTGTGCATGCAGTACCTAGGAGAGGGGATTGTCTTTCAGTCCTGGCAGTCAAGTGGTCAAAGCAGAAAAGAGCTAAAAAAAGATTAATTAGAAGATTATATATGAAAGTTACCAAAGTACAAAAACATATAGCTGAAAACAGATGTATTCACTCAGATGCCAGGTGATTTTAGAGCTTCAGTCATCATTCCTCATACTAGATTCTCCCTTAAACTGGAGTACTGATTTACAGGACGATTTGAGTGTGTCAATATCATAATTGACATCCTAGCTAGCTTTTGTTGGAAATATAGGGGATTTTTGAGGTACAAATTTGTCTTTGAAAACAAAAGATTTAAAATTTTTCACTTAATCGCATAATTTTTAGTTAGTGTTAATGATCCTTTCACTTTTGTAATCTGTTATACCAAATGTAACCATATATAACAAAACATTTAAAATTTCATTTTGAAAGGCAGAATTTCGATATTCAGTAATAAAACAATATAAATGCAACAAATACACATTCTGAGCTTTTCAATCATGTACCACAATATAAATATTCTCAGACTGCTGTACACTCCTTTAATGTGCACTGAAAGAAAAAATTGCAGTTAGGTCAGAACAATATCTAGTGTAATAAAACTTGCCACTTTAGGCTACTCTCCAGTAACATTAAGAAATAAAATCACCAATTTATAGTGATTACCTATGCTCACATATTTTAAATATCTTTTATATTCTCTGGGAAATCTAAAGTTTTCTAGATAATATGGCTCTTGAGCAAAGTCTTTCTGCTCAGAGCAGAAATTGTTGTCATTTAGACAAGCTTCAAGTATTTGAAATCAAAAGCTTTTATTAACAAGTGTGGGTTGGAATTTTGTGATTGTTCATTATTGGTGAATTTCACAACTATATGTTTGGAGTTGGAAAAATACAGAAGGAGCTGATTTCTTTAGGTTGTCTTATAATCAGCAAAAACTGTCTAAAACTGAATGAAGAACTTATGCTGATAAGAAACCAGCTTGGTGTTTGGCAAACTTAACATTTATTTTCTGCTACAATTTTCTTTTGCATGCATGGAAAAATAATTTAGGGCAGAATCCTGATTCCACTGAAATCAATGGCAAACCTTCACTGACCTGCTGAAGTCCAAGCTCCATTTACATTTGCTGTTTGATTTTTTTGAGAAAAACTGAAACAGGATGTCACACTCTTTCTATTTCCTATTTAAATAGTAAGAACCTTAGTGCATGGACTGTCTTTTGGACACAGCACAATCATAAGTATTTTAAATGTAATTTTTACTTGCTTCTTTTTACCTTCTTGATTTGCACACTTTTTAGAACAGATATATGCATATAGTGTTTAGTTAATAAAGATACAGGCAACTTATTCAATATTTATTTTCCACACAAAGGTTTTGATGTGTCTACTCCTCGATGCACATGTATGTTATCAGTATCCAGTCACATGGATCCAGACCCTCATTTTAACTTTTAAAACCTACTGAAATGTGAAGGTGCAAACAAACCTGAGGTGATCTGCCTACCGACCAGGTCAGAAATGAGGTACCACAGAAGAGAGCTGAGAGAGCACACCCAAACAAATCACGCAAACTGTACGAATGTGTTCAGTTTATAGCTGCATGTCCTCTGAACCAGCTTCACTCTGCCTTCAAACACATCCACCTTCCTCTAAATTCTTTCTTGTAGTCATGACCTTCAGTACCACTATACATGATAATTCCATTAGCATACTAATATTCACATATTTCATGAATCACATTTTTCCCCTTCTGTTTTACATTATTAAAAAATAACATGCATTTATTGCATTTTCTTGTGCAATGAAAAGGAACCTTTTCCTGACAGTTTAAATAGAGAATTAGATCCAGTATTATACGGACTCTTTCTATATGCTCTCTGTTATTTCATTTTAAATACCTTGCATAATCTTTACAATTAAAAGTGTAATAACATTTATTTTATTTTTTAATAATTTTTTCCTCACCAAAATTAAGGACTTGTCTTTTGTTGTTTTTCCTCCTTTAAATAAAAAGGAGGCAAGTAAGAACTGTAGGATTGATTTCTTCTACATGCCTGCAGAGATTATTTTATTATTTCATTATGTGTACAGGTTTGAGGAAGTAAAGCATAATGACCACAAAAACACTCTGTGGTCTTAATGTATGTCATCTGTCTAATGCACCCAAGAAAAAGGCATCGGATACTATATATTTAAACCTGCTTCTCCAATGAGGTTGCTGTTTTGTCGTTCTAAATTTTGAAAAATCACAGGAGGTATGTTCACAAAGCCCATTAACAAATAAGGTTTGTGCTCACACTTCCTGCACACTGTTTTGAAAATTGATCCCTAAGGGCCTAATTAGCCATTATGCGCTTTTCCTACTGGAAAAGGAGAAGGAACTTTTATGCTTAAAATAACTTAGTAACCAAAATCTTCCAGAAGATTTAATCTCTTTTAGTCAGTATCTCACCTCCAAATTAAGGGAATCCCACAGGGCTCCATCCCAGCATCCAGCGAAAGGACCACACAGAATTACCCCACTGGATATCAGTATTTGTCATCCGCATAAAAAGCAGGAAAATTGTTATGTCTTAATCCTGACAGATGCTAAGTTCTCTTAACTTATGTTGAAATTAGAGATGTAAAAGGAGAAGCTGGATCCCCCAAAAGAATGAGCTGATAGTGTAGATGATTGTGTAGCACACTGGGATACAAGAAGATGCCAAAGTGTATGAGTGCAGAAAAGTGTGCTATGATTCTAAGGACTTGGATGCTTCACTTTAAGGCCTCCATGAACACAGCAATGGGTATCCTAATTTTTTTCTTCTCTCAAGCATGCTACTAATTTGTCCACAGCATTTAGCAATCAAGTGGCATTTAGCAAACAAGCGCTCAGCTCTACATAAAACAAGTGACGTCCCTCACCAAAATGTTTATGTGTGGGAAGCTTGTTAGAAAATTACTCAATATGCCTGGTACAGTATTTTTCTTGGTCTTCAATATCCTCCTACTCCCACTGGCTTGCACTTTTGCTTTGCCCTATTGAACCATGAAGTGACCTGCACAAGTGCTTTTCACAAATCACAAAATTCTTTCCCTTCACAGATATCATCTACAATTTTGCAGGCAGAATCCTCCAATTTGGAATTGCTATAAGTCAGCTATCTTCATAAAAGTAAATTTTACCACACTAACTTGTAATCCAATTACCTGTCTGACAGATGTTGGACTTTGGGATGTGTACAACCCACTCAGAAGAAAAATAAAATTAAAAACATGTCATTTATAAAGTAAGAATAAGATTAGCTCAGTGCTTAATTCTTGTATTTTACTTTTCAGAAAACAAATAAACAGCAAATTTTTGTTGTGATACAGACTTCACTAGAGCATTTTAAAAGTATTGTAGAATGAAAATAATTACAATCAAGTTGTCCTGAGAAGAAAAAAATTCCATTTTGAAAAAGTTCAAATTAAGTGTTTTTGCCTTAGGGATGTTAAAAAATATCTGAAAAAAAATCTGCCAACAATTGTATATTTCTTAGAAATTTTTTACTTTCAATAAATCATCATTTTCCATAAAGACTGCTTTGGGGAAAATTTTAATGAACAAAATTGTATGAAGTACATCTAGTGTGATACTAAGAATTATGAACATCTATCTTTATCTGAAGGTGAGTGCTCCTAGAGGATGGATTCAAGAACAACTATATAAAGCAGTGTAGCCTTTTCTGTTTTCAAGGCTAAATCTTTGTTTTGACCAAGAAGTTGACCAGCAGAATTTTAGACAAAGAGATATATGAAAAGAATTATTTTGAGTGGCTTAATTGGGAAGTCAACAGTAGCTGAAATGGTAAACGAATTATATGTTTCATAGCATGGCTCTGGTTGAACAGAAGACTTGCCGAATACAGATTCTTAGTGACATCTAAAGATACTAAATTATTAATTACTGTTAGTAGCAATTGTGCTAATTTGAAAGCAAACCATTGAGAGACTCCAAGTCAGAACCACAATTTAATAGGAAAATTAAAATAAATGCAGCAGTACAGAAGCACTGACAGAGTCAGGATACAACCTGGCACCCTGCCGGGCTGGGTGGTGGTAGCAGTCCGATTAAATGGTGGCTGCACTCCTGTTGAAGTGATGATGTGCTTCTGTTGAAGTGGTGATCCTGTAGAAGGGTCTGGTCTTCCTCTGAAGGTCCAGTTGTGGTTATGTAGCTCTTGTCCTCTGGGAATCCAGTAGGTAAGGGCTGAGTGTGGTGTTCCAGACCTCAGATTATATCCAGGTAGGAATGCTTCGTTCCTCCCCCTGAGCAGAGCATCTCACAGTGGGATGATGCAATTTTATGAGTCATTCAGGAGGTTATATGGCCAATTAACAGAAGATATCTCCCAGAGGGAGTTATCAGGGATGTGTCATGGAAGAGACAAAGAACCCTGCCCCACCTGGTTTTAACAGATGATGATAGAATACATACTTCTGGTTACATCTTACATTGTAACCTAAGACAGCAATGGAAATGTTCAAAGAATAAATGACTGAGGTTTTTTTTATTTCCATAATCACACAGAAAAATTCTCAGAGTAACACGGAAGTAGCGTAACCATGTCACTACAAAATGCAAATGAGTTATGTGTGATCATCCAAATATGACTATCTCACTCTCAGCATTTCACCACAATTTATTTTTTTTGATTAAATCGCGTTAAGATGAAGAACAGCCATTCTGAGTGCAAGTGTTTTTGAGTAAGGTTAAAAGATTATTACAAAACAGAATTGAAGCATAATCCATTACCAATTTATTTTCATTGTTGACTCATCCATAATAGATAGAAATCTGGTGTTTTGCAATAATGGTTGCAAAAGGTACTCTGTGTTCATTTGTAAAACACATTGGGGAAAAAATATCAGCGATAAAGACATTTTCTCTTGGTTTCCTGATAATTAATGTTTCTTCTGCATATCACCCAAGCTAAATTTATCCCTTGGTATTTCCACCAATTTCAACAGAGTTCAGGCATGTAGAACTTCAGTATTTTTCTTTTTTTTAATAAGGACTTTTGTTCTAATGCCAATGCTGTATGATATTATTGCAGTGAGAGCAAGCAAAGCAGAGGGAGAGATAACACCATCACAGAGTGGAATCACATGTCCTATAAGCACTAGAGGAGTAAAGGGCAGTCTGGTTTTCCTAATAGGAATGCATATCACATAAAATACACAGAACAGCATTTTACTAGATCTTACATATCTTTCCATTTAATTTCAGACTAACTTCACATTTTATATTCTATAACTAGCAAGGGTTTTAAATAACTTGCACTTATTTTGTGTTTTGCAATTATAATAAGGTTGGGTAATTATACAGAGAGAATTTTTGCCTTTTATTTCTAATTTGAAACTTTCCCAAAAGCATGGAATTGAAATAAAGTATTTGCAATTCTAAAAGAAGGGGAAATAGCTATTTATAAATAAGCAAAAATGATCAAAATCTCTTATCAACCTGCTATCATTTTAAGAAAGCACCATGCTGGCATAAAACAGTAAAAAACTGAGTAAATCTCAATTATTAAACAAAAAAAAAGGTATTACAATATGTTAAATATAGATAACATATATAGGACAGTGGCAGGAAAAGTAGCTAAAGGGTAGGCAACTTGAACCTTTTTTCTTTACTCCTTCCCTCATTCCTAAAGTAAATAGAATAATTATTTGACCAAAAAGATTCAGAGAATGGAGAAGGGATGTCAGTTATTCCAAAAACGTTATATGTTTGATGGTACAAACAATATATGGGCAGTTACCGAAGGACAGGCACAGTTAGTTGTACTTTGGCATAGAGTTCTTAGTTTGAAAATTGGAAAGTGCAAGTCAGATAAATGATGTTCTTTTATTAAAGCTTCAGCTCTTACATTAAAATGCTTGGATAGCTAGGAGACCTAATTTGAAAAAGCACTACGAAATGAATCACATATGACTGCTGGATTTTTGGATGTAGTTTTTTTTTTTTTTTATTTTATTTTAACAATTTATAGGGAAATTGTAGCTTAAAATATGTTTTGAACAGTATTTGGAAGAGCACAAAGAACTTGAGATAAATTGGAGGAGTTGTCTTTAAGACTTTAATAGTTTTGTCTACCATGACCAAACAGTATTTCCTTAGATTTACCACATTTAAAAAATACTATATTACTACCTAGAGCTGCACATAGTTGCCTCATTTTTTGCTGTAGCAATCTGGATAAATGAATAATAAACCTGCCCCTTAATGATTAAACAAAATGTGTTTTTTAGGAAAAAAAATTAATTATGAAGGTAGTTTCCTACATAAAAAAAAAAAATAAAATCCAGCTGTTTGCAACACATCTCAGTAGTGCCAAGCTTCTGGCTACGAAACATCCAACAGGCTGTAACTTAGGTAAGAAAACTGCTGTCCATTCTCTTCTCCAATTTTTCCCCACCATTTGACTTTCCTTTGGGAAATTCTTATGGATAGAGCACAAAGCAGAAAGGTGCACAGCATGTTGTTGGCTCACAGGATTTAGAAAACGGATGTTCACCTTTTTAATGGAGTAACTCAGACTTGGGAGAAAAATAAACCTCTAAACAGAGCAGAGACACTGTTTCTGGCTATGGCAAAACAGTACGAAAAATTTAACTAGAAAGACATCTGTTCTTGTGAGATGTAGATCCAGGATAAGGAAGGATTGTTTTTCTTTGGGGGTGGTGGGTTTTTTCATATGTTTATCTGAGCATGTCACAAGTTTAGCGTAGATGGTGCAAAGAACTTGGGCATTGTGAAGAAAGGTTAACTCAGCTATGAATGTACCCTTACTTACTCAATGTATTACGGATGTCAGGTTGATTATCACAAATTAGATGGCACTCAGAACCTAAATTCTAGAGGAAAGTATAAATTCAAACAAATTAGTTTTATTTCTAGCAAATCTAGAGGCAATTCTTACCTGTATTCAAATTATGCACTTTTAAAGGTCTACATCATCTCCTAGGACTCAGAAACTGATTCAGGTACTAGTTAAACAATAAGCATAATTGGTAACTTTCACTGTTTCCCTTATCACTTTGAAAAAAAACCACTTGACAAAAAAGAAAAAAAAAAAGGAAAGCTGTTAACACCTTGACCTGCTCAGCAATTGTTTGTCCTCCCAAAAGTCAGGATGCAATATGAGCTATAGGAAGATCACACTGTTCTCTTACCCTTTTAGTGATGCAAGAAGTGTGCCAAGTGCTGCATTCCGGAGTTGTCATCCACAGCGAGACAAGGTCTTTAATACATGACATCTGGCCTCCTGCCTCGCTTCCTATGCTCCCTGAATAGCAGATGGACCTCAACGCCACAAGTGTGAATAAGTCACTGGATTGAGCAACACCCCCTTAGAAATTATGCAGTGGTTAGTACATGCCCTCCAAAAACTGAAGCTGAAGAAGCCTCCTGTGGAGCAGAGGGGAATATTATTTGTAGTTCTGGACCTGAGCATTAATCACAACAAGGTCAGACACATGAACAAACCCTATACATTTAAATGATTCAAAGCTATTAATCTGAGCTTGTAATACTATGTTTTCACCATGGCTGTCCATGCTTTCCCTCTCACAGTTTGTCACACTTGTAGGCTTGTTTTACCTTTGAATACCAGTCCTTGCTAGCAGTAATAGCTTTTCTTCATATGATTGTACAGCATCTCTCACTAGGAATTTCTAACGCTGAGTGGGCAGGTGGGTCACTACCTATAAGTTTGGTTTGCATAGCACAAAAGATTGAAGGAAATGAAAATAAAAGCAATAACCATCAGTAAAGGTCATCTGAAAACTCATACAAAAAATTCAAATTAAAACTTAAAAAAAAAAAAGAAAATCAGATTTTGATAGAAACCTTTTTTTCTCACAAAATATCCCCTCAACTCAGGTGAGGTTTTTTTCTCACCAAATGTCCATTAAAATAGCAATCACTGACTGAAAACAAGCTCAGATGGAATTGTTTGAGTAGCTGCAGCCAACCTTCTTTGCATTTTACCATGTACAAACAAAGTATGTACCTCATGCACTTCAGAGTGGTACAGAAAGGGAAAATCAAACAATCTGGTTGGGAAATTTGGAAATGCAGAATCTCACAAACATGACCATCTATAAATATTGTACATTTTATCTGAATATGTTGAATAAAAAATGCACTAATATTTCACTAGAATTAGTTCTCAGTCTGTAGGAAAAAGGTCATTTTAAAATCAGAAGGACTGAGTGATTGAGGGGATTAGTGAGCACTAAAAGCAACAAAAACCAGTTCATTTGACTATTCTGAACATCAGATAAGGTTAATAAATGGTCTTAGCATAGTTCTCAAAGTGCAAGAACCCACACCATAAAGCTGTTAACATTAATTGATACTTTTACGGGTAGTCTCAGCTGAAAGGTCACGCAACAGGAACACTTCCAGATCTGAAGCACATCACAGAGGCCTGAAGCTTATACACATTCTGCCTTGGCTGTGTCCTGCCAGAGCTAGAGGTTTTATTCTCAAGGACTGTTCATCTGGAACTTTCTGTGAGCACTAAAACTTAAAAAATATTTGCTAGTCTCTTCTACCTATAAATCTAAAAATAGAAACTTGGAGGGAAAAAGCCATTAAAATTTACCGTTGGCTTCTACTTTTAAGGGAAAGTATAACCAACAGAGAGTGGGAGGAGGATGAGTAATCCTGGCACCTATTCTATATTTCAGCTCTCTACATCCTTTATTGTTTGCCTAGCTGTTGCATAAATTCAGGAATTTACTATTTTCAAAAGTATATATCAACACGATATATATAGCACAGTACATACCAACTACTGAATTGTGTGAGCAACATAAACAAAAGGCCAGGTTCTTCTCCAGTGCCCCTGAATGCAACCTGGCGTGCTTTCAGAACTCTGAAACCCACCTAACATCAGACTTCGAGTCACAGAAGCATCAGTCCTTTATGACATTAATTTAAGACAAGACTATTTTTGTTGTTCTAAATATTTCCCCTAAAATAGGCGGCCTGGGAGCAGTGCCTGTAGGAACTGAATACAGATTTCAGCATCTCTCCTCCTGTCCTTGTGGGAGGCTGCAGCCTGCACACACGCACATGTGTTCTTTCCATGTGGGCAGCAGTCCCACCCGCGGAGCAGCCTCCTTTCACGCACCAACCCACCCTCCCACCTCATCCTCTCTCCCTAGTGCTGCCATCCTGGAGAAGGGGTGGAGGGGGAGAGGACAGGCACAGCTCAGTCTGGCTGCTATGCTGGGCACAGGTAGGTAAGAGAAATGGCAGTATAAAGAATGCTCTCTTTGGAGTGGAAGGTGCTCTGCTGAGTGAAAGACAAGGCTACCAGTGAGCTGAGCATGTACTGCTCAGCCCAGCCCGGGCTTCCCACCAGCAGTGGTGGCAGCAGCAGCAACAAACCCAACCTGTGCCTGTGCAGCCACTCTTTATACACATATTGCATTCTGTTTGATGCATTTTTCGGTTTCTCTCTGAGCCTACTGAGCATTCTATCAATCTATGCACACACACAAGTCAAGTTCTCTAGGAGGAGGACACGATTGCGTTTGGTCCTTCCTACCCGTCACGGTTTAACCCCAGCCATCAACGAAGCCCCACGTGGCCACTTGCTCAAACAACTCCCTCACCTCACCAGTTCAGAGGAGAATAGAAGCAAAAAAAGCAAACCTTCTGTATTGAGATAAGAACTGTTTAAAAATTGAAACAAAATAGGCTATAAAAAGAATAATAGGAATGAAAGGGAATGAGAGATAACACTCGAGAGAGAAGTGATGCTCATTACAACCTCTTCACCATCCACTGACTGATGCTACATCCCTGGGCAGCAATACTTCTGGCCAACTCCACTCAATTTGTGTACTGGGCATGATGTTCTCTGGTGTGGAATATCCCTTTGGCCAGTTCAGGTCAGCTGTCCTGGCCGTGCTTCCTCCCACCTTTGTGCGCCCCTCCTCACAGGCAGAGCATGAGACACTGAACAGTCCTTGAATTAGGGCAAACACTGCTCAGCAACAACCAAAATATCAGTGTGTTATCAACATTATTCTCATGCTGAATTCAAAACTCAGCACTGCACCAGCTACCAGAGAGAAAATTAACTCTATCTCAGCCAAATACAGGACACTACCACTGAAACAGGTTGTTCTGTCCTCCTCCGTAGGCAAGGACAGTACCTGGTTCTGATACTCACAGCATTGTTTATGAAAAAAACAGATTAGACATCAGGAGCACTGAAGAAAAAGCTTCAGAGAGCAGAACACAAACTAGATAGCAATTCTCATGCCCTGTGGTTTAGGTTCTCCTGAATAAAGTAGACATCAATCTGAAATGTGATAAAAAATAGTGTTATATAGATATTGAAAGACGCTTTCTTGTAAAAAGGGAGCAGGTGGCAATTCATACTACACGAGGCTGTTTATTAGCTCTGAATTGTCATATGAATTGTTCGTAAATGATCTTCAGATGCCATCATTAAAAAATTCAGAGGATAATGTTTGGAAAAGTGAGTAATCTTAGAAAGATAATTAACGTGTTCTGTATGTTATCTACTGATCATTATTTTCAAAACTTCAGAGGCATTATAATGCTAATGAATCTTAGGATAGTTTTATATGTAAACAAGCATTTTTCAGTCCATTTCTGACCTCTAAAAAAAAAAAAAAAAGAAAAAAAA
>VZTE01000365.1:980842-1013527 GCA_013397775.1 Eulacestoma nigropectus | reverse complement strand
AAAAAAAGAAAAAAAAAAAGAATTGATGAACTGAAATCAGCATTTACACCAAGCAAGAAATTCACTCTCCCTCTGTCCATCACCAATCTATTGACAACTTTCATTTTACAATTCCTACTTTATATTATGCTAGATTAGTTCCAGTGCATGACACAGCCATGAAATGTTTCTTCCACTGCCTAGAAACAGAGAAGGGACATGGATTGCTGTTTAAATGGCAGTGACACATTGACAGCACACAACACTCCAGCCTCACAATTAATCAAATACTGGCTTGATTAGAGAGACCAAAATCCAGGTACCATCTTTTTGGTCATATCATTTGACATTATCTTCCCTCAATCCCTAAAAAATATTCCTTTAGGAAACTGTGAGTTAGGATGGAGCCAAAATAAGAGCTCTTCAATCCTGGAAGAAGTAATAAGCAACAGAATGATGGAAGACTTGCTATAGATTAAATACCTCCAGTTTCCTTAATCCATATCATGAAGATTTTTTTTCCTGTAGCCTTCAACAGACAGTCACGGAGTAACCTAAAGAGTTTTTGTAGTTTTAACCACTGAAATATAAGGATTTGACTTTACGGTTGGGGGTTTCTTTGGCGGTGCTGAGGTTTTTCTAACCTTTTTTTAAATTGAGAAGGACATATAATGGTTTTCTAATAAAAGGCATACAGTTTAATACACATCAGCATCAGTTTTCACCAGGGATGTGAATATATCTGCACGTGAAACTATTTCCTATAGATTGATTACAGCTTCATACTGCTTTGTTTTAGGATAATAGTCATAACTGCTGTTAGTACAAGGACAAGAATTGTTTTATTAAAATAAATGCACTCTTCTATAAATGCCAGTGTCACACCAGCAAGGTCTGCATAAAATACAAAACTGCTGACAAGAAGGGTTAAGCAACCAAAATATATCAATGCTAAGTCTCAACATAATTGTCTAAATGTCAGCTGAACCTTAGAGGACTACTTTCCAAATCTTAAAACTAAATATGATTAATAGAAAAAAGTTAAATATCAATCTCTAGATGCAGAATAATGTTTTAAAAGGCTGGGTTTAGAGATAATTAACTAAGGATCCGTTTGAGAAAGGTTATAAGTCTCAAGTAGCACAGTCAACATTTTGAATGTTATTAATCCTAAGATTTTAAGCTATTTAAACATTTAGATCTCATTTAAATACCCTCTCTTATATGTGATTTGCCATATTAGCAAGGCCATTTGACAACAATTTTGCACAATTGATGTAAATTACATTACAGATGAAACTCCACGACCAAGTATGTGATTATAGCCAAAAATGAATAGGAAGAAAGACCCAAATACACTAAAAGCCAAAGCTTGATAATATCAAGATATCCCTGAACTATGTAACAGTGTCTTAGAGTCCTAAACAAGCATTAACTAATAGCTGAGTATGATTTGTAACTGCATCTGTCAACATACATACATAGGCATGAAGGCATATGTACATACCCATAAAATAATGTTAAAAGTATTATCAGCTTACACTGCAAATTATTTGAAGACCACATGTGAGCAATTGAAATTTAGTCCTCATGCTTATGGTACTCTTTAGACATAAGATCATAAGCATGAAAAGCTAACGAATCCCCTAGCTCCTCATGCGATGCACAGCTTGGATGGAAATCATTTATGAAAATCTTCTCCATATTTTATTCTTCTTCATTTTTTAAGTGTAGTTCCAGCTATTATTAGTGGCACACTCTTAAAACACTGTTCTAAAAACAGAAACTTAATTCACACGTTTCTGCTATGTGACAGCTTCCCAAATACTAATTTATTTCCCCAACCTCTCACCCTCTAAAATGATGGGGATGTATTCATTATTATATACATTTTAAAGAGGGTTTCTGCATCACAGGCAGTTTAAGGTCAAAAGCATCAATTGATTTTGCATGTGAAGTTTGAGTGGTGGTTATAAACTGATTTTTCAGCATTCCTAATATTAGATAGCACTTTTTATGTTTATTGATTTATTGACTACAATTTTATAGTTCTGATTTATAAACATTTGTCCTGGTCCCGGGCAGGACAGGGTTAATTTTTGCAGTAATGAGGAGGCACAGCCAGGATGTGGAGGTTGTTCTATAGCACCTCACACCATTGCCAGGGGTGTGGGGAAGGGAGTCTTTCCAGAGAGAGGTCTCTCTTGCTGTTGGAGTGGCTGCAGTCGGGTCAGGGGCTCTGTGGTGAACATTTTGGCCTGCGAATTGTTTGTTATTAGTGTTACTGTTTATGTTCATTTTCTTACCTCATTGCTGTTTCCAGCAAACTGTTCTTATCTCAGCCCGTGATCTTGGCCTTTTGTGCCTCCAATTCTCTCACTCCATCAGCTGCAGTGAGGGGGGAGTGGTTTTAGTGGGAATACTTAATTGGAGAATACCGTTCCTAAAATATGACAACACTTTTGCACATAAAATGCCAGGGAAATGAAGAATCTTGTTTTCAAGGGAGGAAAGTTGGGTCAAAGTTATTTGATAGCGTAAAATAACATTCCATGTCACAGATAGGCATAAACTCTAGCTTCCCAAAGAGATCCAGCTGCATTCATTGTCAGACCTTCCTTCACTTCACTACAATCTCTTGCCTCATTCAAAATTCCCCAGTAACAACTCAGCACAGGTCCCAGGATGCATAATGGCCTTCTCACTCTGATTAACCCACAGAACAGTTTTACCCTGAGAACTGGCTGGGATGAGATCCTGAGAAAAAAGATGAAACACTAAACTTGAAAAGACTGGCAAATATCAGGCCACTCAGATCACCAGACAAGTTGTATAAAATAAAGTAGTTTTAAAGGGATTACCCATTTTATATGTTATGGTTGGCAATAAGAAACAGCATTCAAAGAGAATGAAAAAAAAAGGCCTGTGGAAGAGAAACAAATGTAGGGAAGCCTTACTTGTATTTTGGAGAATATCAATAGAAATGGTTGAGGCTATCATACAGTTATATTAAGAGCACTGGAGAAAAAAATCTGAGGGTAACAAAATTAAAATAAGGGAATAGAAAATGGAGACTAGCAGCCTATATCAGAGACTTCACTCTGAAAACTTTATAATCACACCTTACAATCAAACCAAAGTGTTGATAGATAACACAGAAAAGTTCCTATACAGTTGCACTTCTCCAAAACAAAGATAGACCTCATTAATGCATCATAGCAAACTTGACAGGAAATGTGTTTGAATTATAGCTCTTGGCATGGTGCAAGCTGAGACTAAATGGTGATGAATGGTGGTCAAATAAAAATTTTAAAAAAATTGCAATGGAAAGTAGTGGGCATGTTCTTTAGCGGGAAAAAAAATCCTTCTATGATCTCCTGTCTTTGCAAATCACAGCAAAACAAGTGTAGAGTAGTTGAACCGTGAAACTTTCCCTTGATTAATCAACCAGTCAAACATCTTTCTCACTTAGATACACACTGTATTCCTAAAACTGCTTAGTCAGAGCTTCTAATCAGGCAATGAGTTGAATTCAAACAAACTATGTAGAGTCCTCAATTTTAATTTTTTTTAAATTGGATTGAAGTGAGCTAGTGGAAGAAATCCTCTAAGACAGAATCAGAAGGTTCTTCTTTTCAAGTTCAGTTACTTTTCAGAGATATAGGTCAAATCTCCAATTTTTTTGTTCCTTTGGTTGCGTGCCACAGAAGCGCAAAGAACTATCAGGGTGAGATAGAAAGGTTGACCCAAATACAAAGCCAAGCTGTTTTTCAAGTAAATCACCAAAACATGATGTGTAATCCCCATTCTGTCACCTGCAAAAGGGTGAACCCCCGGCATTTCATGACATTAAATGCTCTAAAATGCACCACTTCACCTGAGAAATTAACACAGACAAAATTTCAGGCTTCTGTCTTAAATCTATCTGTATATAATCCACGAGGCAAGAAAACTACGATATAAAAATTGGAAAAGTATCCAAGAGGAAAGGGGGCAAGGAAGAAAGTAAGATGATGCATTCAAATACCAGTGCAATGTTTTTTTAATCATCCTAGAAGCTAGATCTAACCAAAACACAAGGCTTTGTGGAATATGATCCAGTATTGCTCTCACTCTGCTTTCACTTGAGTCTATGAAGTTAAAACTATTGCCTTATTTATGGGCAGTGGTGGATCATTTCCTGCAGAGAGTAATCTTGGAACCGTGCAAATTTCACCGGGTTTGACCAGGCAACCTTAAATATAGACAGGGTGATACATCACCAAGGAGTATCCATGATGAACCAACGCTTTTGGACTTTCAAGTAACTGGATTCTTTTGTTCTCTCTGTGTAGTACAATGCTTCCAAAAGTCACATCATGCTGGTTTATTCCTAAATACAAAGATTCCCAGGTATTCATTCTCTGACCAAGAGAATATGCAGGCTGGAAAACTCCACTTGGTATCACTGAAGCAGAGATTTTCAAGACAGTTATTCCTCATTCCTTGACCCAGCAAAGGAACTACAAAGGGAAAACGGGTCCTACCTGTAGCCACTCAGGCATCTTCATACATGTTCCAAATCTTAGCTCCCTCTCTGCTGACAGAGAGAAAGATGCATGAAATGGCAGTGGACAGGTTGATATCAATGATACTCTTCTTTCTTTTCAAAAATCTGGATAACTCTTTTCTTTTAGGGACACAGCCTTCACTTCGCTCAACATGTAGCAGAATGAATTAAGAGGGAGGGAACTATCTGGCTACTATTTAAAGCAAGAAAAGAAAAGACAGAAATTCTCGCTCTCGCCATTCTATCACAGGTTCACAATCTCTGGGCACCTTGCCAACGTGCAGGACCACACTTAGATGTGACATAGCCTTGTGTTTCAAACAGATTAGTAGCCAGAATCAAAGCATCTGGTGTTGGCTGTGCAGAACTACTCTTCATAATTAGTTTAATATTTTATACCAGCACATATTTCATATGTCTTAGCCTGTTAATCCACCATTATACTCCATGATGGTACTGCTCTGTGTTCCTCATTCACCCATTCATTGTGACTGAAGGACATCAGTTTCATTCTTTAGTGTCCACAGCCTTTGCCTGATGGAGATGGAGGAATGTAGACTGACCATGTGACATAATAAATCCATAGGGATTAGTGATGATGTATATCACTTTCATGCTTGTGAGAGCACTGACAGTGTGATATCACTCATTGATAATGATCCAGCATCTGCACCTCATTTCTGTGGAATATTTCTCTACATCAGCTTTTTTCCCTAACTAGAACAACTGTTTGGGTTTTGTTTTGTNTTCCCTAACTAGAACAACTGTTTGGGTTTTTTTTTTTTTTTTTTTTTTTTTTTTTTTTGTTTTTTTTTTTTTTTTTTTTTTGTTTTTTTTTTTTTTTTTTGGTTTTTTTTGTTTTTTTTTTTTTTTCTGGTTTTCTCCTGTTATTTTCAAAGCTACACACAGTCTGTACTTCAGCCAGCAGCTTCAGCCAGCGGCTTCAGCATATTGACCAATATTCCTCTGGCTTCATGTTTGTTATATCACAGCTTTCATTTTACACTTGATGTGCTATGAATCTCCCTCTGCATATGTGACCATGTGGGGTTTGATGATAGCACTTTACCAATTACTGCTCACAGCTGCAGATCTTTCTCAATGGCATTTTCTTGATGCATCTTAGGCTCTTTTTCAGGGCATGCCTCACACCAGTTGTGTGTAAACATGTTTTTGGAAGAACTAACTGGCACATCCCAGTTTTAGCTAGTGTTCCTATAGGTCTTTGCCAGTTTCATCACTCTTTTTTATTTATTACAATGGGCCTACATGTCCTAAGGGTCAAGAAGAGGTATGAAAAAGATATTACAGATAATTCCTGTCTAAGCGATCAACTGGAATTGTCAATACTACCTCTACAGTGAAGCATCATTGATAAGGGGCAGTAGAGCCCCTATTTAAGAATTACCCAGCCCACTATTTTTACGGTCATCTGCAAGACTTTTCCAAAGCCATAAAATGAAATATAGGGAGCAATGTCAGGAGCTGATCTTCAGTGATTTCTGTCAAAGAACTCATAGTATTTGAGGACCTCAAGGGCAAGTCCTCAGTGCTTGTGAAGAGGTAGCACCCCTCAGTCTGTTCCCAGATAGACTGGGAGAAGAGTCATTCTTTACTGCAAAGACAGTTCCTTGCTTCAAGTCAGGAGATCTTGACTCCCTGATTCCAAGCAGATTTATGTTAACTGTTTCCAGCCATTGCTTTAGAATCTAGCCAGAGGTTTAACACAAGGAACACGGTATGTGCTGTTCCTGGCCTTTCAGCCAACCTGGGTACAAGGAAGGCAAAGCCATGACGTGGCACCTGTTTTATCTCCTTCCAGTTGTCAGATATCCTCATATATTTACATCTGCAAAGCTCAGGTTTTCTCCTGCCAGGTGATTCTCTTTGTCTCAAAGCAGGTTGTAGAGGCACGTATGGAAGAGCTCTCTGCATATGCATGGTGAAAGAGCACAGATGAAATGCATGTGAATGGTCTGAGTTTTCATAAGGGAGCAGTAAGAGTGCAGGTTGGGATGTAATACATAAATTCATGAAGAGGAAAAGGCATTTTAGAGAAAATATGTATATGCAAAAAATAAAATTGACAAGAAGTTTTATTCTGTCAGATACAGAAGACCACTGACAGATCATGTTATGGGAGAAAATGCTTCACTAATGCAGTTAATGTGGTATTATCCCAGATGTATCTAAATTGCTTTCATTATTCTACACCACACAGCCTGAACGCTCCTATTTTGCCACATCCTTCTTGTTTGCTGGGTTGTTTTTAACTTGCAGCCTGAGAGACCAAGAACTAGAAATTAAATTCTCAAACACTTGTAGATGTCATATAAGCAGATGTCTCCATTTTCTCCTGCGAACAAACGGGAATATTTTCATACTGGCTGGATTTGAAGAATTATTTAGGCAGGTATTAGCAGTCCATTCAGGGTACCTGGTGGTTCTCCTTGTTCAGTACCTGAGTATTTCTGAGATGTATATTTTATAGTATCAAGGGAAGTAATGATGAATCCTTCTTTAAGAACAGTGCACAAGTTTAAACATATAACACCTACAGTGAAATAAAAACCTTCTGTCCTGTTTATTTCAACTCTGGTGCTTCCTTTTTCATTTTCAGGGTAATTTTGTTTCAGCTGAAGCTATTGTGTTCAAAACTACAGCAGAAGGTGGTACAAAAGCTCTAAGAGACTTTGGATAGAAAGAAGAGCTCATAGCTTGGAAAACAGTAGCAGCAGCATCAGTGCTTCAGCCTCTCAAAACTGAATGGCCAAGGAATCTGCTTCAATGGCATATTGCAAATCCTATCTATTTCTAGGCTATTTTAACCTCGAATAATAAATCTGCCCTGGCTCTAAAACAATAGAGGGACACACTAAAAATACAATAAATTCAGAATTGAAGTAATTACGAATGTAGAATTGAGTCTTTATAAACATTCACGGCCAATATTTTGCAAAATCAGGCAACTCTGCATCACTCTTACCTTTCCATAGTCCTGCTCCTGAGGTGCACAAAAGAGCTGTGTAAGCAAGCTCCCAGTTGAGAGGGGAGCTGGTGGTGGGAAAAGTGCTTCTCCTTTTCCCTGTCTGCCCAGCTGCTCCACACGCAGCTCTGGGAGCAGGGAAGCAAGACTGAAAATGGCTCCAGGTGTGTGGTGGTGAAACAAAGACTGTCTGCTGGTCTTTCACTCTCTGAAGACATGAACAGGAAAAGAAGCAGCAAGAGCCATAGAAAACCCCCAGGCTGCTTTTTCCTTTCAGCATCTAAATCCAACAAAGCCACTGTCTGGTGCATTGCCTTCGAGATTGTGTCTTGCTACAGCATGGCTTACATTATAGTGCACTGGCTTAGTCACTTACTCATCAGTGTCAATCAGTTTCCTCACTTATTAAGTAGACTTTCTTTACCTATTTTGCAGAGGAAATCAGGATTGAATTGAAAAAGTAAAAAAAAAAAAAACCAACAACAATAAACTCAGAGCCACTATTGTATATTTGTTTAGAAACAGAAACAAATATTGTCCAGTTCCAGTACGCTTGTTGTTTACCAAGAACACTGTAGCCTCAGTTCAGTTGTTTGTGTTATTCATCTTTGTGCACTCATTAAAGTGAAATACGGGTAAATGGATGCAATGGCAGCCCATAATGACAGCTGATATGTGAGGAAGGGTAATAGACCCTTTTACCCTTTATGCCTCAGTCACTCATACATGCATTTATGGGGAATAGAGTGGTTAATTATCTCCTTAGATACTAAATAATCCTTATCTTCCCATCCAGAGGATTTTGCTCATTTTGAAGTCTTCTTTACCTGCAGAAACATTGTCTCTCCCTTTTAATAGTTACCCCTAAACCCCTATGGTTTCATTTCCCTCTGGTCTTTGTCTCGCAGGACATTTTTCCTTTTTTTTTCAAACTCTTCTATTTAGAAATAGTTATTGGCCCATAAATTGACAGAATCTTAAACCAATCTGAAGGATTCTGAAGATAACAATAAAATAATGTATTCATTATTTAAGTCTTATAAAAGAAGCTTTATTTGCTCCTTCCTCTTTTAGAAAAAAATCTGATCTGTGAAATTAATTTCTATTAAAGTAAACTTAAGTACAACCAGCATATATAATTTTTGTAGTAACAGAGATTTGTACACTGTAGCACAACTCTGCCTGAAAGGTTTTAACCTTTCCAAGCTATATACAGGTCATAGTAAGGCCCTATTTTTTTTATGTCACTGGATAATAATTTAAACTTGTAAATAGTGTTACTTTCACTGTGGATCTTATAAGAAGTATTTAAAAAATGAATCTTTTTACTTTTGGGTTTTACACCCATTTAGCTAGAAAATCGCCAGGGCCCTATTACAGGAGAAAGTAAATGATTCACAGAATTGGAGGACAAAAAGCTTGCAACTGAAAAAAGTTATTCGAACCTACCAACCCAGATGAAATTATTATAATGTCCCAATCCTTGAAGTTGGTAGTCACATGCTTAATGACAGACTTGCATTAGTTTGCTGGTCTGAATTTGACCCACAGAGTAATTCGATAGCCCTCCACTTTTTGTTACAGAAAATTTATGAGTGTAGGATGAAGGGGTATTAGATATCAGCGTTTATTCCTCTGGTGGTTTGGGATCCATTTTAAAAGATCCTGACTACTGACATTATTAGTGAATTAATTGCTTCTACTGAGTCTCTTCATAGACAATTATGTAGGATTGCCTCTTAGAAGTCTGTAATGAAAGTAGTGCTGAAACCCCAGCACTGCAAAAAGCATTTTACTGGTTTTGCCCCAAATGATAGAGCATTTTGTACATGAAGGAGGAGCTTTTTCAGGCTTACTTTTAAAATTAGAAAATTTTATATTGCACCTATAAAGAAATCTGTTGGAACTAAACAACCAAGCAATTCAAAACTCAGCTTATTTATTTCAGGAGTTGCATACACACACATGCATATATATTTTACAGATTTTATGAGATACTAGCTATATTTATGAATATTCTGTACATTTATTGGAAGTAATACAATATTTTTTCTACAGTTACAAAAAAAAAAGAATAATTCTGAATTGAACCATCTTTTAATTACTAATCAAAACTCATAGAGATTATTTCTAGTAGGAGGATATCTACACTGAACATAGCCCAACAATATCTACTCTTCTTAATGTGGCAGTTCACTTCATTAATGTGCCAAAACTAGATGAATCATAGGTCTATAATTATGCTATTAAAGACAACTAGAACTGGATAGATCATATATGCCTCAAAGACTCTATCTTTTAAAACAAGGAGGGGGAAAAAAGAATACAGTAAGATCAGAGTATGTTAGATACAGAATAATCTTTTTGTGCAAATATCCACAGCTGAAGGAAATTTAACAAAGACAAGTATTCACCATCATGGGCCCTGGAACCTTCATAATCCTAGGTACAGTGCTAATAAAATAATACAAAATATTTTTAAAATATATCCAAGATCTTTTTTTTTTCTTTAATTTAGAAAAGGGAGTATAAAGAAGCACAGAGGAAAGAAAAGGCAAGAAAACTTGGTATCCGCAGTACCAGCTGGATAGAAGATCGTGAAAAATAAAATGACCAAAGGCAGATTCTAAATGAGAAATTATAAAACTGAAGACTTGATTCATAAACATCTAGTTTGATAAATCAAATGGTTTAGCAGTATAGCTCAGTTTTATATTCATTTATGAAAACTCCTGAATCAGGCTCTCACTAAGGATAATAAATAGGAATAGAAAGAAACCTTGATTAGCCAAATAAGTATTCTTGAAAGGACACAAAAGGTGTACTGAAATAACACAATAAGAAGATTGTGGAAGAAATACAGGAGAATTAAAAAAAATATTATATGTACAAGTTCAGCAAAAAGGTCTTATGTTATGCTTGAAATTATCCACCAGCAAAGTGTTTGGCTAAACTGCTCCCCCAACACTGAAAAATTACTTTGCATGGAAAAAAAAAAGTTTAAAATAAAGAGAAAAATCAATAGCAGATAGTAGAGAAAAAATAATAAATTGAAAATAGGACTGTTTCATGTTAAGAAACCTCTGTAGAGCTATGAAGGAATAAAGAAGCTTTAGTTCTAATAAGGATAAAGCTTTTAAAGAAAAGGCTGATGACTGAGAAAATGCAGAGATGATGTTTCCCTCCCTCACTTCTCTGAAAACACAATCAAACAAAATAAAACCTGATAAAGTGTAATATTTCATAAGGGATGTTTGCACACCAGAAAAGGGGACGTAGCTCATATCTCACATATGACAGATCCTTCAGCACACATATGTGCATTTCCTGTTTATCTTCTAAATGTGGCAGCTTGGATGGAAACAATAGCATCCAGAAACTTTGCTGGCTCCAGCAAAACTTGGCATAAATATGAACGGCTTCAAAGGCTGCAGATGACAAATAAATTCCTCAGGCAAGTGAACAATAAGTACCAGGATTATCCTGCTAAAGTGTTGGGGCATCTCTGTGGTGGTCATGGTCTAACCCCCGCTGGCAGCTCAGCCCCATCCAGCCACTCTCTCACTCTCCCCGGGTGGGACGCGAGAGAGAATCAATTGGAAGGTGAAAGTGAGAAGTCTTGTGGGTGGATTTTAATAGTAAAGTGAAAGTCAGGCATGCAAGCAAAGCAAGACAGGGAATCCGTTCACCACTTCCCACGGGCAGGCAGGTGTTCAGCCATCCACCAGGAGAGCAGGGCTCTAACACATTTAACAATGACTTAGGAAAACAAATACCATCACTCCAAAAGTCCCACCCTTCCCCCTTCTTCTCACAACTTTATGTGCTAAGCATGGTGACACACAATCTGGGACATCCCTTGGCATAGATGGGATCAGCTGTCCTGGCTGGGTCCCCTCCCAATTTCTTGTGGACCCCCAGTGCCTTCTCTGTTGGTGTGGTGTGAGAAGCAGAAAAGGCCTTGGCTCTGTGTAAGCCCTGCTCAGCAGCAAGGAAAGCTTCTCTGCATTATCAATTCAAATCCAAGCCACAGCCCCATACTGGCTGCCTTGGAGAGACTTAACTCTATCCCAGCCCTAAACCAATACAATTGTACATCGCAAATTGAAGTATTGCTTCAAATTTAGTTTCTTTATAGTCTCTCTTTTGTCATGTGACACCTCGACAAAAGACATTCTGAACCATTTGATAAATGGCAGTGCATAGATGGCATAGGTCAGTCAAGAGAATCTAAATGGTATTTTCAGAATCACAGACATTTGTTATTTATAATAAGTTATTTGGGCCACTCCTGTTAAAAACACTCATGACTAAGAAGCAGAGATGCACATAACTGAATACCTCATTCGGTTATTCTAGTAGAGAAGTGACCATCTGAAAGTTTACTAATAGGAGTAACAAATACACGACAACTACTCAAAGAGCTGCATGTTTATGATTAATAACCAAACAGCATAAAATAGAGAAATACATAAGAGAACTAGATGACTAGTCAGTTTTTCCACCATATCAATAAAACTGGTTCATAATTTGCAGGGTATTCTTAGGTGAATTTTGGGTGTGAGGTTAAAAGAAATCAACAAACATTAGATGAGATAATGCAAATGGCTAGAGCAGAAAAATGTAATAATATGTCTTTGCCAAATAGCTCAAATTATCTCATTCCCTTTCTCAGAAAGGCTTCTTCTGGTAAGAGTCTGGAGATTTTAAAAAGGATCAAAATAGGAATTCTGAAAACCCATACAATTTCAAAGTGATAGAGAGCCTTTCTGAAGTTTTCCTTTTTAATCATTCTGTTATATGTTACAGAGGACACGTTTCCTGTGGTAAACTTTGTGGGACACAGATTAAAAATTTGCAGGAGAGACCTCTGTTCAAAAAACTGCTCTTGCTTCCCTGCACCTTGTCTTTAAGGTTGCCCTTTTGCTTGGCTGAAGAACCACTCCTGAAAATTGATCATCTCAATATCAGCACCAGTTTTCCTCATAAGCCATGTGGGCAGCTGCTGACACCACTCTTAGTCTGGGAAGGGTGGCAAAAATCACAATTTTATTAATTAATAAATATTAATGTTATTAATATTAATGTATAACCTGATTATATGTTATTTTAAGGAATAAATGTACAGCCAGCTATCAAATAATCAGATAATTAAATACATATATATGTGAAGCTTAAAAGGAACATGTTTTAAAAAAAGGACAATAGGAAACAAAAGTAGTGACCATGTTACACTGCCAGCAGTCTCAAGTCTGTGTGATTAGAAGGTCAATATGTCTGTAGCAGCAAAAAAAGTATATGTTGTGAGAAATTATTGAAGCTGTGTTGTCATGTCAGCCCCCTTCATGCAGTGAAAGGTCAGTGATCCACTGTGGAAGAAAGATGACAATTTCTGTGTAAGACTGACTGACAGCACCGATGCTGTTGGACATCGTGTCTGGTGTCAAAAGACCAGTGGAAAATAAAGCAGTTTCAGAAAGTCCAACTTTCATGAAAAAATGGTACCTGAAACACTTCATTACATATTTATGACCCCTAATAACACTTGTAATTAACTGTGTTAATAATCCTTTCAGAGAACAGGGACAGCGTTGGTTTCTGTACACAGTTTAGTCCTGCAACTTCCAGTATAGCTATTGACGGGCAAGAAGAAAATCTGTGCCTGTCAGAGCAGTTTACATTGGACAACTGGAAGGGAAAAGAATACGTGTGAGCAACATGTAGTATCACAATGAACCATACCGTGTCCTGCTTCACCTCTCCTTTCTATGGGTTTGGGGTGGAGGAGTTTGATTCCACCTGTAAATTTGTGAAGAGTTTGCTCTCCCAAACACAAAGGTCCTGATTCTCTTTAGATATATAAGTTACATGACAAGTAACTCCACCGATGCAAAATAGGTTTAAGGAGAATCAAATGCGTACTTTTCAGCTGTCCTGAGCACTTGGATAAAGTGTGGTTCATAATTCTCTTTTTACCTGTGAGTCAGTTTCACAAACACAGTGCCTCGTTACTGTCCTTGAGAAATGTTTTAGAGCTCCATCAGGCTTATTCAGACAATGCATGAGAGTCCTTAAGCAGAACTCAATTACTGTTCAAGTGGAAGAATAGGTAATTGGACAACACTCATCAGTTTTGGAATAAATGATATTAGGTGCCAGATCTGAAAAGCAAACCTTTGGGTTATAAAAGAGAAGGGAGATTAATTTAATGAAAGACAAAAAATTTCCAGTTCTCCTAGGTTAGAAAGAAGGAAACAAATCTTTTCACTGTATTTCAGATAGAAGTAAAGGAAGAGGTGCATGTACACTTGGCATTTTAAATTATCTAAACTACTTTCAAACGAGAAAAGGAGCCACAGTTAGAAGTTTCTCAAATTATTCTTGTATCAAAAAGGTTTCATCCCTATGTAATCTTTATCGAGCTGTGACTCAGAAGAAGTATTAATATGAAGTTTTATGAGTGCGGATGGGAAACTGAAATCTATTCACTAATTTTATTTTACTTTAAATTAATTTCTAAATAGAAGTATTGACACAAACATACATAAATGGAGCCATGTGTGTATATTTTCTTAAATGTACTTTTGATGGTAATTTTTTCATGAGTATCATTAGAATGCTTAAGTTATGTGGACAATTGATTTTGGAAAGAAGTAATAACAAAGAGGGATTACTAAACTGTTTGTAAAAGGAAGAGACAAAATTATAAGATAAATTTAGTCTATATTTCCACTACTTAATCCATAGTTAACACATGGTTACTAAAATAGAAGGGATATATTGCATGATCATTGCTTCTTTTAAATATATTAAAGCTGAAATATTAATCAAATCCCCCAAAATCTGGAATATGGTACCTGAAGCAACCTGAAGTTCACATCTTGAAATACAGAAATAAAATATTTCAAAGGAAGACAAGGTTAATGAAAAGTAGTGGTGATATGCAGAAGGTCACAGCTAATTTTTGCGAAAACAAGATTCTGAAGATAGGCAA
Source organism: Eulacestoma nigropectus (assembly GCA_013397775.1). NCBI lineage: Eukaryota > Metazoa > Chordata > Aves > Passeriformes > Eulacestoma > Eulacestoma nigropectus. The sequence continues at coordinate 999,019 of VZTE01000365.1, read as the reverse complement.
GAAGAATATGGATGCAAACAGCATGCAACTACCATGGCCCTATAACCAAGTATATTTGGCCCGGCACTTTTTAGTCAGAAAGAATGCAGCTTCTGAGACAACTAATTTACTTTTTTATGAATTCACAGTCCTAATGGAGTCATGTTGCCAAGACTGTATACTGTGCATATATATATATACTATATAATCAAACTTTATATATAAATGTTCAATATAAAGAGGTGATACGTTTTCAGATTTAAATAATGACACTGAAAATTAAAGAAAATAGAAAAGTTACAGGCGATTGAAACACATACATTTTACAATAATCAGTTTAGGAGCATAAAATAGATATGGTCAAATGTTTTTGACAGCAAAAAGACACAACAAAAAAACCTGAAAAAAACCCAATAAATACATGAATTTAAAGGATTTTAGATTCAAAGTAGTGCAGACTCCTTTTTGCTGTTGCAGATGTTGTTACATTTTGGATGGTATAGTGAAATACTCATTGCTATACCGAGGATTAGATGTGACCTTGGAGTCCAATGACTTGTGCCATTACCCAGGATGAGGAAAAGTGAGGGTTCAGTTCCTGCACTAATGAATGTTCGCGTTCTATATTCAACAATAATTGTACAAAATGCATAAATATTCATGGGTGTTGAGATTCTCTCCCCTTGCAGATGAGTGTTCTCATGCTCAGGTGAAAGCCATGCTTGATTTTCTTGTCATTCTGTGATTTGACCTCATGGTTTCTCTGGTGACGAGGTGGGAGAGGTCCCTGCTTTGGTCACTCTTCAGTTCACTGCTCATTTAAATTGGGCTTTGTCAAAAGAGAAAATGCACACGGATTTACATGTACCCTCTTATGTCTTTAGCTATTCCATCCTAGAAGGATATTGTATTTCCAATACCCTATTGATTCCACAGTACTTCGGGCATTTAAAGGTATGGATAAAACTGTAAGAGAGATCCAAATAAAGAAAAAGAAGGCTCATCAGAGAAAATGTATTTCTGGGAGATGAAGACCAAATCAGAGTGTTCATAGTCACTAAGTATATCTTGCATTTAATCTATTTTATACAGCTCATTTTGCAAATTGCAAGAAAATTAACCAGGCTTTACTGAAAGCAAAACTAAAGTAAAAATTCCTAACTTCTTGTTAAGTTTATAAACTATTTTTTCCCTACACACATACAGAGAAAGCAAGTTACAACTTTGCTTTTACCGTCTTCAGAGTAGAGTTTTCTGAATAGCAAGTTAACAGCAGGGTCAGTAACATTTCCATATTGATCAATAATGGTGTCTGGATTCTTTTTATTTTTTTTTTTCATTCTTATTCAGAAGCGTCACTCCCCATCCATTACATTTTTCACAAAAATTCTTTGCTGACTCTAGCAAGACACACATTTTTGCACAATTTATCAGTACAATTCCTAGGAGATGTTGCAAAGGCTGTGAGAAAGAGGATACACCCCCTTCTTGTTCTCTCCATTTTAGCCTATTTTCTAACCTCCCTTCCTGAGGATCCTCTTCTAGTGTTGTTCTCTTGACTGATATCAACTACGTCTGCTTTTATTTTGTTTAATCTGACCGCAGTCTGTTGCCAGCTATAAAGTGTTCCACGGTTATTTGAGAGTAGCAAGTTTAAAAGAGGGATGGAGAAGGTTAATTACAACAGCATAATTAATACAGTTCCCACTGAAGTAAATGGCAGTTTTGTCATTTTATATAACAGAAGCAGGATTACACTAATTATAATTTTATAATCTCCCCATTAGAGAAGCACAACAGCAACTCCATTAAAACATATTGCTTAACATTACATTCCCTGCTGACAGGATGCATAAAATAGAAATTTAGATGTTCAAAACATGAGATATGTAACATGATGTTATGTCAGGAAATAGCCATGCTCTTTTGGAACTATTCTAATCATTCACATTATGTAAAATTCACACTTTTTCCTATTTTAATCTCAACTCTTTTTGAAAATATACTGAGTGGAATGCTCTGTTTGATTTTTTCCCTCTGTAATGCAGGAATTTCAGCTTAATAAGGGAAGAAAGATCTCAGCATTAATCTGGCACAAGAAAATTGCAACTGTGGGGATAAACAGATTACTGGAAAGTGAAGTCTGCTAACCCATTACTAATTGTCCTATTTTTTTTTTTTTAAACCCCTATTTTACCTCGCTATTTTACATAAATAAAGAAGTTCATGTATTATCATGGCATTTGAAAAACAATCCTACTTCCAGGACTAGCCTTTGTATTTCTCATCCACAAAGAGGCCTGTGATGCCCTTCCAAAGCACTGCAGAGCTGTGATTTCTGGATCTTTTAGGAGTTACATTTTCACTGAAGTTAACAACGCTAACTCAGCACAAAACTTGATGACAGATTCCAAACACCTGTGGGAAGTAGGTCAGAATTAGAACTACATGAAAAAAACCCAACCAACCAACAAGCAAGCCCCCCTCTCTGCAAATCTAATTTATGTCAGCTACCAAAGTGATACCATATGTAGAACAGCCCTTGTAATGTTTTGTTTTTTTTTTTAATCAAAAAGATACTGTGGAGAGATTTTTAGGAGATGGATCACCCTATCATGGAAGTAGTTTCACTCCCATGAAGATTTGCCAAGATCTGTAAATTTGGAAGGAATCACATCTTTTGTGGTGCACAACCATATAAACATTTCTCCTATTCTCCAAGTCCTTCACATTAATTCATTAATATGGATATTTTTAAACAGATTTTATTTCCTCTTTAGCTATGGTATCAGTAACATCTTTTATATTTTCCCTGATAACTTGGATTTAGCACATTTGTTCTTTCTTTTCAGAATCACAAGGCTTCACAAACAGGACAAGTAATTTAAAAATAAAAATTGTCAGAGGTTTTGTAGGTAGCCACTGTTTAGGTATTTCTTCTTGCTTCCATTTAAGCCGCTAGACTTCTGTGCCTGATTTTTATCCCCAATTTTCTGGGAAGTTGATGACAAGTAGATATCCACAGAACAAAAACACCCATATAAAATGAACCTGTATTCACTACATGCTTATAATTACACTTTGGCTCATGAATCCAAAAGTTTCTATGACTTAAAGGGACATAGCCTAAGTGTGTCTTAAAGTAAATGGTGATGAACCAAAGTTAAGAGTAATTTTGGGGAACTTTAATCCAATGATCTTTCTCATAAAGTAAAATGCTAAACAGAATTGAGTTTATAAAATAATTAAATGAAAATGTTCACATCGTATCAACATTCACATTAGCCCATCATCTTGAAAAATCCATGAACTCTAAAAAATTTTAAGTTTCTTCAAATATTTTAATTTCTACACCACAGTTTTCTTTAACATCATCACAACCTGCTGAACAGATACAGAGGTGGCTCAAAACTGGCAGCTGAAGACTAAATTCTAAATAGTGAAATGATTCTTCTGTATTTGCCCACATACACGTGTATTATGTATATAAAATCATACAGCAGGGCTCTCTGAAGCTATATTTATTAATAATATATTAGTCTAAACTAACAATTAGTACACATTTTTAAGAATATCAATAGGTATTCAGACTGAAAATACTTGAACTAAATTTCTAGAGAGATCAGACTCTTTCAGTACTTGCTTCAAACAGTAGAACTCATGGCTGGCTGAGCACATCCCTGGTCACAGTGGACAAGAGCTGGGTTTCTGTACTGCTTCTCTTTATCTGTGGACACCTCACACAGCCAGAGGCAGAAACAGGAAACCACTAGCGAAGCTTTTAAAATCTTACTACTGTAAAATATATTTTTTTCCTTGATCAAGAAGCAATTTCAACTCTGAGTATGCAGTTTCTAGGGGGTTTTTATTTTATTTTAATTTAGTGAAAAAGACTGAAAACTACTAACAGTGTTCGTAATGGAACCATATGCTAAACTAAAAAAGAAATAAAATGTATAATTGCATCACTATGTCTGAGATTCACCAAATGTTTCAAATTCACTTTTTTAATATGCAGGATGTTAAACTCATACCCTGTACATCAGCACTGAAATGTTTAAATACATTATTTTCAATACTGACATGTTTAAATACATTATTTTCATATCTATACCTTAGCACAAAGCAATAGGATAAATTTTGCAATGCATTACCCACATAAGCAAGCAAACCACGGTGTTGAATCAAAGGTGAGGGGTTTTTCTGTGTGTTTACTTTGCAAAATGAGTTCAGTTGGAGAAACGGGGCTGCGATGAAACTTTAATGACAAAAGGGGCACTTGGAAATTGAGAAGATGTAATTTCTCCAAGTAGTCCTGGAAAGCTGCAGCTCTTTAGGACCCCTATAACATTCCAGGGACGTAAAACCAAGGGACCTCTTCTTCTGCATTGCCAAAATATGCAATTCTCAGTAATTAAAAACCAGCAAATCTGTTTATTGTTAATGGCACAAAAGGAACTAAAAAGCCAGCAAGAGCATAGGCAGGAACTAGAAAGCCTGCAAGAGCTTTCATGTTGGTGCCTGGAAGAAAGAGATTGCCAATGATAGAGGTTACCTGTCTTTCAGAATCACAGAGTGAGATAGGTTTTAGTGAAAGCTGAACATTAAGATAAGGGGTAAAGCTGGCAAGGCAGCACTGGGGGAATTGCTGTTACTAGAACCTATCCATCCATCCATCCACCCATCCATCCATCCTTTAAATCCCCTCCCTAAGCAAGTTACTTAGCAATAATTTCATAAATTCTGCCAGACTACAGTAAAAGTAAATTGATGTCTTACTACATCTCCCCAACAAGCAAAGTAAATACTTCTCTGAGACTGTACCTTATAAAAAAATTTCCATGTTTAGAGTTTGGCATAGGCAGAAAACTTATTAATAAAGATGCCTTTAATTAAACATTCTCAAAGTACCACGGGGGAGTATGCGAAAGAGTTTGAAAAGCAAATAACATCATAGCTTGGTCACATATTTGAGACCAGAAGACCAAGTTTCATTTCTTGTGCTGAGTCATGGAAAAAAGGTCTTGGACTTGGGTCCTTGACATCTCTGGCGATATTCATGTCAGGGGGACCTTAGTCTCTCTGTTTTGCTGACTTACCACAATTAGCTTCAAAAAGTGATGTCCCAATTACTTTTTTTTTTTTTTTTTTAAGACACAAATATATGTCACCCAAACTTATTAGTTAGTTTAATGGAATTTCAAGGGGGCTAAACTTAAACTTGACAAATAGAGCTGTGGAAAACATATAGTCATAATAATCTATTCTGAAAATGTTATCCGTCACAGCTCTCACCAGGACAGTCCTTTGAGTATTGCTTTCAGGATGTTTTCTGCCTGACCAGATATAATTCATTTGTGTGTTGTTATTGAAGATACATTATGAGCATCTGGTGGTATTTATATGTCTATTTTTTCTAACATATTAATTGCATATAAAAATAAAAGACCACCATAACTAGAAAAAGTTCCTTTTAAATACTTCCTGTTATCTATCATCTTTCCCCATGACTCTCAGCATGCTTTTGTAGTGGTCTCTAGATCTAAAATGTTAAAGTCTTGAAAGGCAAATTTATGTGCATTCATAATACTAAGCAGTGCATAATTAGATTTAAAGAATGCAACTGATGAAACACATCTACTTTCTATGTTGTTGCTAATATTTATAGCTGGCACATGGAATTTAATATGGATCATTACTTTCTCAGGATTTTACACATTAGCTATGGTTATGGCGTTACTCCCACACTTCTTGATATAAAATATTTTTGAATTGTACATAATAGAAAAATTCTTTCATCATATTCGTCTAATCTTAATAGAAGAAGATGAAGGCTTACATCACCACAGTGATGCATTAATTCCTGTGCTGTACTTATCTGTTTTTCAATATGATTCTAATATCAGCCACATCATTTTTATTGAGCCAGCCATCTCCAGCACAGAAACATCTGCAAACCATTCATAGATTTTAAACAGCAGCCCATTTGTGTGTATTGCTTCATAACATTTCATGCCACCATTGATTTAAGAGTAAGCCCTCAAGGTGAATTAAAATATTATTTCATTTTAAAAAAGAATTCAAACTCAAAAAAACCCACACTGACACTAACTTTGCATTATTTGTAAGCACTTGAATTTTAAATAATATTTAATCTAGCCAAACTAAATGAATATGTTAAATTTTTCAGATTTCATCTTTGATAAATATTACCATTTTTACAGTAATCCTTCAGAGATTTGTACCCATCTCTTAAAATTTTAAATGTAAAATACATTACCAAAGTCATTGGAAATAGTAACATTGATTAATAAAAGATAGCAAATATGCTCGTAAGACAGAAGTATTCACATGGATATAACAAGATAGCTATACTCAAAGAAATATAACCACTCCAAAATACTTATAACATCTTAGAATTGAAATATATCATTCAAAATGTTTTTTAGTCCAAGGCCACATTCTCTAATCCATTGTTGGAGATGCAAATAAATGTGTTTTGTAACTTCTCTGACTAACCAAGGATTCTTCTTCCTCTAAGACTCACTTGAAAGGCTATTAGACTCACTCTATCTTTTCCAGAATACCATAAAATTTTATAGGAATTATTCAATGTGGTGACAAATTTTATTTTTTCTTAGTTAGTTATAACAAGATATTTATTACAGTATGAAAAGTTCTGGGAGAACAGGGTGCAGAAATCTTCCTACCTGATATAGTCCTCAAAACTGCATATAGAATAGGAAAAAAAAACTTTAAAAAGAGAGAGAGACAGAATAAAAACCTTGAATTCCTTCAGGCTTAATGATATATGTGCTACACTAAGGGCTTTTCTTTAACATGTTTTCTATTCAGTATGCAGCACAGAATAATTCTTTCCACTATTTAAAAGCCTAAGCAGTGTGAAAACAGTTAGCTTTGTGTATTTTCTTCTTTCAACAAAGTTGATAAGGCTGTGATGACTGAAAGCATCAATAGAGAGGAAAAATTCCCATCTTAGTAGCATGGTTTATAAACACCGTGCATTTTTTTCCAGATGGGTTCATTCCTTTTAACTACAAAATAGTACAGAACTTGCACCCATTTTCCTCCTAGTCACACCTGCCCATGGCAGAAATATTTAACTCGCACTACATACACTAGTCCTGAAACTGATATAAATATCAAAATTTATTTTGGTATTATAGGCTCAACAGGACTTGGTCTGGGCAGTACCTGCTGGGAGCTCAGTCCATCCTCCTGAGCCAATAAGGGTCCCACACCAGCTGGAGTCTCTCCAGCAATCCCATCTTTCACAGGAGCAATGCTTTTGTATACCCCCATCTTCCTCTGTCTATTTGAATTTTATTTAATTTTTTGGTGGCTCAATGATCTCAAAAAAAAAAAAAAAAAATTAAATTGATTTGAAATCTCCAATAAAATCTATATAAACATCAGTGATGACTCAAATAAATTGTTGTGAATAGTGTTCCTTAAAGCAAAACAAAGAATTTGTTAATATCAGATGCTAACAACTCTTCCAAGCTGTGAATGTATAGTAGTGACAGAAACTGAAAAGCAGATGTCCTCCCACGTTTAAATTCCCCCCAACTTACTTCAAGATTACATGGTTGATGAAAGTGCAGCAAGTTCTAATTTCTATGGGGAATAATCACTTGTAGTTGCAATAATTTAAGGAATAACGTACCCCAACTGTACTTAATAAGGCTATAATTCCATCGAAGTCTTCCAGGGGTGTCATAAACCATGAGGGTGAAACTCAAGTGGTTTCCTCATGTCACCAGAAGGCTGAGATGGAATTACAGTTTTAATTTACATTCATCTTGAAGGAGACTTACTTAATATTGCACATTGATCATGATTAATGCCTTTGGAAATGCCAAAAACTATTAGGGGTGTTCACGGTCTTTTGAAGCCACCAAAAGTCAATTATGCTGCTGACTGGTGATTCTCAGCAATTCCTTTATTTTAAACTTGTGGTTTGGCAAGCACAAATTGAATAACCAGGCTAAAGTTAACATCAATTTGGTCATATATTTTTAATACTTTTCTTTTTCATATTGAATGAAAGTGGGAAATATTTCTTCTGTCTATGTGCATAGCTCTTTATTTATAGAATTTCATTGCAAAATTAAGGGGCAAATTAATTGGAATAATTTGGCTAACTTAGCCACTGAGCATCACTAAATGAATATACTTTTATTAAACAGATTTTCACTTAAATGCTAATAATTTGTCCACATCCTATGTGAGCTAACTGAACAGAGAGGAGCCAGTAACAGGAGAAAATTCTTTTTTGTTGTAAGACTGCAGGTAATCTGTTTTAAAATGAAGGATTATATGGAATAGGCCAGAGAGTCCACAGATGACAAGTTGTGGCATGGGAAAAAAAAGGGGGAAATCTGGCTCTTAAATCATTTGTGAATCAAAGTTTCTAGAGCTAAAATAATGTTGAAATAATATTCTGGTTACTCAAGTTGTTTTCTCTTCCTCTCCTCCACAACTCTCAGTTATGGGTATAGGAACATAGGAAATTCCTTACTTGGTCAGACCAGCAGTCCACCTAACTCCAAACAGACTCCCTAAAAAAGGAGAAGGTAAATGATTGTGAGGGAGTGTTAGGGAGCCTGAACAATTTGTGTGGAAGTTGGAGGGTACATCCATTTATATTTCCTCTTACGTCCATTTATGGGCATATAGTCCTTCAATTTTCTATTCATTTTTGGACTTGATGACACTGTCTGCCTCCACAGTCTCTCCTAGGACAGGAAGTCCCAATGTCATTGCTTAAAGGACAACTACTCAAAAATGCGGTTTATTGTGATCTCCTACTGAATATCCTTGCTTGCCTAAGCATAAGGACTTAGCATCTTTGGGATGCCCTTTGGTGTGGTCTCTGCACTCAAGATTCCTGTCCTGAAGGGTCACCACAGTTCCAGCGTAGATATTTGCCAGCCTCTTGTGGATTTCTTAGATATCATAGGGGATCTAATACAGCAGAAGATGCCTTTATTTAGATAATGGCATTAAGCCAAAACGTTTACATGTGTCAGAGAACCTGCCATAAAATGTATTTCCCCGGAGATGACAGTGTGTCAATTTCTGAAATTCCTAGTGCTGAGTAGCTGATTTGATTTACACTTCTGAACAGAAAACACGTCAGGGTAATCTCAGCTCCTCTTTACAACAATATATTCGAAGTAGAGGATTTATTTGTAATTTGTTAAGATCAGATACAGATAGAAATAAGTCACATACAAATCCTATTGAAAGTCTTTTGGCCAATTTCTAAGACGATGGTAGAGCAAATTGATCTTTAAAGCCAAAAAACATGACAGCATAGTAATCAGTTACATGGCACTTTTGAGCAAGATAAATATACATTCTATACACCAAACTAAAAAAGCATCATTAAAATGTAGCAAAAAAATGCAATGTTGTCTGTTTCAAGCATAGAAATCCCATTCGGCTTTTGGAAGGAGATTTTCTCAAACCCAGGGCCCAATTCTAAAGGTTGCCTTAGGAGGACCACAGTATGAAAACCCTCAGATCCTTGCATGGAGCAGTAAAAGCCAAACTGGATGTCAGGTTTTCACATGATATGTGAAGAAATGTTCCTTGGCATGGGATGTTTTGAATGCTGAGGACTTAACAAGCCTTCAAAGAGTGTTAGAACAAATGAAAATAAGAAAAATCCAATCAGGATACTGGCTGAGAAAGTCCCAGAGTCAAAAATTTTTGGAGGCTGAGAAAAAGTTCTTAGGTTTAATACTATAGGGGTGTCTTGTTCTTACGGTCTTCCCCTGGCATTTGGTCTTGGACAAAGTCATATGAACTCTTTGTCTGGAATAACCCAAGAGAGGTGCTGCTAGCTGCCCCTTCCCCACAAAAAATGTTAGATCCTGGCTTTTTTTCCTGAGATGGATTCAAAGTTTTTCAGTTTCCACATGTAACATTTGCAATTAATGCCAAATTGCTCATATGTTCCATCCTTATGTAGAATCTAGCACAATTCAACATTCCCAGTGCTCCTTTATGACTATTTAATCAGTAATCATCTCTGCCTGGCTTCCCTGAAAAATTCTTCACATTCATGAAAAATTCAAATTCTTCAAAAACAGACGATGTCAAAAGTAAGAGCCCTCTGAATGTTTTCCTTCCTATTAACAGCAAATACTTTGACAGAAAAACTGCTTGAACTTGCCCAGGTTGCCTTGCTTAATTAGGAGTTCCAACACCGGAGGAGTTTTTTATTGCTCCAATCCCTTTCTCAGGATACATAAAAAATAATAATATCTTTGTACTCCTGATACTCTATGGTCTTAAGCTGTACTCCAAAAAAAGGTGACCTCAGGAGTTATCTAATTCCCTCTGTACTTCAGTTCCTATTGATGCGGAGTAACAAAAATACATTTTGATAGCCATTTCTAGGTGTGCTTTCTCAAAAATTAAGACATGAAGCATAGAATTCTGGATACGCAGATACAATCACAAACAACCAAATAAAAATTTATCTAGCCAAAAGAAGTGTTCTGCTATAGAATCAGATTGTATGTTCATTGTTTTTGTGATCAATCAGTGAAAAATAGCACTGAGTTTGGAAACAAGGAAAAGTGTCTAAAATTTTTAAAAATTTGTATCCAACCAGATATAAGGAGAATTTTTTTTCTTCCTCCCACTGAGGACAATAAGGCATTGGAGCACACTGCTCTGAGATACTGGAGGCACTTTCTCTGGAGGTTTTCAAGATCCATCTGGACCAAACCCTGCACAAGATAAACTGACCACAAGGTTGGTCTGGCACAAGCACAAGGTTGGACAAGAGACTTCCTGAGGTCCCTTTATCCTGTGAAAGAAAATTTGTATGTCTTAGGTTGCTGGAAAGAAAGAAAGACAGAAAGAAAGACAGAAAGACAGAAAAAAAGAAAGAAAGAAGAAGAAAGAAAGAAAGAAAGAAAGAAAGAAAGAAAGAAAGAAAGAAAGAAAGAAAGAAAGAAAGAAAGAAAGAAAAGAAAAGTAAACCAAAACCAATTTCAAAAGTCTATTTCCCAGTTGTCTTCAGATGCAATTTTTTCTCTGTGTAGAGAATTGAACAGGGAGTGGCTTTGGCAATTCTTTGCAGCTCTGAACTCTATTTGCATAGATGTTTCATTTATCAGCTATTGTCTTCTCTTAGCTTCTCTGCTGTACATCAAAATTTGAAATTAAGAAGTTGGCTAAGAGGAATTTGCTATTTTTTCTGAAACAATTTTCAAAATGTTTTCCATTTTTTTAAATTTTATTCTTAGTAAAAATATGCAATAAAAGAGAAAGAAATAGAACAAGTGATAAATTGGAACAGTATATTGTTAGTATTATCTTAGTTAGCTGTTAACTAGGAATGTTTATTACATGCAACTAAAAAGGTGTTATCTTAAAAGAAACAGAAAAAATAATTTGATCTTTTTATAAATGTTCACTGATGAATCTCCTAACTTATTTTCTAATTTTGGGTGTTGAATTATTTGCCTGCAAGCTTGATATAATAATTTGAATAGTTTGAATAATTATTCTCAAAATGGAAGCAATCAAATATATAAAGAGTTTTGTAAGATTTTAGCCTTCACATCTTTCATATACTTTCATGCATTCCATAAGAACATTGACAAGGTTAAACACACAGTAAGCAGAATATTTTCAGGTAAATAGGAGTTTTTTCTCTGTCTAGATCTAGCTGAGACTTATAGGTCAAATTCAAGATATTTTAAATCAGTGGTGATTCTTTTTCCCTCCAGAGAAACCCAGCTATAAAAAATGCACTATGGGAGGTATTCTGAGGAAAGAGGTCATTTGTGTGTACGTGGAAATATATAAATATATAAAAGTGAACAGACATGCATATATGTGTATAGCTACATAAAGATAGCTGCACATGGTGGGCCAATAACAACAAAGCATGATGCAGTGACATTTTGTGTGATGAAAAAGATCATTAAATTCACAAAGGAATTATAGAGATGTTAAATCTTTGGTACAGAGGATTCACAAGAAAAGGAGAGAGTGGTGTGAGAGAATATCTTTGTTATACCTCTTTTTAATAAAAGTTTTCAAGATTTCTAGTTAATTGATCTCTGGAGAATACAGACTAAATTGTTTTATACTTTCCATATATTTCAATTTATTCTAATTGAGCATAAATTGAGAGAAAACACTTTTCCTCTCTCACACTCTGCTTATTTGTCTCAAAGGGCCACCACCACAGATAAAGGATCTTTGAATCTCTCCAACAGTTCACTCTTCTCAGGGCATCAGAACCTGTTTGTACAGACACGGACGTGTCTCAATTAATTAATGAACTCAATCTCCAGCAGATACTGCTGGCATCTCCTGTACTCTGTGTAGCTCACCAATTCAACAGTACTCCATAAAATTCCTATCAAAGGACACACGTTTGGAGTTCACACTGGAGTTCCAGCCTGCCCAGTACAGCAGCACTGGCCAGCCCAGGTGCATTGCCATTGCTGTCACCAAAACGTTCCCAGGCCCAGCAGAGCAGGGTGATCAGCAGCACAGCACTGCAGCAAGCAGTGAGAGCAAAAAAGCAGCCCCTAACGAGCACCAGACCCTCACAGTCAGGCAAAGGATCCCCAGGGCAAGCACAGGAGCTGTCCATTAAGAGCCGAACAGCAATAACAGCTGTGGATTGTATCCAGCCCATTCCAATCACATCTCTCATTGCCTTGAACCCTTTGTCCCACAGTGGGTGCCCAAAAAGGCTCTCGTGCTTTAACCCCAGTCCGCAGCTCAGCCTCACCCAGCCGCTCACTCACTCCCCCACCAGCAGGGTGGGGGAGAGAATCAGAAGGGTAGAAGCTGGAAAGCTCATGGGTTGGGAAAAAGACAGTTTAATAGGGAAAGCAAAAGTTGTGCATCAAATTAAAGCAAAGCAAGGAATTCACTCCCCACTTCCCCTGGGGAGGCAGGTGCTCAGCCATCCCAAGGCGAGCAGGGTTCCTTCATGTCTAATGGTGACTTAGAAAGACAAATCACTCTGAAAGTCTACTTGATCCTTCATCCCCCAGCTTTATATGCTGAGCATGGTGTCACATGGTCTGGGACATCCCTTGAGCTCACCTGTCCTGGTTCTGTTCTCTCCCAACTCCTCATGCCCTCCCTGAGCCCACTTGCTGATGAGGTGAGAAGAAAAGGCCTTGGCAATGTGCAATCACTGCTCAGCAATAATGAAAACATCCCTGAATTACCAACATTGTTTCCAGCACAAATCCAAAATACAGCCACTTATCAGCTAATGTGAAGAAAATTAACTCTACCCCACCCAAAACCAGCACAATATTTCATGCAAGTATTTAATCTAACTCTAAAAATATTAATAGAAGAACTATAATCCTAACTGAGTGAACAAAACTCTCATTAACATGTACAAGGATGGAGTTGCCTGAAAGGCTTTAGGAGGTCTACTGTTTCATTTAGAAATATATGAAACTGCAGTTCAATTAACCACTCCTACATATTAGTAGAATCTCTTTATTGAGAGGGTTAGGTACTTGAGATGACAGTGATTCTAAAGGAGCCAGAACACAGCAGATACATATTCCCTAGCAAAATATACAGATCACTGAGATACAGATTTTTTTTAAAAAACCCTGCCTTCATACATGGAGCAGACCTCTATTTTTCATTAAGTGCTTTCTAGAATACCCAGGAACTTCTTTTCACTGGAGTCTGAGTGTAATGAAGCCTGAGGTGTCCGAGGAAGTGTTGGTACGAAATATATAAACTACAATTAATTTTTCAGGTGTAGCTCTCTCAACGGCCATGTTCTGTCTTCTTTATTCGTGAATCAATAACAATTTTCATTAGTTTGGTTTTTTTTTTAATATGAAACTGTTTTCTACCTAAAAAAAAAAACAACGTGTTTTTTTACAGAAATTAATTTTCTGAGATTTTTTTATGGTGTTCGAAATAATGCAGGTATCAGATTCAGGGAAAAAATATTTGCATCCTCTAAAACTGCTCAGTATAAGCTAACGCATTGTGACACAATAGGTATATCCTTTAACTCTTGAAATTGCCTCTTCTTTTTATTTTTTTGTCCTTGCCTTACCTTTTTTCCTCTCATTCCACCACAGCACTTTCAACCTAGAGTATAACCCTCATATAATTTCCCTCTAGATTTGAATCCAATGGCTGGACAGATCTATTAGTATAGAAAGCAATTTTGCACACCTTTCAGATTAAGCTTTGAAAAGGCTTCTTACTGACAGCATCATTAGGTATTAGGAAACAAACCTTACGTAAAGTTTTCTTCAGTGAGACTCCTTGAACAACATCTTACTAATAGTTTATTTCTTTCCTTTTTCCATATAATCAGCATTTCTGGTAATCGGAGACTGATTCAGGACATTGAGCCCATTTCTTTGTTGCCCTTTACAGCCTCAGCTTTTCGGATACTAAAAAAGCTGATATGTCTGTGACACATAAAAAGGTGAAGGAACAGAATATGTCTTTTCCTCCACTCCATCCAGCCCCCCATTAATTATATATCACATTCCAGTTATTTGGACTATTGTGACTTTCACCTACTTTGTGTGGGGAACGCAGTAGTTACAAGTATGGGCCCATGCTAGCCAGGAAAAGCAGGTGATAGATGATCCCTCTGCCAATGTCCAGACAGAAAATGCAGCATTTCCTACTCACAGAAAAATAAAAATACAAAATAAAATAAAATAAAAAGTTGATGATTTTTCACAGACCTTCCCAAGCCTTACAGTTTTCAGTAAAACTGATGTCCTTGTCAGATTCATTGTTAAGAGCACTGGATATTTGCTCAGCTGTAGAAATCTGGAGCAAAAGATTGTAGGTTCAATGAAATGGCATTTTCCAATTTAACTGTGTTTTGCTGGAAGTTGCCCAAGCTCTACCAAACACCATGGTTATACTACCTATGTAAACTACAGATTTGCATCATTTTTGCACGACAGATTTTTGAATACATAAGTCTTGGGGGAACAAAGCTTTGCAAGGTGAACATTACAAAATGCCCAGTGATTTTTTCTTTCTCCCACAGGCTTTCCTGCAGGCATGGATAATAGGGACATTAGTTATTAAATTGGCACTGGGTCTTTCTCTATTTCTCTATCATTTTCAAACAGGTTAATTAAAGCTCATTTATATGCCAGTTAAATAGAAAGTAACGTGAGTCAGAGGAAACATCAGCACCCATTTTGAAATAAATCCTCCTGAACTTATAAATGACCTTCAATCACTTTCAGTAACTGCCTCTTGAAAGGTACAAATACCTGCATCTTCATTTTTTTTTCAAAACCAAAGCGAAAAAAAAAAATCTTTTTTATTGTTATTTTAGGTGGGACTTCCTTTTCCAAAACCCTGTGTTATGACTGTCAACAAGCTCAAAAGAAAAAAATATTTTGCACAGTTGCCATTCACAAAGAATGAGAAGGAAAAAGCAAATATTGTCCTGAAATTAAAATCAAAATAACTGCTTAGCATGTAGTTCACTGGCTGACACATGCAAAGGCACCAGCATTGGACACTTCAATGTACTTTTAGCCTAAGTGAGATGCAGGCAAACAAAGCAAGCATTTCATCCTCAGCCTCTCAGTTCCTTTTGAGACAGATGTTGACACAATTGCAAGTGCAATTCCTATGTACAGATCTATCGGTGACAGAAAGCCTCAGGTAGTGCTGGCATGCAAAAAAAGTAATTAGCCACAAGTACACAAAACTTGGTTGTATCTGTTTGTGCTGCTCAAGGCTCAAAACCAGAATGTTAGCGCTCACTTACATCAAGGTACATTTCTGTCTCCTTTGTGTGTGCTCTTTACCAACAGCAAAACAGGAAAAAACAGCGTGGCTCAATCTTCCCTCACAGTTTCAAGCTTGTGTATTATGTTTTAATGTGCACATGCACATAACTGTTGTGGAGCATCAAGAGCAAGGAGTATTAACATTCCAGTTAGGGTGCTTGTAAACACTCTTACAGTCATAAGACTCCTCAATTCTACAGATCTGGTTTTATATATTTTCTTAGATTTTTCTTTTCCCTTTATGCTGGCAAGCTCCATAAAACTCTGTCACTGATTAATCATAAAAATGGTGTGTCTGTGAAGTGTACACCCATAATTGTTTTTTGCTGTTGTATCCCCAAAGACTTCCACAGAATATTCTAGAACAAAACAGCTTGGATCATATGTAACCATTGATTTTTAGTCCTAGTTCTTCATTGATTTCAGTGAGGAGTTCTTATTAGGCATCCCTGGCATGAAATGGCCACTTGTATCAGATTTTTTAGAAAAAAAATACACAGTTGACAAAAAGAATCAAAACAGGCATCAAGAAATTTGCCCCACATTGTGAGCAATCACAATAACAAAGTTATCTATCCTGCACCACAGAATAATTGCAGCATGAAAGAAAACATTTTTTTTTTCTTTAATAAACATCAATCCTCAGGAGCTAAAAGTAGACAGATTAAACCATATGATTTGGGATTACTTTCTGCAGAAATAAAAAAAGAAATCTTCACAGCCTGGAGTTTCTCATTGCGGGAGCCATCTTGTGGAGGGAAATTATTTTCCCTGTGATAGCTCAAAAAGCAGACTTGCTTTCCTTTAATTGGAAAAATATAGATGGATGTAAAAGGCATATAGTCAAAAGTATATCTCACTTTCACAGCTTTAAGAGAAGAAAAAAAATAGACAGATGACTCAGGATGATGTTTCGGGGTTTTTTAACACCCATTACCGGATGTTCATTCCCTAAAGGTTTCTGTGCATGATCCCAAATATACTAGAGGGAAAAGTTTAAATTCTAAGGTCAAGAAAAACTGTGCTTTTTTCAGAAATAAACATTATGTTCACTCTTTAGAATTTGGATATCATTGTTTCATGTCATACTACAAAAAATCTCATTAAATGTAGTTCATGACTTCTATCACTGTCCTATTTTCTGATGAGCTCATAATACCTAAAGGACATATTTACTCACATGTGCCAAGTTATTACCCATCCCTGTTTCCTAGACAGCAAGGAGGATTAAAGGAGGGCATCCAAGAAATTTGTGAAGGAGGCTGGAGTCAGCCTGGAGAAGTTTTCCCACTACTCATGTGTAGTGGTTTGATCACATCTATTTCACTCTGCAAGATAAGGATTAGAAGAAACGCAAAGCAGGCTTAAAACTTTAAAGAATATGACGAAGTTTATTACTAACAGAGTTAAAAGTAACAGGAAATAATAAGTTAAAGCAAAACTCTCTTCCTTCCAGCACTCCCCAAGCAAAAACTCCTTCTCCCTTCTCTTTTCTCTCTCCAGCACTCCTCCCTCTTTTTACCAGCTCACACAAAGCGTAACAATTTTGGTCAGTGTTGCAGTCTTTAAAAGTCTTTTTCTTATGCTCAGGGAAAAAAGGTTCCTCTTGCCATGTCGTGGACATTTCTTCACATACTCAGTAGTCCACCCGGAAACTATCTACTGAAGTGAAATTTCGCCCATGGAAATTTTATAGTATATTCATACTGCAATCATGGGCCATCACATAGGGTTACAAGTACTTTTAAATATGAATTCTTCCAGCCTAAACACAAAGGTCTTCTGCTTCCAGTCTCTTTTAAACATGAATTATTCCAGCTTAAACACAAGGGCTTCTCCGCTTTTTCACAAACCTTTAAAAGCTGCTTCACAACTACATTGGCCTGGCATAGGCATTCTCTTACATCTTCACAGGCTGCAACATGAATTTTCACAGGCATGGATTTTCATCTCCCCATACTTTAAAATGATTTAAAGAGTTCAGTCCTGCACAGCTGCTAGAAGGGGTTTTAAGATTGGCGCCGGAACGCACACGCCCTTTTCTCCCGCCGCCATCTCAGCGTCGTCCCACGTGACTGACTTTCTCTTTCTCCCTGACCGTGCAGCCTCCATGTTCTTCTCCCTCACGTCTTTCCCCACGGGCTGCGCTGCTGTTCAGTTCGGTGCGAGCTGTGCAGGCTGGAAAAGGAGGCTCCGCTGGTCCCGCTGGGTCTGCGCGGGCTGCATGAGGGGAGAGTAGGCTCCCCCGGGCTGCATGAAGGGGGAGGGGAGGCCCCTCCTGATTTCTCCAGAAGCCGAGCCAGACGGATTCGGCCATGGGGCAGTCCATGGGTAGTTTAGCTGCATGCGGCTCTGAGGGAAGGGAGAAGGG
>VZTE01000365.1:968023-980835 GCA_013397775.1 Eulacestoma nigropectus | reverse complement strand
GGGGCCCGGGTCCCAGCCGGGCCCAGTGGCCGCCCAGGGCTCGGAGGCCCCCCCTTCTCCTTCGGGAGACCAGGAACAAGAGAAGAACTTCCCGCCCTTGCACGGGGTTTCAATATGCAAAATTCGCAAAAGCGCATTGGCTTAAAATCTTGTCAATCAACTCAGTTTCAACCCATTACAATGCCATGAGCTGAAACACTGAGCTGCACTGTTTTCTCAGTAGCAATTACTTTTGTACAATCCCTCAATCTGTTATTCTCTACTCTAACCCAACAATTTGTGAGCAATACACCTGATCTGGCTGGCAGTTCTGGCTGCAGGACTTTATGAGCTCCTTTTCTCGTACAGCAGGGCTTGGAGGTGCTTCTTTTCCCAGCCAGTCAAGCATCACTGATAGGGAAATCATGTCAGTCCTGGTTGCCTTTGCTCCAGCAAAAGCGTGCATTTGATCTGAACATCTTTTGTCTTGATCCTTCCCTTTTGCTGGTAAGTGCTTTGCTTTTGCAGCGAGCTCGTTCTAGCTGCAGTTTCCATGGGTCGCGTTGAGATCTGGCGTTGTTACTCAGTCTTGGTGTGCTGGAATCCACCTCTGCAGAAAAGACAGCCTCATCGTCTCATTTCTGTGCTGCTAAGTTCATTTCTTTAATGATCTGACCATTGTTCACCTTCATTTCTGCCTCTGCAAGCTGAACGGGAGCCTCACTGCTGCTGGCTGAGGAGAGAGAGAGAAGTGGCCCTGCTTCTCCTGAATGGAATTGGGTGAGGAAGACCACTCTGTCAGGAAAACAAGTTTCTCTTCCTGACAGATTCTTCAGTCCTCTCTTTTATTCTGGATGCATTTATCCCATCTTTCTCAGCTTGCAGAGACAGGCTTTTCACGACAATTTTTGCAAAAGGATCGTGAGGTATTGCTCTTCGAGCTACTCATCTGTCTCTGATACCATCTTTCTAGAACACTCAAAAGCTTGATTGTAGAGTCCCTTTATGCCCAGATTTTTTTCAATATGGTACACAGACACAAAAATTTTAAATGTAAAAAATAACACCAGTAGTCTTAAAATTCAACTGATTTCCCATGGGACAATGTTAGGTAGCACAGAGGGATATTCCAGACCACCTCACTCTTGAAAATTAACAGCAAAAATAGAATCATTGGAAAGTTTTACAAAACTATAAAGTAATATGAAAGATGACTTCAATAATGTTCCAGAGAATTGAGTTTTGTATTTTTCTAAGTTTCTGGCAAGTGTTTTGTGCTTGGTTCAACTTCTATTTTCTTTTTTATATTATACCATCAAAGCAAGTCAATTTCACAATATCTTCTTTACTCCTTTGGTCTGTCACTGACTTTGATATTCTCATTGTAGGGTCAGCTCTAACTCAGAGCTTTCCCCAAAGACAAAGTTTCATCATTTCTTCTAGGTTTGCTGACCCAGAAAAATTCTAAAACAGCAAGAAATATGAACAAAGCAGACATTTAGTCCACAGAAAATACAAAAAAGTACAGATCCCAAGACAGAAATGCAGTCAAGGACAGAGGCATTGCTAAGGAACAAGGAGAAAGGAATTGCTGGGAAAAAAATTATGTCCAGAACAGTCAAGGTCTGAAGATAAAGCAGGGAGTGAAGTTAAAGAAAGGATATTTTTGGAAAAATTTCATCCCCACACCTCCCACCCACGCTTTTCTTTAATGCTGCAAAATAGAATGTATTAACAAAATACACATGAATCTTTCATAAAAAATACCTGTGACCAGGCAGAAAAGTCTTTCAATAAGGTTCATGTTCTTGAGGTATAGATAAAGTGTTAAAAATCTCCTCCCAAACCCCGTAATTTCTGCTTCAGTGATAAAAGTGACACTGATGTTTTCAATTTTCCTGTTAACATACTCTGTTTCAGACAGCTTTCTGTCCATTTGAGTTCTTTCAAGGTACCTTTGATTTTGTTTAAACAGGCAACAGAACCCAGGCATTTCTTATAGATTTAGTTACATAATATATAATGCTTCATCATCTTAAGCAGGCTACTCACTCCAGTTAAAGAATGTTGTTGATTTTTCAGTGTTTGTGCAGCCATAGTAGATCTGACCTAAAACTCATTTAAATGAAAGATATCTATTGAATCCATGGGCTTTGGGGCATAAACCAGTCAGCCTTTCACTGACTCACTGAAATGCTGTAGTCAGATATATGATTCATGTTTCTTTCCAATGCCTTGGACTTGAATGTGGTTATTCAAGGAGTTAGTACTCACAAGGCCAGTATTTTGTAAGCTATGAATGTTACAAGAATGCAGATATATCAACTCAGCACTGTTCTTTCTGAACTAAATGATTTTTTTAACAGTGCAATACAGATTCAAAAAGAAATGAAAGGAAAAATTTCAGAAGGACAGATAAAAGCTGTGTTAAAATGGCTGTTCAGAACTGGAATTTGCAAGTGTTCACTCTCACAATAATTGATATTAGGAAAACAAGAAAGGTAGATAAGGCGTTCACTTGCAAAAACAGATAACCAAGAAAGTGTCAAAGGGATTTAAATAGAGAAGAAATCTATGGACTACATTTTTTATTACATTAGTATTTTTTGACGTTACCACTAGGATTTACTAGCTAGGTTTGTACAAAGTGACAGCAGATTTGGTAAATGTGGGTGTAGATTATTTCGAAAAAAAGGTACACAAATAAGGATATGTAGGGAAAAAACCCACAAACCACCAGGACAAAAATCCCATTTGTATAAAATCTGTCATTATTTTCAAAAAACAACTGGATTGTTTCTTTGGTTATGGCTATATGAGGACAGATATCAGTGAAGGAATAGACATCTACTTGCATTTTACTGATTTGTCACACTGTCCCTCCAGTTTACTAGAAAAAAAAGTTAGCATTTTTCCTAGTTATTGTTTATTAATATTCCTTTATGTATTCATTAACTAAATTACTAAATTTAGCAAGTAATGCAATCTCTAATTAAAAAAAAAAAAAAATTCCTGCTTTTAAATAAGGGCAATATAGTTCAGAAAATGATTACATTTTTTCAGCCTGAGTCTGTTTATCAGTAGTTACTTAAACAGCATCATTCAAGAGTTTTATATTGCTAAGCTAAATCCTAGTGTTGAAAACATTAGTGGAGTTGCATAATATGTGTGATAAGTATTTCCCTGAGAATTATTACAGAACACAAGGTGGTCCTTCCTCTTTTACTTGGCTTTCAAGAATTTCAGTAGGGTCCCCTTAACTTTGTAGAGAGAGAAGAAAGTTGAGTTATAGCAACAGATAAGGAGGCCTTCAAGTTTATAGAGCAGATTTCATTCCTTCCTTGCTAGACAGCTAATGTGAAGAATGATTGCCATCTATAAAACCTCTAATCTGCCCCACCAAGATAAATAAAATGGGGAGCAATCAAAATTTTCAGGATACCCATCACACTGTATCACCCATGGCCAAATTACCTGTTTTCATGAGATTAAACCACACTTTAGTATATTTCTGAAAGGATGTGATAGAAACACGCTGTACAGCCAGGGTACGAGGCACTGGTATTTTAGACTTATATAGAGTAAATCTTTAAACTGACATTTTTTCCCTGTCAGAGGAAGGAAATGATGAACCAAGCAATCTGTCTCTGCAATGTGTCAGAGGATGATCCCAAGGGGGAGAAGTATTAGTAGAAAAAGGATCTTTGCCTTAGTTTCTTAGATATATACAAGTAGCATTGCTAGAGGACAATTTCATGCCCCTGTGAAGAAACCTGAGTGGAAAACTCATGCCACAATTAGCAGCAGATGTTCTGTGAATTGCTCAAGTTGCAAGTTGCCGGAGTGTACGTATAAAAATCACAATAGTAGCCTTCTCAGTTCCAAGAGTCCAGTGTCGCCCTGTTGACTCTCCCTAAAGTATGCAAGAGCACATAACTGTCCCATGTGAATTACTACTTGTTCTCCACAGGAGCTCACTGCCACGTGCTGTGTCCCTTCCCCACCAGTCAGCATGCAGGAATTGCAGCCCTTGGAGAGGCCAGCTGTGATTTTCAGTAGTTCTGTGACGAGGTCTCTATTGCCTGCCTGAAACTCGAGTCAGCACAGAGCCCTTTCACTAACAGATCCCAGCTGCACATGCAGGAGAAATCCAAGTGGAGAACATCCTCAGTGGTAGCTCCAAAACCTTGAACTTGCTCCAGTGGCCACCTCCCATTGCCCTAAAGGCCTGCAGAATGTGTCACTGACATGCTCCAACAGCAAGAGTCTGAAGGTGCTGATCATCACAGGGAGCCACATGCTGGAGGAAAGGTATTGGAGGAGCTTTGCTTCAAAGAGAGAAAGTGAGGACCTTTATAACAGACTTTCAGCAGCTTTCTTGCATCATTCTGCACTGGTTTGGTGTTTTGTTTTGTTTTTTTTTAATTTACTTTGATGTAAGATGGAGAGTTTCTATGCAGTAAAAGTAACACACTAAAATGGCTGAAATGGTTTTATGAGTAGTTACCTGGCAGTTTTTCTTTTAGGGGGCTAGGCAAAGAGTCTGAAGGTTAGAGAGGAGGATAGAAAGAATATTAACAGGAAAATTAATAATTTTATGAGTTTTACAGGACTTGGGCTGTAGTGATAGTGTGCACTGAGATATGCAGTACCTACCAAAAGTCATAGTCAATGGTTAGGAGTAGATAATATTCAACATTCATATAGTGCTACACAGCTTCAAAGAACTGTGCAAACATAAATTAATTAATCCTCAGGATTTTAAGATCTCTATTTAGATAGGTAGATTCCTCTCAGAAAGTTCTGTGTAACACAGATGATTACATCTACTTACAAAATAGGACAAACAACAGCAATAATATCACTGGCTTTGTGATTTAGTTAAGCAGTGTTATCCCTTTTTTGCTGATGGAAAAGCTGAGGTTTAGCTATCAGGAAATTTCTGTGAGGAATGTCAATGAGAGAGCCAAAATTAAATTTTTTGGAATGGCCTATCTTTTGACTCTTATTTTCTGCCTGCTCAGTAAATCTAAGGAACAATATAATTTAGTGATGTGAGACAGATAAATAAATTTAAATTAAAAAGTTCACAGTTATGATATTTCTTTTCTCATAACATTTCCATCCCAATAGTGTAGTTTCATGATATTTTTTTGAAACTTACAACAAAAGTAATATTGGGGTATGGGAAAAGACATAGGAAAAGTGTTCATCATTATATGGTCAGATTCTGACTACTGTCAAAGAACAGATCAGTTTTAAAGGGCCCTATTAATTTATCTGTTTGATGATTTTGAAATTTTTTTTCTTTATTTTCCATAGTTTCAGATTTTCAAACACAGCTAACATATGCATGTTCAATAAAGTCTGATGTGATGCAGAAATGTCCACCGGAGTCTGCAGAGATCCTGTAATAACACTGATCCCACTTAGGAGTTAACTCAGAGGCCTGATGATAATTAAAAATGTCAACATCATTAAATATTTCATTTCTCAAATATGAACGAAGAGGTTGAGTCTCATATTTGCATAATTTACATAACAGCAGTCTAATTTTGGTGATTGAATTGATGACACCTGGGATGTCTAAGCTTTTGGGTTTTTTTCTCTCTAGTCTGCAAAGTGTCATACTCAGAGAACTTCTCAAATCCTATCAGTGTATTGAAGTTCCACTACGGGTAGTGAAATCCAAAAAATCTGAGAAAACATGATCTTCTTGGGGTTGTTCACATCATTTGTTTTAAGTATGATGGCAGCTGATATGGATGGAGCACAGAGAGCTTTTTTCACTTTATTGTTCTCACTTGACTTCTGCTAGGAAGATAAATGGCAATGTTGTCAGTCAAAAATATTTTAATATTAAGTTTTCTCTCTCAAGTGGGACCAAATGGTATTACAGCTTTGCATCAATTATCCTATTACTACCTAGCATTTAAGAACTGTAAATTGTGTTTTCCAAAATGAATTCAGTTCCACAGAAGCAACCATTAATATTGCAGCCTAGTAACTTCCTGTCTTGCTTTAATTCATCTTTAATTTACAGAAATATATCCTATTGGTAAACCAGAAATAGCCAAGGAGCACATCCAAGAAGGCTCTTCATGGTATAGGTAACTAACCTAAATTGGACCTTTACCACATAATTTAAAATTCTAAATCTTTCAAGATTTATATTATAAACGTATTTCTGGTGTTATCAGCTGGAATTTTGGGGAGGGAGGTGGTTGAATTTTATTTTACATTAATATTGTAATATATAGACTGAGACTTTTGATATTAAGTACTATATTGTTTTGTTAGAGTTGCTGTAAAGAATTTAAAAACACTATGGCCTAGGATAATATCTCAACTCATGGGAAATTCAGCTGTCATGGGACAAGAGGGTTTATGAATTCATGAGGTCTCCTCATGAATTCATAAACAGCTTAAATAGTAGGATTAAGTGATCAGCTTCAACAAAAGTAGAGGTTTAACAGCAGAGTCCCTCAGGGAGCTCTGCTGGGATATCTACTGCTCAACATAAATGATCTAGAAAAAGAAGCGAATAATGAGGTGACTAAGTGTTCTGAAGATATAAAATTCTTTAAAATAATAGTGATGAAAACTGACTGCCAAGAGTTGCAGTAGATTTCAAGGTATCAGTCAGCTGTGGGACAAGGAGCAAACGAACATCACTGTTGATAGGAGTAAGATAATGTACATGAAAGGGGAGGGAAATCTCTGCATTATAAATACAGAGTGATGGTCACTAACCAAGATATTGTCATTCAGAAGAGATATTTAATTGTCACTGCCCATAATCCTAGGAAAACATTACTAGCCCGACACCCAGTGACAGGCAAAGGCTAAGTAGAATAAGAAAAGCAGCTAAGAACAGAGAGTAGAAGAGAACATCATTATGGCATCATGTGCAGTCATGGCACAGTCATATCCTGAATTACAGATTCATTTCAGTCTCCTCAGCTAAAAAACAGAACTCTCAAAAAAGGCAGGGCTAAAAAAACCCCAAAAGTACGGATTGCTCTCAGTACTAAACAAACCCTGACATATTGGTTTGGCAAAGTGAACTCTTAGATATTTAAAATCATGAACAGAGAACAAAGAATGATTATTTGTATTTTTTTCACGTCAAAATTAAGAAGTCCAAAGTTAGTAGACAGAAGCATTAATACCAAAATACTATACTTTACTACAATATACTTTTTCAGTATAATTGTGGAGTTTGTTGCTATTTTTTGCAATGCTTCGGACCTGCAATGGGCTTGAAATCAGACTAACCTGCATCATGGAAAAGGGTCCCTGACAGGCTACTCTTACAATGCTAAATTACAGCCTCCAGCTCAAATGCAGGGTGAGGAAAAGCAGAAGAAATAACTGGAGAGCTGCCACTCTGTCCTTTCTCATGCATCAGAAGCAAAAAGATTGGCTAGATGAAAGCTTCAGTCAAAGTGGTTTTATTATCTTGCATGGTTTCTTTCTAGTTACAGCACTTCTGCTTCTTATCTGTGAAGTGGGGCTAAAAATACATGCTACTCTTACTTTAGCGTGTTAAGATTTGAGATTTCCCGTAATGTCCTTAAAGGTGCATAAGGTACAGAAGTGGCGGGTTTTTGTTTGATTGCAAAAATACTCCGACATTTGCTTATGATTAAACGATTTTAAACATCTTCTAAATAGCTTGGAGACAGCTACATCTAGTTATAGTGACTTCTAAGGAGAAACGACTTTGAGTAGAAATCGTATTGGCATGCTCATTCTACACTCCATCATTTGTGCTTATTGAGGTGAGGGCTGTTAATGTTCTCTTTGGGCCAGCCTCTGCCTACATATGCAGAAATCTATAAAATCACAATTAAACTGCATTTTAGTATGAATAAATGGCAAGCATTCTGCTATTCCCAGGACACTTTAACTCAAGCATTTTTCAGACTCCCATTTCCCCTGTCCTTAGCACAGAGGTAATGGATGCTGATGACACACACTCTGCTGCTGGAACAAATGCAGCATTTTCCACTGCCTCTTTTTGCAGCAATTGCTCAAATATCTGCCTGGTGAGTTCTTTTCTAACTTGTCTGCTAACGAAGGAGGTGGAGAAAGAAGCCATCGTGTCTTTTACTTGGCATGCAAGCACCATTTTTAAGGGAGTGGTGCCTTGACCTGTGAAAGTAAGATGTCCATATTCCCTCTAAAAGGTGATTGCTGCAGTCTTGCTTAGAGGTACTCACCTCTTCTAAACATTCTGCTAGTCCTGGAATTTACTCTCTAGTCAGCTTGAAGGCTGAACAAAGAGGTTTTCTAATACATCATAATTACACAAACACCTGTGCTGAGCAACCTTGTACTGAGCTACCCAAATTTTTTTCAGCTGTTCACCAATGCTCCACATTCCCCATCTGCAGTTTGGTGGTCCAATGGCTGAACACAGGGTGCAGTGAAGTACAGATGGGAATTCCAGATCAAAGACATTTAAAGTAGAGCGCCCAGATATACCTATTCACATTGCTGATTTTGATATAGTTTTACAGCACGCTTTACGACATAAAACTGTTTAATTTCAGTGTAAGGTCAAAACTAGAACTAGACATAATGTCATTTACAGGTGTTCTATTCAGATTATGTAAAAGAATCAACAGATTATTTGTTTGACTCAATATATGAATGCCACCCTGCACAGTACTGTGTGCAAAGTGTCTTTTGACTCAATATATGAATGCCACCCTGCACAGTACTGTGTGAAAAGTGTCTTTTGAAAGATTTTGTTTACTTTTCCAGATTGTTCAGGTGGTTTTTAGAGGCATACAAATTTTAGAACTTCCAAACCTCAAAGCTATTCTTTACCAAAGATATTCCTAGTATCACATTCTTTTGTGAAGTCATCTTTAAAAATATAAATACTCAACACTGGATTTGATAGTTCATCACAGTGATTTCTCAGGATGTATTGAAAGATCCATTCTGTCTTCAGCCACCAAATAGAATTCATTTTTAGATGGGCAATAACTCTTTCCCTATGCCTGAACTTCTTTCTAAAACTTGCTAAGAACAGCACCAGCTTAACAAATTAGTATATTCTCAGTTTTTCTCAAATTAATATTGTCTGGTATAGACTAATCAAACACTTTTAATGATATTAACACAGGAGATGTCTTTCTCTTCACACCAACTTACAGCATAATTTTTTTTTTTTTACTGTGGTTCAAAGTGTTTGAAAATCTAAGCCTACTAATGGGTTTAAACATTGGGATTATTTAAAGAAGTGGATCTTTCAATTCAGCATCACTGTCATTTTCTTTTAAGAACAACATTAGTACTGGAAGTCAGAAGGTTCAAAATTCTCACAACATTAAAGCAACTAAAAATCTATGTATTGACACAAAGTTTCTGACCTGAAGCTGGTGTGGAATTGGAGAGATTACTCTGAATCATGTTAGATTTTTTGTGAGAACATATATAAGAGAAATTATAGGAATAAAAGGAAACAGACCATCCTGCCCACATTTCTCTCTACAGCAGTGGACTCCTCCAGAATAAAAGGCCAAAACCAGAGTGACAATTTTCCAGGATACTCTTACAACCTCCTGCACCACAAAGGATTTCCAATGCTAAGGTGGTCCCTTTGTACTTAGCGTGCTTCCTTTGATTTTTTTTTCACCCAGATTTGTCCAGGTTCTTTTTGAATCCGTGAAAACATTTAGCATTACTTTTTAGAAAATTATGTGTAATCACAAAGACTAGAGGTTTGGCTCAATTTTCTCTGTCTCGGTTTTTAATCTGTTTAGTAAACAATCTTCCTACTACGAATCATGGGGATAGAGAATATCATTACAAAAACCCAAGCTGTTAAACCACGAGGCTGACAAGGGATTAATTCCTTAAAAATTGCTTAAGGCTTGCAGAGGATTTTAACAGTTTGGAATTAAAGACTGATGGAGTGGTTGCAGCTCAGCCACGATGTACTTTGTCCCAGAATGTCACTTGTGCCAAACAAACAGTGGTCAGAGAAGGGTGACACTAAGCTAAAGCAGAAGAGGTTTCCTTCTTTAAGGTTTTCTTCTAGAGCTTCAAATCTCACAGAAAGTTAACGTTCCCAATGAAGTCAGAAAAAATAAGCAAAAAATTTCTATCGTGTACTCACTGTACTTAACAAAGACAGGATTTTTCATAAATCTGGAGGAAACAGAGAATACATCCTTTGTCCTACTTGTTCTCACTATTCCTTTTAGTTTTAGGATCCTGCATTCAGTTTGACTGTGCATCCTTTACTTTTCATTGAAGTATTCAGTGACTGTTTTAGATTACTATATAGACACAAATCCTCTAGAGTACATTTCATAATTCTCAAAAGCATGTTCTGAAAACACACACTTATTCAGACATAAAGTCAGGAATAAATAACATCGGTCACAGCGCTATCCAACAATAAGACAAAACGACACTCAATATTGGACTATGGGGGTTCGTTTTGTTGGGGTTTCTTTAAAATACAAGTCTGCAACCAGAAGTGTTATGATTTTAAATGCGTAATTCCAAAGCACAAAATTACTACGCACTGGAAATTTTGTGGCATTGAGCTAAGACCTGTGTTATTTAAATTAAAATAGCAGTTACCAATTTTTTTTTTTAATGTGTTTTGTTTACTTATTTTAATCTCATATTAGCTACTTAGCATCACATAGAAAATACGTTTTTCTTCTGGTAGAATTCTAGTCCAGATACTTCTAGTATTTTTCTAGTTTCACATTACTCTGTAGTAAGATAGCTACACCTGTGAACTTCCACTTGAGTTAGGACATACTTTTTTTTCCCTTTAAGTGCTAAACCTTTTTAAGCACTGTTCTCCTTGCAGATTTGCTCTTTCTTTCAGCTTGCTACTATTTGACTCTCAAATTGAATGTGTGAAGAATCTGCATACTGTGTAAAAAACTTCATGATGAATATTTAACCCAGAATCATTTGTTGCATTCAGAAACAGAAATATTCTTCAATTTTACAACTATCAAAGTGAGATATTTTCAACACCATTAAGTCATTTTCTTACTTTATTTAGCCTACACTGTGAATTATCTTACGTCAGTACCAGCATTATATGTACACATAATACTCTGAAGAAATTATATTTCCTTATGACAGTAAAACTTTTGGGTTTTAGGGGTTGGAAGGGTATTGTTTATTTGTTTGTTTTTAAACACTGACATAACTAATAAACCGAAAAACATCTGTTAAACTTTGACACTTCAGTTCATCGGCTTGGGTTTGACTGGAAGGCAGTTATTGAAGTAGACATCTCCTTTCATTAAGAGAGTGTCCAAAAGTTAACTCATGTGTAGCCTGTAATTAGGCTATAAAAGATGCTTGTGCTCACACCAGAGTAAGATTTTCTGAGTAAGAATCCCTCATTTTGTCTCTGATAGCTGTCTAGGTTTTAGGGACAGGCACTTTGTGCTGCTTACCTGTGGGAAAAAAATAAAATTACTTGTTAAGGAGAACACCAGAATTAACTCAGGTATGTGACACTCTGAAATTTTCAAATGGAAGAAGCTATAAAAAAATGGACATGTTATAGATATAAGAACACTGGTGGACATTGTTTCTTCTTTGATTTTAAATAGTCTTTCTGGTCTGACTGAAGGGAAGTGATGATGCTTTTAGAAGCAGATGGGAAAAGACAGACAACAGTATTTCAGAGCAGTACAGCTTGTGCTGCGTGCTTGCAGCACAGCTTGTTCCACAGCACTGGGGCAAATAGTTCTACATCTAAAAGCTCTTCAGCCCTTTTGGGGCAATGTGCCAGATATCCAAGAAAAAGAGATTGCCTAGGAAGAAATATACTGGGATGTGGGGGCAGCAGACACAGGTCAAATAGTCAAAGATGAGGAGGAAATCTGGATGACAACTCTTCTGTTGTGAGAATATCCCAAAGACACCAGCTAACTACTCTGGTAATTTGTATTTATAAATTTTGTCAAAACAAAATATTTCTGACCCCTTGAAAACAGCACAAATGTTAAAAATAATACAAATGTAACTACAGGGTTACAAAATTGAAGAAGTCAGTGGAAAAACTATCATCACAAGTTTTCTGCCCATAAAAATATCCTTTGATCAATTATCTTCTGAATCACCAACACGGGCTTATATTTAGCAACAATTTTACAAAATGTAATCATGATTTAAAATCTCAAATTTCATACCAACAGACTTTGAGTAGCAAAAATTAAAGTACTAGGGGGAACAAATAGTATGTTCTTAACTTGGAGTCTATCATAACTTGACAGACATTTCCGTGAGACAGATATATTAAACAAACTTGGATTCATTTCTCATGAGGACACAGACACAAAATTAAATAATTTGATCTCATTAAAAGCACTATGCCACAATAAAAATATGTAGCCACATCATATTTCAAAAGACAACAAAATCCTCCTTGCAGAGTCTGCTCTGAAACTACAAGAAATTTAGTAACTTAAATTTTTTATAACTATCCTTGCTGAATCATTGTTAAGCCATTGCTTACTCTTATTAAAGGTTTCAAACATATTCTGACTTCAACACACTTTCTCCACCGTGTCATTCGAGGTCATAGCACACTAATTTATGCCATTTCTCTAAGAGAATTAAGAGAATAAGAGGAGACCTCTGCCAGACTTTGTGCTGTGACCACTACCCTGGAGAGCCTGTTCCAATATCCAACCATCCTCTGGGGGAAGAACTTTTTTCTGATATCCAACCTCAAACTGCCCTGACACAGCCTCATGCCATTGCTTATGTAACCAGGATGCAGAACAATTCATTTTAGGAAGGGTATATTTTTATGAAATAGCTACATCTTT
>VZTE01000365.1:889362-959057 GCA_013397775.1 Eulacestoma nigropectus | reverse complement strand
AAAAAAAAAAAAAAAACAGGATCCAATGTTCAGCTGTTCAGATGTGCTGGAAAGTATTTATCCCTTTCTCCTATGAAATAAGGAATGTCTAGAGCTGTCTAGATAATTTCTTTCAGTTTTTTAAGAAAACTCCAACTGTAATTTTGTGGTAGCTGAGTCGTCTTGGAAAAATGTGCAGTATCCCACTGGTCAATAAGAAAAATCAGTTACAGAAAAGAATCTAAACTAACAGAGTAAAGATACAGAGTGAGCTTTGAATTTTATGTATCAATAGATGCTACAGTGAGAGAAGTAAAAAATAAAGGAAATGGGCAAGGACAAAATGAAATAATACAGAATTGGGTTATAGAAAAGACAGAAGTGAATAAAACATAATTATTTTGTTGAAAGCGAGCTGAAGAGGTTTTATTCACAATAAGTAAGTAACATGCAGGAAGAGATGATAAAGTCCTTTATGGAAGTCCTTGATGAGAAAGAAAAGAAGAAGTTGTGAAGAGAAAGAAACAGCGTGGTCTTTTCTCCTCTCATTTCTTGAGGCCATTTTATACTATCAGTTTACATCTTCTGCTGCATATTTTTCTTGAAAATACAATGCCCTGGATTAAAGAAGAATTATATTTCAACACTTAAATTATTCATAATCAAGGTGAAGAGAGGATAAGTACAATAGGCGTGGGTGATATTTTGGTTGAGAGATGATAAAAAGAACTTAGAACAAACAGCCCTAATTCAGCGAATCTCGTAGGCACATATTTATTAAATTCTTTCAGAATCCAAGAAAACTCTTCCATATTTATTTAAAGTTGCTGCATAATTTGTGTATGTTAGTACACGCTTCAGGAAGTCCAGAATAAAGTTTGAATTCTTAAATGACGTAGACACTTAAAAAACCCTCTGATGGGTTTGATACTTCTAGATTTACAAGGATGTCTATAAAAATTACAGAAATGAGAGAAATCTTAGAAGCACAGATATGAGGAAATGAAGGGAGCTACATTTGGTCTGTGCCACATAAACAGAAGTGCCAACTTTGTTTCTTTTTATAAAGTATAACTAACCAATATTTAAATAGTGATATTATAGTACCATCTCCAATCTACGACTTTACCTGAGCCTTTAGAATCTTCAACATCTGCTAGAGCAATGTTACACAATTTGACCTTCATCTGATAGCTGAAAAAAAAAATATATTTTCAGGATCACAAAGTAAGGGAAGGAAAAAAAAGTACAAGGAAACTGCAAGCTAGGTCATTTGACAAAAATGGCCATATTAAGTATTTGGAATATACTATTTAGCAGAAAATCCACACCTACACACTGGATTCCAAAAATCTGTGTTTGCAGCCAGGCCTAGAACATTATAAAACAAATGCTCTTAAAAACAACTGCAGTATCCAACAAATGACACAGAAGACTGATGGCATTCCTAACTTGCCGATAAATTCCCTATTCTAAATAATGCATAGGATATGCTGCCTTGCACAGGCTGTCTGGTAACTCTTAGGGAATGACAACTTGATTCCTTTTTAATAATATTGATTCTTACTATTTTGCTTCACTTTGAAGAAATCTGATCTGGATTAGCAAAATATGCTTCTCATAGAGGTTGAGCTGGTGGGCAATGGACTTTTCAATAGCCAGGTAGAACAGGGACAGCCTGTAAACTGATACAGCCCATCTATGAGGGGGACTGGCTACTCAAACACATGTCGAAAAGGAGGGATCAGGAGACCAAAAATCAGCTGCTGTCAGGAAACCACCAACCCTCAGCCAGTCTTTATTAAACATGCCAGGTCAAAGTTTAGACCTCATAAAAGAGTGCTGATCAGGAAAAAGGGCATTCACTATTAACTTAGTGTTCAATAAGTAAAGGACTTGGAAAGCTCAGTAACACATGAAGGTTTATGAAAATTAGGATTGGGACATGGCAGACAGATTGATTTTCATGTACAGAACACATGTCATATTCTTACCATTGCATATCGTCTCCAAAACTGGACACTGGGGGCATGAGTATCATGCATAAATAGTGGTGATTTTTCTCTCCCTCCTATTTATAAATATGTAAATACTTCAGGCCCAAAAGAAACTGAATAGGAAGTATTAAGTAGACAAACAGAAACAAAAATTATTAAGGAGATGCCTATAGTACATACCATATCTAAAACACACAACTAAATGATGAAAACAGAAACAAACCCAAAATTAATATTATTTGACAAGATATTAGCCCAAGACAACCTTGAGTGTGTTTGGCACAGACTTGGATAAAGCTTTCCTAACTGCTTTAGGACAATATTTACATCTAGGAGTACCTTGTCCAGAGTTGATTCAAACAACTCTCCAGGACATTTTAATGGCTATTAATCAGCTATTATAGGACATTTATAGTCAGGAGATTTTTATGTATTAAAAAACCTAGGATAAATCCATCATGTGCTAAGATAAAATGCATAACTTTGGTTATGGTTATGGATTGTTAAATCCCTGTGTGGAAGTACTAACTAGAAAGCAATTTAGTTCATGATGCACACATTTGTTCATTTGTCTCAACTTTCCCACATCTCAGATTCTAGTGCTTACTGAAGAGGTAAAAGAGAAGTAATCTCTATTACCATAAACAGATTTTTTTAAGGCAAAGCAGTCTAAAACTATCACTTGAAGAAAAAAAATAATGTTTGCAACTTATCACGTATCTCTGATATATGTTCTGGGATTTCATTACAGGAACTGTGAAACAGAGATCACCACATTTATAAATTTATTTGTTATTACTACCAGAATAAGTTTCAAAACTGTTATCTTAACCTTTTTTTAAAAAAAAATCTAATTCCTGAACATTTTTTCCCTGTAAGCCAACAAAACATGGTTTGGGAAGAAATTGAAAAAAAAAAAAAAAAAAACCAAAAAAAAACCCAAATGGGTGGGGGCAAAGAGGACATGTAGTTTAAGGAAAAATACTGGAAACGTAAGGCTTCGTTGTTTCTGGAAACCAGTTTTTTCAGACTGACTCTGCAGATGTATTTAAAAATTAAATATCACAAATAAGGATAAATGGCACTAGGCAGTTTTTGCCAATATAGCCTCCTCTAAATTGAATGTATGTTATAATCTAAAGTGAAATTCCTCCAGATCTTTACAGAAGTTCAGCCATTTCCAAACACTTTGGCAGATAAACTCAGAAGAAAAAATAGAAAATTAAAATCCTAACTTCCACACAAAAGAAAAAAATTCAGGGAGGTGGGGAGGGAATTCTCCTTCATTCTTCACACTGTATTTATGAATGATATTGATACATTATATGCTTGACAAAATAAAAGGAAGGGAGAAGAAAAGAGAGAGAAAAGAAAGAAGCAGAGTAAATTCTAAAGAAGCTCTAATGTTTAAAATCCATAAACCAGTTAGAGATCCATTGGTTCTGTGCAGAACTCATCATGTGCCCCTCCATATTCTCTGGACTGTTTTAAGAGTTAGATAACAGCTTGATATTTCACTCCACCAGTGCAAAGTCTTAGGCTGTGAAAATTCTTCGTTTCGTTGAAGTCATTAGATTTGTCATGTTTAAACCCCACTGCAAACCCATCTACTGTTCTTCCATGTAGCAGTTGTAACAGAAAACAGAGAAGGCACGTAACTCCATTTGTAAGGGGAAATGGGCTTTAGGTCACTAATTCCTTTAAGTTTGTCCACAGTATTATGTTGAACAAACTTGCATTAACTAATCAAACAAAACTCTTAAATTGTATAAGCATAGGCCACATCTTCCATTTCAAGCACTGGCACTTCAACAGTTTGTCTTAAGCCAAAGCCAATGAAGATGAAAGCAAAGAAGCAAAGTCTGACAAGTTGCACGGCTAGCAATATGCAGGGTTTTGTTGTTTTAAAAGCATATTTTTTAAGATCTGTTTCCAGGAATCACTCTTTAGTCAAAATGTCTCACCTCTTCCACGGCACTAGTTTACTGTGGGCCCCAGGTACACGTGGGTGATTAGAGACTAACACTGCTGCTCCTCAGGTAAGACATCCACCCTCTCAGATGGAATTTCATTAAACTTCAATAAGAAGTAATGAGACATCTGCACCAAGCCCCACCTTTTCAAAACTGACATTTTTTTAAGTTCTTTATGGAGCCATGAATGAAAAACAAAGACTGAAAATTAGAAAACAAAAATTTTGCTGAAATATATTAAGCAGGAAGTCAGACTTCCAAGAAAGGCCTACAGCTACACGGTATTGAGGTTCTGATTTGATCGTATTTTACATGATTAACATATACCACTGTGAGAAATTGAAAAGTGTTTATTTGTAGCCAAAGGTCCTCACTTTTCTGTTGTGGACATATGCAGGATGTGCAGTAGCGTTAACACAGAAGTATTTTTTTTTCTCCTTGCAAAAGGGAGTAACTGCAATAGATTTTCAGAACTCAAAATATAGACAAGTGTATTCTATAATAAATAATCATATATTGTCTGAGAGCTACAGTTAACTAGATTTACAACACCTGGTACAAAATGTGAATTTTTACAAGCAAAAATATTTTGATAAATGGAGTATTTAAATGTAAATTAATTTTGTTCAGAATGCACAGTCTGTTCCCTCATTTAGTTTCAGAGTTGCACAAAAGAAACAATAACCTTGAACACAAAACTTGAGCATTAGAGATGGCCTTCATGTGTCTGTTATCCTTTCCTGACACTACAAATAAAAACATAACACATTTGCATTTCTTTGTCTTGCTATGCTTCTGAAGAGTAAATGTGCACTCAGGCAAAAATTAAATGAAAAAAAAAATCCATTGGAAACACTGCTGAAAGAAGTCAAGCTGAAGAGATTATGACACTTTGCTTAGGGAGGCTTCTGTCTTTGCATTTTTAAACTGGCCTAATTTTAGACTTTGTAGTGTTCTATTGACAGGGTTACCTGAAAATGATACCTTGAAGAAAAAACAGTGCCATAATATCCATGATGAGTAAGATTTCCTTTTTGAATAGTATTAAATACCATAGGCATGAGCAATTTGTGGTTCAGTTTCCATGCTTCAAGGTCCATTTTATTCATTGGAAGAAATCATTTCTGACCGTTTGAGTTTTAGAACAGGAAAGTGAAGAAGACATTCTTTTTCTGACACAAGAGTTCTCCTGCTTTCTCCCCGGTAGTTTTTTTTGGTGAAGCACCTCAAATGCTGTTACACAGGTGCTGAATTTGATCAAGCATTTGACATAACTTAAGGAAATGGTGTTATGGATGACACAGAGCTGAACTGGTTTGCTTCCTTTGAAGGAACAAGGGTGTGCCTTGATTGATAGCAAGATATCTCTAGGCATTGCTAAAATAAACACATAAATAATATGCTGGTACTCACATTGGTGTTATTTATTGTTCAACTGTAGTGAAGAGCTGAAATCTCCACACAGAAGATATTCCAAAAATGCAAATGAGTAAGTGTATCTGCATTCATATATTTATAAATCTATATAAATAATTAATAGATGTATCCATTTCAAAGACAATACATTTCACTGTTAATAAAAACATTTTCACTTCCCACAAATTTGTGTTCTACGAGGCTTTTGGTGCTTTTATTTTTTTTGTTGTTGTCAGTCCTTTGGCTATCAAAGCAGCAATTCCCCATAGCCTCCAAACACAAAGGCAGATTAATTGAACTAGTCAGTGTTACAAAATGGTCATAGGCTAAACTAGCAAATACCTTTACTTTTAAGTTCTTGTTCCCACACAGATACAACCTCTGAGTATTCCAGTGGAAGTGCTAAATGCTTCGTATGCTTGCTAGCCAGCCAATCCCTTTTCTATTGTACTGAAGTATAAAAAAATTCACGCTGCTGGGAGGGACATTGCTGTAGAGTCACTACATTTTTTTTCCTTTTCAGAACCTTTTTCCCTAAATGTTTAATGCATGTAGTATTTGTGAATCATGTTGGTCTGCTGGAAGAGTTCCATTTTATTTATGAAACCATAAAGTTTCAATCATGACAGTACTGTCTCCCCTAACCTGTTATTACATGTCCATGCAGGTGGCCTGGGGAATTAGTTTTATCTCCAAAATCTGTTCAGTTTTTTGCCTGATGTTGCCATCTCTGGTCCTGTACAGTGCCCTTTGTGCTGTTGAAAAATTTATACACTGACATTGCCTAGAACTAAGCCTACTTTATTTTCAAGTATGAACAATAAACGTTCAAAAGGCATCTGAGCATGGCACTTGGGTACCTGGGTTGAACTTGAAGATCTTAGAGGTCTTTTCCAACTTTAATGATTGTGTGATACTAATAAACTTTTTATTTTTAATAGTTCTTGTTACTTATTGTTTTGTGGACAATTGTGCCTGAAACAACTGCAGTACTGACCCCATTATGTGGACTCTACATATGGTCACCAGCTAAAGACCACACAGCTCCAAAAAACGACCTTTCCATGGAATTTCGGCCAGCAGATAAACAGAAAAGTGTCTGTAAGACAGCTCAGCATTCCAGTATTTCATCAGTTCATCTGTCATTAATTTCACCAAACTCAACCTTACGGACTGAAACTGATTATGCCAGAGTCAGCTTCAGACTGTGGATTTTTAGAAAACATAATTCAAACCAGTTTGGCAGTTTCTCAAAAGAAGAAACCAAGTCCTTCTGCATGTGTTAAATAATTCACTGTCTGCTCATTTTCCCCATAAATTCGGTGGGAAGTGTTTCCATACTGGAGAAATAGACACTACAGTTTAAAGCAATAAAACGGAAGAGTGTGGTTTGCACTGCATCCATTCACTTAAATATTTTACCAGAACAAGAGTGTGTTTCTGAAGCATCTCTCTCAGTCACCCACGTACAGTGCCTCATGTCACTCTGTGGAGAGGCCTAGGAGTAAACAAGCTGAATTCCTTTCAGACAAAAATAAATTTGAAGATGTGTTCCAGCAATACATCAGATGTGCTCCAAATGCTAATAGTCCCTCAGTCTACAATCTTGACTGCAGCTGGTTTGAGGTCAGACTCCTGAAATGTACATGGAATTGTCATTAAGTGCAGCTCCTCAGCAAATCTGCCATCCTGCTCTGTGCTACTTAGAATCAAGTATTTGCTTTTAGTATTCACAAACTTTTTTCTAAGTTATCAGCATGAGCTCACTAAGAACACAATCTGAAGGTAAATGGAGCTAGTAAGAGACTTATAGAGAAGAAAAGGGACATGAAAACAAATATCATAATGGGTCTTTATCCCCTTAGAGCTCCAGCAAGCCAAAATACATAATGTCACAATTAAAGGAGGGAGGTACCCTTTTTCCTGTTCCCCATGATGTGACAATGATGCTCAGAAGCTAAGAAAGAAACATTCTAACTTTAGTCAGGCCCACCACAGCAAAAGAAAAGGAGAAACCATTCTTTGCATCCTGCAGGAAGTTTGCTGTCTCTCCAAGAAGCTATTCATTTCTGAAAATAGCAGAACGCAACCAGACATGCAGCAAGGGAACAGTTACTATTGCCCAAATTGTAAAGCTTTGTTTTCTTTGCTTTGTTTTTATTTGAACAGACTGTTTTAACCAAAATCCTATATTCATAATGACTGCTGCATAGGCACTATGGGCAAAAACAGAATAACCAAAAAATAAAATTTGGCCAAGATTGTTAAGCCAGCTCTGTAAGTGAACTGAAGATTTTGCAGAGGGAAGGGGATCCTGAAAGAAGGAGATTACCACTGCAAAACTGTATCCAAGTTTCATATGAACCAGAAAAGCAAATTTTAATTATGTAGGCAATATCAATTTTGGCTTACAATATTTCATAGGAATTTCAAATAGACACTTCTTTTAATAGATCTGCCCTGTCCATGGAAAACCCCTTGATCACTTCTCAAGAGAGTCTCTGCATGATTGCTTTCCCTTTACTTGATGGACTGATAAAGAATCCCTTTCATACATAAAGATTTTGTTACACCTTCTTTTAAAGTATGTTCAAGTGTGCCAGATATTTCATAATAATGCTTTTTAACTTGTGCTGGTAAAGATCTTTACAATATTCAACATTTCTCAATACAGAGCCACTACTGAGACCAGTTGAACCTGTTACCCCACACTTAACTTTATTTAAGTCCTTTTCTCTACTTTTCCACCACACCAAAAATCAATGATTTTTATAAATGCTCAGCTTAGATTCGCAAGGTCAGCAAGTAGTCTGTTTTCTTCTTCATTTTTTCTTCTAACACTTGAGTGAAGGACAGTGTATATTTACACATTTCTTAATTTGTGGTAGGTTTTCTACTCCTCCTGTCTCTCATGTCATCTTGCTCCCTGAGAAAGGGAGAATAAATGAGTAAATTAAAACCCTTCATTAGGCAAAAATACATCCATGCCAGGAATCATTCAGATTTTCACATCTGTCAGAAAAGTTGACAGGACTTTTAACACATTTGTTAATTATCAATAGAGAAAAAACAGCTTTATCACCCAAAACTAAGAAAAAAAGGGGGGGAAAAACCCCATATAAGCTGTTTTCTGACAGGCTTTGACAACCATGAAGAGATAAAAAACTTTAATAAGTGAGAAGAGTATTTAACAACAAAAATAAACTTATCAGTTTCAAAAAACTTCATAAAAAATGTGAAATTTTTAAAAAAGTGAAAAGGTAAGTTATTAATTAAACTGGAAAACAAAAGGAAAAAAGAAAAGCAAGAGCATAATTTGTAACCCTTTCCACAAACAATTACAGAAATCATCATCAAAACAAACCTATTTAAGTGCTACACATAAAACAGATCTACCTCTGATTGGAAGGAAAAGATCATCTCCTATTTCATCATATTCAGGTTCTAAGTCATTATCATCCGAATTAATTATAACAGTTCTGAATACCTACCAGTTTAAAATCAAGAAGCATTCAAGTTCTTCACATTTCCAAAGCCTCTACTTTTTGTGTCACTGCCTATCCAAAAGAACAGCTGCAAGTTGTCATCTCTAAGTTTCTTCCAAATTGCAGCGTCTCATTCGCTGAATCAATGACACACAGGTGTGAAAAATTAACCTCAGGACAAAGGGGACCTCATACTCCAAAGATAAAGAATGCCATGTGTCAACTTCCTTCCTATCCCACTGCTCTTTTATTCCTCTTCTTACTTTTACTAAAGACTGTCGCGGACTTTTTTTTTTTGATACATCTGAGACTAAAGTTTTTTATATGAAGTTAAAGCACACATTTATATGCATTTACCTATTTTATATGCATTATATATGAATATATAATACAAAAATATGTGTATTTTTCACAAATACATCAAGTCTATAATAAATAAAAACTGTTGGTTTGTGAAAAAAAAAGGCATATAGGCCTTTGCAACATCTTAAGACATTCAAGAGGTTTTCTCACAACAGAGTTTTTGTAGCTTTTTTAGTCTGGTATTACCCATGAGGGAAGGTTTATATGGTCACATGGTGTTTCTTAAAAGACCAATTGATATATTTACTAAAAAAAACCTCCGAGCTTGTAGTTGCAATATTTTACTCTTCTCCCAGGTTAATATATAAAGTAGAAACTTCAAAATATGGACAAAGTTCAAGCAGTAATTCGAAATCTACCTTTGTTATGTTACTCAAACAAGATTTTTATCCCTTTGGGAAAAACAAATAGAAGATTGTAATCTTTAGGATTCCTAAACAATTCTTCAAACCTGAGACTTTCATTGGTTTGGTTAGGTCTTTTTAGTGTTTTTTTTTTCAGGGCTGAAACAGGTCTCTAGTTATGCTCACTGTAAGAAAATGGAAAAAATAAAGTTCATGTAAAAACTTACTCCTTCCTTTCTTCTACCTCTATTTTTCCCTTTAAAAAATGCTCC
This sequence comes from Eulacestoma nigropectus, assembly GCA_013397775.1. Classification (NCBI taxonomy): domain Eukaryota; kingdom Metazoa; phylum Chordata; class Aves; order Passeriformes; genus Eulacestoma; species Eulacestoma nigropectus. Next base: position 949,228 of record VZTE01000365.1, on the reverse strand, counting down.
TAATATAGATGTTGATTTTCCTTTTACCTTTGAATTCTTGGGTTGCTAGAACTGCACCTGTAGAACTAGTGCTACGACAGCAACTCGTGATTGAAAGACTTCCACAGTAACCTAAAATGCCTGTTTTAAACCACCTCTGAAGAAAATATCAATATTATTCATTCTTTGATCAATGATGCCAATTACATCCCAAACACAAAAAGACATAAGTGAAATAATTTCTTCACTGGGAGATGTTAAGTTCCTGAAGGTGCTCCTCCTGCTGCTGACACTATTGGGGTGCAGAGGAAAGGAAATGAGAAATAGCTGCTGCTTCTGTATGCATTACAGCACGACTAATTGCTCCTCAACACTTCATTTGTAGCTCATATCCCAACACATCATTCTCAGAACATCTGTTTTCACCCTGGTTTTTGATCTATTTAACAAGAATATATTGTCTAATATATTAGACATTGTCAGTTTTAGTATGTTCCTGTTGCACTTAGTTCCTGTTGCACTTAGTTCCTGTTGGCCTAATTCTATTTCCATTTAGTAGTCAGGCAGGCTTATTCTCCCTTCTGTAATCTTTTCTTTGAGAAACTTAATGAATTGCAGCTCTTTCAAACCTTTTCAAAAGACTTTGACATTTCTTTTGTAACATTTGACCCTGAAGTAGTGAATACTTTTCATCCCTTCTGACAAGAACAGACTTTTGCATGTTGCAAAGATGGGTATAACAATCTGATGTTTGGTTGCTTGATTTAATCCTATTTTTCTAATAAGCAACAAAAGGGAGAAGACAGTCTTTTCACTCAGCCTAAAGAGTCAAAAAGCAACAATATTTCAAAGCTACAGTAAAAAAGACTTGAGAAGGCAGGTGACATCTAATTAAAGCCAAATCCAACCACAACACAGGTTTCTAACAAACCCTTTCATCAATAAAATGAAGCTGAGTGAAGCACACATTTAAATGGCTGCTCACAGTGGTTGTAGCAAACATATAAAGGGAGCTGTTCATAGCCAGCAAGGCAAAGGAGACTTCTAGGGAGTATATAAGATAGTCTGCCACAGCTGTGGGGCACATGAGGAATGCTAGGAAAGTGTTCATCCAGGGGTTTAGCATGGAAGTAATGGCAAATAGTATTATTTACCAGCTGGGGACCAAAAGTGATTTCTCAGAACTGGAAAGCAAGTTTATAGGAAGAGAAGAAAGGGTCCTAAGGAGCCTTGAAAGTAGAATCAAAACACAGTATCTGGCATGCTAAAAAGAGAGACGTAGTGGAAGAAATGTAGAAGTTCTCACAACTAATCCAATCAAAATGACAAAGTAGGAAAGAGATCTTTGCTGTGGGAGTCAGGATGAATGTGAGCAAGGCAAAAGCACTGTTTAAAAGGTCAAGAAGAATACAATTACTGAGGTCATTTACATTGCTTTAGTGGATGCTTCCGTTACTGTGTAAACAGTAGCTGTTAGATGCACTGAGAATTCACTTTCGTGAGTGTGTGTAAACTGAGGGTTTGAAGTCAATGGCAGCAAAAAAATAATCCCAAGCTTCTGTGCTTGGCTTCGCTCCTCTTGCAGAACAGACGCAGCTCCCTGCCTGTCACTGCACACGCCTCCACGCGCTCGTGTTTAATACCAGCGCATTCAACTCTCAGAGCTGAAGCACTGCAAAGTTCTCTTTAGCTACTCAGACATCTCCCCACTCCTGAGCTTTCTGCCTTCTTAGGTGGCACGGACATTGCTCTCTCGGCAATTAGGATCATGCAGTCTTGGGTTTTCATTGGTTGCTATTTTTCACTTCTGCTCTAAAAAAGGTATTCGCCGTTTTTCCACTGGGTAGTTTGGGTTATGTTTATGCATGAGTTTGTACATAGCCACATATGCTGAGCTAAAAAAGTTAACTCGATGGTTGTCACTCCCTAATTGAAGTGCAGCAAGTATCACTAGAATTGGAATATCTGAAAACAGAAAACATCTGAAATAAATATGCGTATATAAAGAAGGACAATAAATAGATGCAGGAGGGCAATAGCTCTGTTGTTCCATCAACTTACTCAAAATTTCAATTTTTTTTTTTTCTGTGACACAAATGTTGAAAACTTCTAACACTTTTTCTTAAATCTTGAGGGGATGGAGGGTGTATTTCCAGCTCTGCATTAACCAAGAACTATAAAATATTTATTGGCGAGGTGGAATATCTTTCTTCAGGCCATTCCCTGAATCACTGGGAGCAAAATCAATGCTTAATCATCATAAAAATGCTAGTACTAAATTCACACAGACAAAAAAAAAAAAAAGAAAAACACGTTGCCTTAAAGATACCGACCCGAAATGGTGAATTAGGAGAGGGGAAAGTTTTCACAGCAACCTTACACATGTTATGAAAACAACCTGACACGCATGAAGTTGAGGTTCAGTTCCAGTTTTGAATTAGAATGAAGAAATTGTCTCTTTTGCCAAATCTTGTAACAGTGCATACTAATCACTCTTTGGAATTGGTTCAGATCAATGATATTTGCTTACTAAGATGTACAGGCCACAGAAAAAGAATTCAGGTAGCTCTGTTCTAGAAACCACTAAGCCTGGGCAGTGTAATGTTCACCTGAACTTTCAAGGACTGAGTCATTATCCCAAACTTGCTCAGTTCTGCAACACATCTGTCTTTTGCTTCTCTACCATTGCGAGCAGAAATTCTATCTTGAACCTAAGAAACCCTCACTACTCCCTTTTCATCTGTACCAATATTTTTCCACAGAAGCAGCTTTGCATTCATTAAATAACATTTCCCCATTAAAAAAAAAACAAAACAAAACAAAACCCAAAAAAAACATTGTGGAGAAAAAAATCTGTTCTTTCTGTAGAATACTTATAAAAGGGCAGAGAATCTATGAAGTGTGGTTGTAAGGCAGATCTAACTTTCAAAACAATGGTTATTTTTGTCCTATTTGCTCACATAAAGTCCACAATACTTTGGATGCATAATACCAAATTATGTGTTTCATATACTAGAGGAATCACTAAAGTGGTAAGGAGAAATTGATATCTCTGTTATCAAGATCACTAAATCCTGCCTGTATAGAAAGAGACTTCATGTCCAATGATCTTTATGGGTTCAATTTTATATTTGCCCAAGAACTTAAAAAAAAAAAAGTGCTTTTGGCTCTGTTGTGCTCTGGAGCACAGAGCAGAGCTCCAGCAGGATGTTCTTTCCTGCTGTCCTCACCCACAATGGGTAAGCCAGCAGCTGTTCTCAGAGCCTGCCCCAAAAATCAGGCCCTGCTCCAAGAGCAACACTTGATCTCAGTCCCCCCGCCGCATCCCAGTGCTCCTTACCCAGTCTTTCTCTCCTTTTCTCTGTCATTTTATTTCTGAATCTTTAAATTATTTAATGGACAAAGAAGTAGTTCCAAGGAAAGTGTATTCCCACATGCAAGGCTTGTCATAACCTGGCGATTAGCACAGGCTACAGTAAGAGATTTAAGTGAGCAAACATTAAGGAAAAGAGCAGAAAAACGTCCAGACATCCCACTGGTATTAAGGATGAAGGGAAAGGGTCGGAAACAAGTATCACGCACACTTCTGGCCATGTTTTGCAGCAAACATGACAGCTGCCATGCTGCTTTGTGAGAGCTGTGCCCTTGTCGTGGTATGTTCTACATGCTCTGACTGCACGTCCAGGATTCCATCCCTCAGGGGAAGCTCGTGCAGGAAACGCAATATTGCTGATTCTCGTGATGTTTGAGTGTGAGACAGCAGTCTGTCTCAGCTGGGCATTTGATTCCTCAGGCTCAGATATTTCTGAGATGCTATCTTTACATCTCGTGCAGAAAGAAGCGAGTATGAGCTGGTGGTGCCGTGCAGATTAAAGCCAAAACACTTAACTTCCACTTTGGGGTACATCAATCCAGATGGAGGCCTTGATAAGTTAAATGCAGCAACTACAGAACATGCATTTAATACAAGTAATAACTGAGTTACAGAGGGTAAATGACAGCTTGCTTGGAAGGCAAAAAGAAACGCGGAGCTGTGTAGAGGATGTTTGTTAAAAGCGCTGCACTGTGCTGACTCCTTCAGGGCAATATGGAAGAGGTTCAGCATAGCATAAAGCAGGTTGGGGACTGTAATCTCCAGGACTGCAATCTCCAGGACTGCACCCTCTGGGAGAAGAAGGACGAATGGGAAAGGGTATAAAGGAAACTTACATTTTTCTTGTCTCCATTTCTTCCCTTTTGCTTCCTGTTTCATGGGATTGTAGCTGCGCAGTGCTGCCTTTGTATCATGGCTGTCATCATGCAATAATATTTCCTGAAGGAGAAATGTCCTTTTTGAAATTCCAGAGGTTTCAGTAGTCTGTGTTTCAATGACAAAACACACAGCAAATTATTTTCAGTGTTTTCACCCAACATACACCTGTCCTGTAAACAGAAACCCCAGACTGCTTGTGGATTTCATGAATTCGGAACAAAAAGTTGAGTTCTTCTGCTGGACTCATTACTCGTTTTGTCAACTTCTTTTTTAAAGCATAAATCTTCCAGCAAAAATCGACTTTTATATCAGATACTCAGCCATTTGTCAGAGTTTAGCAATCCACATGAAAAGGCTGGAAGTGAGATTTGACTGTCAGACCAAAAAACTCCGCTAGTTGGAGAGCAGTTCATAGGCAAAATTTTGTTTTTATCTTGAGGGCTAGCTATGTCAAGAATTTGTCAGTAGGACACAGAAGGAAACTTCAGAAATCTTATTCTGTGTTCAGGCATTAAAAAAAAATTTAAAAGTCTATCCCCTTGACAGCAGCCGACTCATCACAGAGTTTTCTTAGTGGGAATATTTCTCCTGCCTCGGTCATTGTCACAGGTATCCACATACTGCTTCTCTCATTTGAAATGAGAAATGGAAACCATTCCCTACCTGTAACATCTCCAACTTCCTCAGCCAGCTGGAGAAGCAGTCTGGTGGTTTAGCACCTCCCACATCAGGAACCTCTCCCACATTTTGTACTGGCTGGATGAGTTTTTTGAGGAACAGGCATTAGAAACATGCTAATGTCATGTTTGGGGTGTTTCAGTGACTGTGCATTTTTGGTTTAACATCCGAGTAGGAATATTTACAATGAAGAAAATAAAACCCTGAGGCTCTCTATGCACTGACCACAAAAATTATTTCACACAAGAATGCCTGCTGCAGCAGGAATGCCTACTGCTAAAGCTGGTCTGAATGATGGTACTTAAAATACTTGAGGTTTTTCTTAAGCTGAGGCCATACCAGCCAAGAAAGTATGAAATAGCAATTCATTTTTTTTCTGCATATCTTCCCTTGCTAACATATCAGTTCAACAACTTTCTTCACTATGCACAAAGTGAAATGTCTCTCCATACATTTTGGTATCATCATACTCTATTTTATTGCTGGCAGATTTGTACTGTGCCACAATAAAATCAATAAATGCAACAATGAAATAATGCATCACCATCTGTGTGTTCAAAACAATTTTATAGTAGATTTACTGCCTAGATCCTGGGTTGAGGAATTCTGCTGAAATATCCAACCACAATGTAGGTGTACTATTATTACACATGACAATTACAGGCATATATTACACATCAATTACATCCTATATATGACAGATTGCACATAAATTATAAATTTTATATGTAGATATATACTTCAGTCTTTATTATTTATATAAAGACAGAAAGATTTTTTAAAATATTTTCAAGATGCAAAAATTACTCTATTGATGACCTAAGTTTTTTCTGTCTGCTCAAAAAACAGACCTTATCCATGAAGAAAAACTTATACACACGATCAAGCAGGTAGAACATTTTAAATTAATTTTAATCTTAATATCCTTAGACTTACGATCAATATATCAATTAAAATTACCTAAAATATTATTTTCTCTTACTGTACTTTCCAAAGAGTACCAGAAATTACTTTCCTAAATAACATGAAGAACCCTAATATCATTTTAACATAAAGTTATTACCAATTTGTTTGTGATTTTGCCAGGTGTTAAGAAGTTATTGCAGTCAATTTTCTATCTGAGATGGCTACTCAGGATAAAATAGTCTTATCTTTTGAGGGGGCGATTTCATTAACTGGAATCATTGAGATAATTACAGGAACTTTTGGGGCATTTGTTCTTTTATCCTGGATGATTTCCTTATTTTAAAGTGAAATAAACTCCCTTTGGACATTAAACTGTATTTGTTTTGATGTAAGTGTGTTTATAAAAGAAATAAAAGAAATTTTCTAGCCTGTATGGTGCTATAACATAATATTTTGTGTGTTGTGTTTTGAAATACATTTAAAAGTACAGATCATGGTAATTTTTATGAATATTTTACCTAGAATCTTTAAAATAAAATGGTAAATGGTATAAATAATAACATGCAATCCTAAAAGCCTTTTATAAAAAGAGAAAGAGATGCACCACTTAGATTATCTTTCGCAAAACTAATAAGAAAATATTTTTTCTTATTATATTTATTCAGTAGTTCTATTTCAAGTGAAAGTACTTGTTCAAATTCAACCAGATTTTAGTATGGATAATTCAGACAAACATATTATTCAGGGAATATGTTAATAAAAGCTATAAACATTACTGTAAAAGCAAGGTGTTTTCACCCTAAATTTCAAGTAAAAAAAAATTTTATTGTAAAACAATTATATGAATCAGTATATTTCAGAGAATGTCTTATATAAAGGCATTGTAAAGCATCCACTTATTTAACATTAAATGATTATTTTATCTTTGGAAGATATTTAGGTTATTGCAAACTCATGTTCTTTCTTAATGGTGAAAAAAATGCAAATACTTAAATATTCAAAGCATAAACCTCCCAAGTGGTACACTTAGAAACATTTTGTATGTAAATTCAGATAACTGGTAATAACATCTTAATATTGGTGCTATGCAAACAATAAAATATTTTATATTCCAGTATGTAGGACAGTGGCTGCATTACAACTGGTTATGAGTTTAAAGAAGCTATTTGAGTATAAAGCATTTATCTTAATTATGAAGTTAATTAGGTATTTAGAAAAGTGTAAGTAGCTTAGTGTAAAAGCAAAAAAACCAGAAGACAATAATCTAAAAAGTATTAAGGAAAAGAAGGGCTTCCTGAATGACTGCGTACAGTTCATAACTTGTTTTATAAAATAAGTTCAAAAAGGCTATTTTCAGATCATGTAAACTTTTCAAATTAATAAAATTTTCTTGAGTTCTGACAAATACTAAAAGGTTTCCTCATTAAATATGCCTAACAAGGTTATAAAACAAACTGTAAATATTAGAGATGTTTCTACAGTTCCATCCCCAAAAAGGAAAGGAATACTGATGGTTTGCCTATTCACAAACTAAGGATGTTTCTAATACCATACCCTACACTCTCATTTTATAGCATTTTCCATTTCTTTTTTTCTTTTAAATAGTTTTCACCTTTCAAACCTAATCTGAAGCAATTTCTTAGTGACCCTTTGAAACTATGTATTAAATAAGTGATTCTGGTTTTATTTATTTCATTTCAGTAGGTCTAAAATGGTCATTTTTGTTGAGCTTGGTGAGGGGAGAGGAGCATTGCTGGTTTTCTGGGCTAAAGCAGTACCACTTTATGTAAAAATCAATATCTTTCCCACCTAATAACCCTAACATGGTACACAACGAGAGAATCTCAAGGGCTCAAGGGCAATAACCTCCAAACCTGATCCAAACATTTAAAAATTTTATTAAGAATCATAACAAAGTTATACAACAGCAAATTACAAATACTGCAGAAAAGCACCATTTGCATAAGTCATCACATGAGGTCAATATTCACAAAATTAAAATGCCTCTAATGCTCAGCATTAGCTCTGAAGAAATAAGTTTCAGATTTCATTTCTCGCCAGTAACAAAATCACCTGGACTACAGCATCCACCAGTGAAACAAAAATTACTAAAGCATAGCTAAAGAAAAGGAATGTCTTTTATTTTTATAATATAATGAATTCAACAGAAAATTTAAATTCTGTTGTGATTAGAAATTTAAGACGATAATTGTGTCTTAAAGTACAGTGTCAAATTACAGATCTTCAAGTTAGGTTATGCTGGCAAGGAGACATTAATTAATTTTGGTAAACAGAAACAGTTGAACTTAATTACATTTCAAGGCTATTTTCTACTCCATAATTGTTTGTTGCAAGAATACACCTTAATGACTTCTTTTAATTAACTGGTCTAAATACTATGTTTGGTTACATGGACTTGATAAGATGGCTTACTAGTCCACCTATACACTTTCCAGGCTATTCATTATAAATTGAAGAGAATTCTCCAACCGTTAAACAAAGCTCTTTAGCCCATGGATAACTTGCACTAAATTGTCTGGGGCATAAGAAGATAGGATACATTGATTTCAGAGAAAAATTTTCTTTAAATTTAATTTACTTACAAAGATGAGACTTGGCTCAATGTGTTCTTGCCTTTAAAGATGATATATGCATGTTGATAAAGAAACATGCAGTTAGGTGAAGAAACCAGTATTTATTCCTTGTGTTCCCTACTGCTCTCATTTTTCCTGCCTTTATTGGAAGTCATTATAGCTATTTTGCTTGTTTTCAATTAGATTGTTCCCTAAGACAGCAAACATTCATCTAATGTGAATAAAACATTGAAAGCCATCCTCTGTGTGACTAAAGGACACTATTGATGAGCTTTGCCCTATGTATTTCCTATGATTTTTTAGGACCATGTATATTAGTAATGTCAGAGCACATCCTTTGGAAAAAAAACCTGCCTGTAATGGATTTGACTGTGTATCCATAACCTCTTTACAACTTACTGTTCAGTGTTCTTATTTTTTTCCTGCTGCAGCACAAAACATAAATAAGCCAATATTTTGTTCAGTTCTTAAAGAGGAATCTTTCAAACAGGTTCGGGGAATTTCATATCACTTGCAGGGGCAGAACTGGTGCTGGAAAAGAGCAATGTGTTTGCAGCTACTATAGATATCATTCAAGGAAGAGTTCAATGAGCTCTTTCTAAATTGGAGAAGAGTCAGACCTACACCCTTAGAAACAGGATTATATTGTGCTCTGCTGCCATAGTTCACCCGGGAGGATCCTATAGGAGGCAGTTTTTCACAGGGATGATGATTTTTGGTAGCAAAAACCTTTTTAGCGTGCCTTCACTTTTTCCTGATGAGAATATGTAAAATCTCTTGTTCTCAACAAATTGGAGGTTGCAGTGTTTAAGTGGATTAGTATTTCTGAGTACAGTTTACTTTCAGTACCTTGCTAAAGTGAATAGTTGGAATTTTCCTTTACTTATTATATTATGTCCCAATATAGCTAATGCTGAACAAGGCTCAAGGACTTGGTCTTTTGAAAAGAATAAGGTCTTCAGCTCCTTCATTAGTGTAAAAGAGCAAGGCTTGCTGATTCAAAAATGGTAAAATTAACTTTTTAAATGTCATTTGCACTGGGTCTGGGTCACCCCATCCTGTGGCTCTTATCCAAAATATTTCTTCTACCTGTTCCAATACCCAACTTTTCTTCATCTTAAATTTCTACAGAGGTCAGATTGTACTTATTACACTGCAAAGTATACGTTGCCAAAAAATACCCCAAAAGCCTACAGAAGAAACTTACAAAAAAACCAAAACAAACAAACAAACAAAAAAAAAAAACCAAGCAGAAAACCACTCCACATATGTACAACCCATTTCCCAATGCTTGTTTGCCACTCTGGAGAAAAATACAAGGAATTACTGATAGTGATACTATAAATTCATCCAAAAAAAAGTTTAATTTCCTGTCTTTCAAAGGTCACTAAATTCAGTGTTTATTACATGCAAAATATCCCATGTGAAAACCAACAAACTCCAAAATTCAAATCCCCTGATATTAATTGATGCTTGTGTTTACCACACTTAATTGTGCATAATTGTTCTCTAGGATCACTCATATGCAAGAGAAAATAATTAAAATTAAATTAAAATAAAGTTTTCAGATCAAGAATTTTCCTCATTGTTGTGACCTTAGTACTTACATGTATCTGGTGTGGTGTGCTAGCCCTTAAAAGTAAGTAACAGAATTAGTTTTTCATATTTTTTTAAGTTGCCTCCACGCTTGAAATGCCATATTCCAAAATTTTTGCCTGAATTAGGAAAAAAGCAAAAGAGAGTAGGACACAGACATTTACTATAACTACTTTGGGACAAGTTAAAAATGTGTGATAGTCATTAGTGATGATCATACCTTAGAAGTCTATCCTACTGCATTGTAACTCAGCACAAACATGAGAAATTCACCACATGTGAAAACTAGAATGACTTTCAAAACAATATTTCATTCTTTTAATATTAAAATGACGTTTATCATTGTAGGAAGTATTCTACATCACTTTAAAGCTCTAACTGACAAATATTAAAAAGAATCAAGTAAAAATTGCAAGCAAGCAGAAGATAGCAAAATATTTTCACAAAGCACTGTTTAAAGATTTGAAAGTTCAAAAGCAAAACAAAAGTGGTACTGAAAATGGCTAAGAGTAAAGGCACATAAAGTAAATTAAAAAATAAAACCTAAGGTAAATAAATAAAATCAGCTTAGTTTCGCGGTAAAGACTCAAAATAAAACCAGGAGTAAATAGATAACCTTATGTTGGGAAAAGGCAGAGAGGGAAATAAGTCATCTTTAGGAAACATTTTGAGCAAAAAAGTTGTTAGAAAATATAACAAATCATGGAAAAAATCAGCATTACATTTAAAGTACAAATGTTGAACAGCCTTTTTTTTTTCTTTTTTTTAAAAAAAGCATGTTGAATTGATAAGACAATCCAGAGAAAAAATATCTTTTTGCAGTCATTAATGCTTTTATGCCAGTTCTCAACTTAATCATCCCTGGGAAGAAATCTTTCACCCTCTGCTTGCAAAGAAGTGTTCCCAGATTTCTAATAATTTATCCCAAAATCAACTTTATTTTTGAAGTAGAGAAAATGGAAATTAATACAACATCATGCCTACATGCCAAGAGTGCATGATAGAATTATAAAGCTGTTATTTTCATGCTATTTTTTAAAGCATTTTGATGTTCTCTTATATTTATTTTATGTGATAGCATCACCATATATCAAGGAGAGGTTTTTACTGAAGTAAATGTAATCATTTGCTTATCTGTTTTCTGTTTGTGGGTTTTTTTTCCCCTCACAATCCCTAAGCTATTTTTCTAATACAAAAACTTGTATGAATAGATTAAATTATTCCTGCTGTTGGGTATTTTCATGCTTGTATCAAAATCCAATTGACAATTATTTTTAGTTAACATTTCAGTTATGTTTGTCAGTGATACTTCTAACAATACACAAAATTCCTTCTAATTTCACTTATCTAAAGTTTTATCACATTTTCTTGTCATTATATTATAGATCTAGCAAAATATATTAAATGACATCAAATTTTAAATATTGGGCAATTTTCCATCATCGTGCCATATTAAAAAAAAACCAAAACCACACACACAAGAAAAAACCAACAAAAACAATCCCCTTTTTTTATCTCTTCAATTACTGCAATACTTTATGTATTTAGTTTCTTTGGTCTTAAAGATCGGTTAACTCTTATTTTAAAAATACAGGCCCGATTTCACACCTACATAATTTATCACCTATTAATGTCACAATGATATATTCACAATCCAGAACATTAAAAACAGGCTTTGAAGGATAAGAAGTTAAGTTTCCATGATGGATTTTTGTGAAGGATTTTGCCAGAGTCTTTCGTCTGTGTGAATTACTTTTAATACCTTTGAATACACCAATTAATTTTTTTGTTGATATAATCGCAATATTGTGGTACGTTGAGGGTACCTCTTCACTTTTAGATTGTAACACTGATTCATTCCTATACAATTGCCCTGGATCAAATTAAATCAAATTTCCTTTTTCTGGTAAGTAATTCTATGCTTTGGTTAGGGCTAAATAGCCTGAAGTTACCCAAGCGCCAAGCATGGCAATTAAGCAGAAATATTGATTATATAGCCAGTTTCTTTAGATACGAGGGAAGCCTTTTATTCTGATATAAAATTTTGAGAAGTGTTTTGAAAAGGTTGGTTGAAACATCATGTCTTACACGGCCGAGACTTATCTGTGTGTGTTCTGTGCCATGTGTAACATACACACACCTGGAGGAAATCAGGAGTTTTCATGGTATGGAATAAGAGCTTTGCAGTCTCCATTTGTGTTTACATAAGGCAAGCATTTTGATTGCTTTTACGGTTTTGTCTAGCTGTTCCAAAAACACCTTATTCCCTTGGATACAGTCAGATGGACAATTCCTGACCCAGACCAAGGACACTTGGCTTGCCAATTTCACAAACAGCTGCCACTGCAAGAATATGTGTCATCCAAAAATCTACAGCAAGATACTTCAAAAAAAAAAAAAAAATAAACCAAACATATGAAATATTTTCTCCTGGTTTACTATCTTGACAGCAGGCTCTGAAGCCTCATATTCTCATAGCACTGGAAGGGGCACAATTGCATGGTCAGGGGTGAGGAGTGAGGAGCAGAATCCCTCTTTCCAGCAGCTGTCAGCCACCATTTTAGCTGGTGACATCAAACAGCACCATAAATTAATTCCAATAATGAATCGTTTTGCCTTTCAGATTGATTTTCTATCGCTTCCATCTGGAAAACCTTTGATTTTATGCAAAACAGGTGTTAAACACTACCAAATGTAATCATACTGTTACAGTCACTATGAAATGGAATAAGCACCTATACAGGATGCAAGGAAGTGGAGATTTAAACTCATTTAAATGTGTATGAACAGAACGTATCCTGCATTCATGTCTGCAGCTCATCTTTACAAAACACCAAACTCTTTCAAATGTGCCAAAGTTAAATTATTTTTTTTTTCACTCATGCGAAAAGCTCTTTTAAAATAAAACTCTCCTTAAAAAAAATGCAAGCAGTTCTTAAATATACTGCCATATTTAGGAGCCCAAGGTTTTTCTGCTGTTGTCTGACTCTTGATATTGACTATTGCTTCAGTACTGCCTTGCTGCAATTATTGTGGATGACAACCGTGTAAGAATTGTTTAGACTGAAGGCATTGCACTGGACATGTCCACTGCTTTGATTTGCTACCTTGGAAGAAAAAGGGACATACATTACTTTCTTGCTGAAATTAAAAACTATTGCACTAACGTTTTCATTAACATTGTGACCTCATTTGTTGCATCCGATTGCAGAATTGTTTTGCTTCATATTTCCCTCAACAGTTGTATTCCATATAAGAGAAATGAAATAAATATGAGCCACAAAGGGAAAAAAAAAACCAAAAAAAAAAAACCAAGAGTTGAGGAATTAAATGCTAGCAAGGAATCGCTCAATGCTTGTGTTAAAAATGCTTAAGGCTTAGAAAAATTATGTTAAGTTTACTGTTGATATTTTCTGGTAAAATGGTCATTTTCCTCTAAAGCTGAATTTTTCTCCATTCACTGAGCTGACAACTGACTGCTGCAGCTTATATAACTGGGCAAGTCCTACATTTATAGTCAAAGAACTTCAGATTCTTGCGTTGATGACACCAGAATTCAGTCAGAACACACTACTGAGCCTTTGGCTCTCTAACACCTTTTTCCAAATAATTTCTTTGAATATGCTTTGCTATGTTCCTATTTGGTTTATTTTCTTTACTTGATTCAGATATATTTGTAAACTCATATAGCACAAGTATGTCCCGCAATACAACATGAAAAGGAAATAGTGAAGTATATATTAAAGAAAGTTCTTTTCTAATTTATACCAGAAGTCCCATATTTAAGTGCTATCTTCCATTCCAAGGAATTATTGTACAGGCAATGTTGCTGATTGACATTGCTAAAATAAAAAGAATATTTTAAGAGAAAACAAACAAAGCAAACAAAAAACCAACCCACAGCAAAACAAACAAGACCCTACAGACATTATTCAATGCAACATTGTGATTAGCAAATATATTTGAAAAAGAAAATCATGATTTTGATTATCTGTAATTTGAAAATTAAATCTGATGTGGAAGTTGTGAAACACAAATTTGTACACATTGTTATCTCAGCTCTGATTGTAATTTGGCATCCAAAATAGATTAAAAGTGGATTGGTCTGTAATAAAAAATCAAAATTCTATACTATGCTCTCTTTGGGGCCTATTCTTCTGCAGTGTAACTCTTGTTTGTCAGTTCCATACAAATATGCTGGGCTATAGGGTGTAGTTACCATCATAAAGATGATGGATAGAGTGATGAAGGGGGACCTGTGGACTTAGAAACAGAAAGCATGGAGATTCCAGGAACTATACACATGAATTGGCATCTCTAATTAAACATAAGGAAACTGCTGCATACAAGCACGAAGTTTGAGCTGTGAGAGATGTTTGATTCTGCTCTGTGAGAACTATTAGCAAATTCTGTAACAGCCCTCTTCTGCCACCACTTCACAAGAGAGGAGCTGCTCTTGCTGTGATGTTCCCCTGTGCACAGCCACAACCACCAGACAACCATGCAGACACTTAGATATACAAGGCAGAGATGCAGCATATAACAAATTTACTCCAAGGACATATTTAGCCCTTGTTTTCAGAAACTCCCCAAGCAACACAATGTTATTTTAAGTATATTGTCAAACACTGATAAGAAGTTTGTTGATTTTCATGTTCCGTGTAGCATAAAGGATGTTTCTCAAAAGAGACTTGCCTCTCTGGTAGTTGAGCTGTTATCTGTCATAACAAGGCTGAAATACAAGTCTGGATACGACACTTTTCTTCTCCAGCATTACACAAAACACACTCAAGGTTCATACATACCCATCTGTGGCTGATTCCAGACCAGATGCCCTGATTCTTCTTGGATATAGTACTGTAGTTTTTCCCACATGCAACTGCATGGAAGTTCATTACACACCGTAAATGGAAACAGCAGTAGGAATTAGATCTAATCCTAGTACAACCACTGAAATGTAAAATGCATTTCTACTTCTGTGACATTGTCTAAAGACAGACACATCTGAGAACAGAACTAAACTCCAAAAAAGAACAGGAAAAGAGGTGGAGTTAATCCTCACTTATCTTTTTATAACTGTTAGGAGAAATGATTTTCCAGAACATCCATACAAGATACGTGTGAAAGAACATTATGCATTTCTAAAGTCTTATGGACTATAACGTTTTATGGCAAATATTTTGTACCTAACTGCGGCAGGTTTAAAACTTGGTTTGATGGGCATGTTGCTAAACCAATGAGAAAGCTGGCAACGCCTCTGCAATATTCATATTTAAAGGAAGGAGGAAACGCGAGCATTTCCTTTTATTCCTGCTCCCCCCCTAGAGGTGGTGAAGGATGGGGTGCCTGGGCTCCATCCCAGAGTGAGCCCAGGCCCCCCCAGCACAGGCCAGGCCACTGAGAAAGCTATCTTGGAGCCACGAGCAGCCACGCAGCCGGAAAAAAACCCCCCAACCGAGGCCAGGAATTGCACGGCCGAAATTCATCTGAGACACCGCAGCCCGCGCGGTGCCAGTGAGCTGCTGAGGCTGGCGCAGTTTGCACCAAACCGAAGAAAACCCTGTTATTAATGACCCAGATCCAATATGGAAATGAGTTATTGAAAATTTACTGAGAACTTAAAAAAATCAGCAAAGCAAAAGGGACAGCGATGGGAGCATGACACGATGCCAGAGGCTCAACCACAAAATGATGGTCTCGCCTTTTATACCCTTATGATTGCATCAGTCTGATGCATATTTATTAACAGTTTTGCATAGTCTCACCCCCTGTCACTCTTCTGGACGCCGGTGCAGTTCTGTCGCTGTGGTCATCAGAGTCCTTATTGGATGGAATCTCACTCCTTTTAGGGTTCATGTCTTCGAAGTCTGGCTAGCAACAGCCTGTCCCATTGCGAATTTACAAGACTAACATTACAGCACACAAAGCATACAACCCCCACAAAAAACCAACCCCACAACCAGACAACCACAACAATCGTTAAACAGCTTTAACATGTACCATTATTTCAACATTTCCAAAACCAGCATTATAATATTCAATATCAACTCATAATTCATACAACATACGGCGAAAGCCAACTTCCAATAACTTGTTTATAACAACCCCATACAGCTGACAGCAAGAGACACGGTGAGCTTTTTCCTGGTGCAAAGCCCGGACAAGAGACAGGATCAACTTCTTAGGTGTAACTTAACAGGCATCAATTTTGCTCCAAGGTCTGAGAGAAAGGAAAAAGCGAGATGACGTGAGACGAAGCTAATGTGGCAACTCCAAGGTTGGTTGTGAAAGAAGGGAAAGAGAGGGGAGGCGCTTCCAGTGCTGGAGCTGAAAATTTCCCTGCAAGCCGTGGTGAGGACTGTAGTATTACAAACTGTTTCTCTATAATTCATTGAAGTACACGGGGGGACGGAAAATCCACGTGCAGCCTGTGAAGAAAAAGCGTCCACGCCAGGTCACATAGAGGCCATAAGAGGCTTTTAGAGATTTGAAGAAGAGAGCCTTTTCTTTCAGACTGGAATAGCTCATCCTTAAAAGACTAAAACCCCATGAACCACTATGGCCCATGTTGGCAGTTGTGAGAAGACTGCTAAACCCATGGGAGAGATTTTTCACTGCAGCAGATTCAGGTGGGGCTGTTGCTTGTGGCAGGTTGGAAGCAGGCTGGAGAAGTTCGTGGAGAACTATCTCCCATGGGAAGGATCCCACAGCACAGCAGAAGAAACTCTTTTCCTTAAACATAAAGAAAGACTCATAAGAAATGAAGCACTGACCAAAACCCCATGTTTTGTCTCCCTTGCACGTGTTGGTGGAAAAAGGGAGGTACTGGGAGAGAAAGGTGTTTGAAAGTTACTTTAATTTCTTATTATTTCTTTTTACTTTTAATTCTGTTAGTAATAAGTCTTCTTTATACTGTAACTGTTTAAGTGTGGACCGCTTTTGCCTTGAAATTTTCTGTTTTCCTCAATAATCTTTATATCACCTTATGTAAACGTAGTTTTCATTTCGCCTTCTCTACTCAACTATAATAAAAGTAAATAAGATTTTGTTTTCTTGGCACCTAACCAGCGCTTATTTTAGACCGTGAATTAGTTTGTATAGTGAACCTAGTCAAGAAAGTGTATTAGTTTTAATACATGAAAGAAATTGAGACTATTTACAGTTTGGGAGGCTATATTCTGCAAACCAAGTATTTTGAATATGGGTTCAATTTAAAAGGGGGTAAGTAGTTTAACACAATTTTAAAACTTAAAAATTTACAAGGAAAAAATGGTTGGTAAAAATTATAATCTAATACTCTCTTTAAATGCATAAACACTTGAGTGACGAGTAGACTTAATCCAACAATTTTATCTTCATAAACAATGGTGGTGAAGGTGACAATGGAAGATTGCATCCAGCTGCACCTGCCTAGATTTTAAAATGGACATTTAAAACATGGAGTGTGTTTCACACAAATGACTTGTGAAAAAAAATGCCTTGCATACACTACAAAGCTTTATACTTTTGTGAAATAAAACAGTGATGACAACTTTGAAAGACTGGGGGCTGGTCATTAATAGTTACTGAGGAAAAATGATGGATAATCATGAACTTTTTACTCCAGTAGAGAGTCATGCCAAGAAGCTGTGGGTGTTAGGATTAGGCACATATAACTGGTGTAGAAATAGTTATTCATCAGAACAAGCTGCTCAGCAGTATCATTGATTATCCCTGTTGTGATGACTTCCAATCAAGTTTAGAAGTCCTTCTAGAAATCCTGGGTTTGCTGTGTACAAATTATTGAACTTAATATTGTGTTAATTACATAGAAACAGATGGCTTTATCCTACAGTCACACTAATCATCTAATAAATCTATATATCCCTCATTTTTTATGAGTTCAAAACAGAAAGAACACAATGACCAAAGAATGCTGTATGAAGGAATATTTTCATTGACACTGAGAAAGCAGTGTTATCTGGTTAATTAATATTATTAAAATTATTTCTTTCGCTAATTGCTGTCCCTATAAAAGATTCAATAAGACACAGTAAGTGCAACTGTTGAGATACATTTCCTCTTTAAATTTATCTTCATTTGATTTGGACAAACTAATGCAAGTAAAAGAGATTAAAACTAGAATGGCTATCTCCTTAGCGCTGTATTACTAATCTGAAATCACATATTATAGTAGCTTGCTCAAACAGGTCTAATCCAGCTCTATGCAGTTGTTTCAGGCACACTATACACTTTTCACAGACCAAAATAACTGATGTTGTTAAAATTGCCACTTTCTAAATCAATATTTCCCATTCTGCATTATAACACTTTTTAAAGAATTAGGAATTGCAACTATTGCTTCTTTTAATAAAAGGGATATAACAACTAACTAAAAAAGAATATTTCAGTCCTCTATTAAAAGTGTGGTTGCTACAATCTCCTCTGACAGCATGTATTATAATTCTGCTAAACCCCTGCATGATTTACGTAGAGTTTCTAACATTAAACTTGCCATTGGCTTCATTTTTAATCCTATAACTTTTGCCAGTCACCACAATTTAAATTGATCAGCTAGATGATTTTTTTTTTTTTTTTTTTTTTTTTTTTTTTTTTTTTTTTTTTTTTTTTTTTTTAGTAAGAGCAGGATAGGAAGGTTAATGACACATGGAGTTTTATTCTCTCAGGTACTGGGCCAGGTACAAAGCCTGAATTCTGAAAGCTCATAAGCCCATGCTTGAATCCACTCCTGTGCAGAACATTAAGCAAATGCTTTAAGAGTTGTTCCAATTGGGAATGTTTTCATGTGTCAGTGCCCAGGCCATTTATTTTACAGGGAAGGGTTTTATCTACAAGGAAAAATCTAAGACGTGTCATATTAACTCAAAAATACAGTATGTCTGGAAATAAGCCTCCCAGTGCTCTGCAAGCAACAACCTAAAGGTGAAGAGCTCCCAAAAAGTAAAGAATCTCAAACTAGATATTTTTAACTGATGCTATCAGAAAGGTCTTATGATACCAAATTATTTATCTGAATGTGTATAAGCAGGATTTTTTTTAGTTGAATTATTTACCTAGAGGTCAAATTGTACTCTTCTAGTTAAAGGACTAGCAAAATACATTATCACAGCCCTTCTCTCTTAGGCTGGCTGTTCTGCGAAAAGTCAAAGTGAGTTTCAACAAGGTTAATTAAGGCTAAATTCAGAAAATTCCCTGATCCCTGGGGCATAACTTACAACTCACTCTACTTCTTATTTTGTTTTTCAAATAAAAATACCATTTCTCTATGCTCACAGTTCCAGGGAACAGACATTTAGGATACCCACATTTGGGTCCCACTGAAGAAAAGGAGTTGTTTTTTAGACACTATTTACTGTGGAAATTTTACAAAATAATACACAATATTACTACATTTATGTAAGTGTAGAATCAGTGCTTTATTCTACAATTAGCAGAATAAACACTTGTTACTTTTTTTTCTAATAAATATTAGTAGACTACTAAAACAGACTGAATTTCAACTTTATTATGCTATTCTGTTAGGCACTGGGTTTGAATAGTACGGCTCATAGAGCAAGAAGATATACAATTTTAGAATTATGTCTGTTTCAATGGGTTTTTTTAAACTGAGTAATAGCCTTCTAAGTAGGCTAAATAATTTATTATGAGTTTACAATCCAATAGAGATACTTGAAAACTGTATTTTTCAATGTTTATTGGGACTCTGAGCCTTTTCTGAGTTTTTGGGAAAGATATAAATGTTTAAAAAAAAATTGTATAAAGGTCTGGATTTCATCTACATTGCAATTATTAATCCCTAATCCTTACAATTTTGTTAATATTAGTCAAAGACACTTGTTTTTCACCACTTAATTAATTGATATTCGCTGACATCTTTATCCTAGTTATCATACAATACTTGTTCTCCATTTTAGGTGCCAGATCTGGTCTTCTCTAATCTCCAGAAGCAGTGATTCAAAATGATTCAGGTTTTTTCGTGGCACCTCTGTTGTTCTGATTGGCCTCATGGGAGGATTTGGGCTTTGCTCTTCCTATAACCTGCAGTTCTAATGAGGAAAAAAAAGGTCTTATATGACTGTATAACCACTCAGTTCAGAAGAAATTTAACATACATGTTCTAATTCCCCTATTCAGGGCCATGTTCTTTTATAAACTATCTGATTTCAATGCTTTCTGACTTGATAGGTGCACAAGTGCCCTCCCGGTCAAAGATACTTGCCTGATCTGGCACAATAGGGGGTTGATATGCTGTCCATACCCAAAGTTCCTGATGGATTATCTGTCATCATTCATTTCCTGAGGGCCAGATTTAGAATCAGGCTTTTTATGTGGTGCTACTATTAAAAATCTTGTTACTTTACTTAAGAAAATGAAGAATAATAATTTTGATAACATGCAAGAACTGAAAAACCAATTCCAGTTTTCAGTGTCTGAACTCGTTGAATGCATGGGTGTAAATTTGTGCAGCAGTTATATTAGAAACGTGTGTGTAGGAATCCTGTTATTACTTAACACCCACATACCTCGTAAACTAATAACAGGATTTGTGTTGTCTTCTGCACACTGTTCAGAAAATTTACCCTACATCCTCCACTTTACCCTTTAAAAATTTAATCAAGCATCTGTCATTTCACATCCTTCTCAAAACCCTCTATTTTGCTGCAAAGAGTCAAGATTATTCCATGATTGTTAGGAGGAGCAGGTTGTATCTCAGCTTAGTTTGCCTCAACGTGAATAATCTCTCAGCTAACATTTGAAAATACAATAAACGCGCCATGTGTGCGCATATATGTTTAAGAGGGTGGGTGAAAAGGAGAGAAGAGATTAAAAAAAATACAGGCAGCATCATCAGAACCTGGATTAATTTTTTCTCCCTAATGGGCAAACCTGGATATGCTTGATCACGTGACTAAACATTACCTAGATGAGTGATCTCAAGTTATTTTCTTGCATAATCTAGAGGCTTTTCCTGCCTCCCTTCCAAAACGCTCTCCCCTTTTTCACATGGCAATCGTGCCTGGGTTCACTTGGCTGCACAGCCTCCCGTTCCTGTCACACTGGTTATAGCCATGAGTCCTCTCCATGCAAATTTCCAGTGTTCTTGAAACCCAAGTCATGTAAGAAAGGGCTTCCACTTCTCGACACACTGTGGAGAGGATGTGGGAAAATTATCTGCTGAAAACCATGATGATAATTTAGAAGTCAATGAGACTGAAGTAGAAGCAGCTGTACTGCTATGGTGGGTGACAGGATCCAGAGAGATGAGCAAACACCTGCTACCCACCTCACAAGATATTGTTAGACTTAATTAGTCAGTGTTGAAAAGCACTTTAAAATCTACTGAAAAAAGGGCAAGTATTATTAATTTTTATTGTAATTACCGTAATTATCTCTATTATTGTTATGCGAAATGCACTGTGTGAGAAGGCACAAGATTACAACAAGTGCTTTTCATAGAAGATACAAAATATTGGTTTCAAAATTCCCTAAATTATAGCCATGTCTATGCTGTCAATTTGGCAAACGTCTCATTTTAGTCTTTGGTCCCACTTCTCTGATACTCTCATGCATGATAGTTTGCTCCTGGGCTGGTGTTTGAAACAAATCTTGTGAAAACACATTGCCAGCTACGTCAACTCAAACCTCAGCAGTCCTTGAAGATAAGATCATTACTGACAACTGACAGCCAGAGGTCTGGAGCAGCTTGGCGTCCACAACCAGAGCAGGACCTTGGGGACCAGCACAAGAAGGCTTTTGTGGCAAATGCTCAGCTTTCCTTACGTCTTACTGAGGACAGAAAGCCGGGAGGGAAGGGGCAGGGGGCACTGATTGTGTTTGGGGGCAGATAAGATATGACAGGGAGTGGGTTAAAACAAGCTGGGCACAGCCAACACAAGGGGACAACAGCTTCTGTACCTGCTGTCCCATCACCAGCTTACCTGACTCTACCTCCAGACAACAGGTCTGCATGACAGAAAGCTGCAGCACAGCTCTGGCCAGGAACAGAAAGTGAGACTGATAAACCACAGCCATACACGTTTATGAACATCAAGAACAGACAAACATCCACAAACGGTGCAAAACCGTAAGCTGCCAGGCATCCCCTCTGCACAGGTCAGAGAACAAGTGCTACTTTCACAGTGACACTCTGCTACTCAGATGGAAAAGAAAAACAAACCATTCACTGAATTTTGAAATAAAGGACTACAGCTGCCTGAGACAGTGCTCACTGGTTTTACAGAGCACCATTCTGTTAGAGAAACATTCACAACCCTAACATCTGCCTCCCATGTCCTTCACTCTCTCCCTACTTTTCCCCTGATGATAGATCATTAACTACAGGCTGAGAAAAGTATCACTTTTTGGCATCTCCTCTCTGTCCCCTCACCTCATAAACAACTCACTGAGGTTCAGGTACATCTCTGTGGCTATCCCACTCTGTGGATTTTTCCTCTCAGAGTCTAGAATGGTTGATACACAGTCACAGAAGAATCTCTGATTTGCCAAAATGCGCAAAAAAGAGGGATTTTGAGGCACCCAAGCATCAAATACCAGGGCAGCCAGTTATTCCCTCATGATTCCTCCATGGCACTTTCTCACTTCTCACTTGATGTAAAGGGAGGATAGGGTATTTGAGCTGTTTATATGGGATGCCACATGGGAATGTAAATCCCATTGATGGCTACAGTTCTCCAAAGCCGTGAAGGGCATCAGGAGAAATTGCTGATGAATTCTACTTATGGGTCAGGCACTCTGGTGGAGCTTTCCACACCTCTACTCTGGTCACACCTGTGGAGAAATTATTTCACAGTAGCCAGTAAAAGCTGTGGCTGACAAGCATTAGAGGTTCAGCAGTGACCCTTTGTCAAGCTGTCACTAGGGCCTAAAGGGAGGATGCACTCAAGCTTGATTGTGATGCGGATCCTGACATAGTCTTGAATGTGATCCTCAGCCTATAAAAGATGGACACACAGCCTCATTCTCCCTAGGGTTTATGTGCCAGGGTCTTGTAAGCAGGAGTCCCTCCCATTTTGGAAGGTCTCCAGAGCAGAGGAGGAAGCAGCACACTCAGCGATTTGGTCAAGATGATACCTTGGCCACTTGAACAACCAGAGCAGCAAATAAACCAGTAGAGAGGCAGCACAAAGTAAGACACAAATACAGGGCTCTAAACGAAACAGGTTTTGGAAGGGTACTGATTTCTCTTATAGAGCCTGACAATAGGAAGAGCATGTCCAACATGGTGTGCCTGTTATCTCACACAGGAGCATCCCTAGTGAGCTGCAAAGGGCTGTGGAGCAGCTGCTGAGCCATCCAGGATTAAGGAGAAGAGGCGAGGCCTGCCTGTCAGAGGATTTGTCTTGAGCAGTGTGAATACAAGCTGTTTCATATCTATTGCTACAGCAAGGGAGATCTCTCTTGTATAAATCCAATCCCTATGGCCTAAATCCCCTTAAATATCACTGTTTTTCTCCTTATCTAATGCCTTTGTTCTCTGAGATTTTAATACTATTTGATAAAGTTATCAAATAATCAAACCTTTCCAACTGGCTAGCAAATCATAACCTCATGACTCGTGCATATCATTCTCTAGCAATCATTAATGAGAGTGTTTCAGAAAAAGATTTTATTCTTTTTCTGAAAATGAGTCAAAAATACCTCTTTGCCAAAGTCTGTTACTGGGCTAGTTAATGAACAGCAACACATATATGTACAAAATATATATTTGTTGTGGGAGGATCTACCACAGATCCAGCAATCAAAATATTAAGTACCCACTGTACCTAAATGGAGTGATTGCTAAAGCCTACCTGTCATTTTGTCCCTCAACTGAATGAGAATAACAGATGCATCTAGGAAATTCTCCAAATTATTGCCTTTTTAAATGTACCTTTTCGGCTTTCATTATATTTGAAATTCCCAAATCTCAGCTTATATGAACCATTACAGTTTAACTATTATTTAAAATTAAGGTAAACCAAATATATCAATTTTTTTGGTTGTTCTTCTAAAGAGGTATCTAGTCAGGTTTACTAGCAGGATAGTCCTTGCTAGCTAAGGCTAACCCTTACTAGCAGGCTTCCCATGTGAACTCATTCCCTTAGGGACTATGATCATCAAAGTGTCACTATTCCAGGGTCTCACAGTGGGATTGCCTCCTGCCTGATAAAGTCTTGATTTTTACCTCTTGTCCAAAGGCTGTGGTAGAATTATGGAAATTTACTAAAAAGTCAAACCATGGCATAATATTTAGGCCTGAAATACACAGATTCAAAATTCACTGTTGGAGTAAGCACATAGAAACATATTATGATCATCGTACAAAGTCATTTGAGGTTTTAGGTCTGCCTATAACAACACAAAGCCCACTGGGCTCCAGGTATGAGCTTTCACTTGGACAGTTTGGGGCATGAAAAGCAGCACAAGCCAATCTAACTGCTCTTTTTTAACTGGAAATGGAAAACGTTCTTTAGCATCTGTAGAGTTGAAATAAGGAAATACACCTTCTTTAATAAAATAGCTGGGGAATCTGAACCATCTGGTCCTTATGTGGTGATAAGTGAACCCTTTCCATATTCCATATCTAGACAGAGTTTCCAAGAAAGGACATCTCTAGTTGAACTTGGTCAGATTATAAGTCCATTTAGTCTAGGATACTGTCTCTGGAAATGACTAATACTGATGATTTAACCAATAAAAATTATTTAAATAGAGAATAAATACAGGATACAGTGATATTTCCTATATTGGCAGCCTCTCGCCTCAACTTCCTGAGGCAAGAATTTTTCTGAGATAGAAGAATATCTTCACCACGTGTTTGAATTTTTAAAAAGTATTTTATTCTGTTAGTTAACTTCACCATTTTTAAAGTGCACTTTTACCCATATGGCATTCTGGGGCAAAGATTTCTGGGATTAATTTTTACATTACGCAAAAAAATTCATCTAAATTCTGTTTTAATAAAATTATAGAAATTATAAAGGATTGCCTTTTCTCAAGACTTGGATTCAGGTAAGAATGTCAAAGCAGAGAGTGTAGTATACAATGGAACAGTTCAAAATTACCTACAAGAACTTGTCAAGATATTTCAGTTACAAATATATACCAACTCCTTCTAGTGTCTCTTTGGTTTACAATTCTCATAGAGCAGTCTATGTTTATGTATATCCTTTACTGTGATAGACATTTTTGAAACATAAAACTGGGGGGGTTTGGCCTTAAAAAAATAAATACTTAAGATTTCCTTTTCTTTTAATATAACTATGTAAACAATCTCTCTGATTTTGCAAACAGCTGTTTTGACTCTGGGGTTACAATAACTGGATATTAATTTAGCAAATTATATATATGTAAACATTAGTGGGATGTGTCATATCATAATGATTTATTATAAACAAGCTGAACTTTGCTTAATACATTAAAACAACATTATCAGATTGACAATTAAGAGGTTTGGAAAAAAAAACATTTCCAAAACCCTCACTTTTGCAACTGTACTCATTATTTAAAGTACTTTCTGACAAGACAAAGCCAGTATAGATGTAATTTCTGTCAAACTTTGCCATACTTAAAAAAAAAAAAAAAAAAGAGACTGTCATAACTGTTGTTGCTACTGTTGTAGCAGTATTTCATCCCCCAGACCAGTTCTGCAAATTGAAACTTCAAGGCTCATAATGAAATGAAGTTTTAAGGGGATAGGACATCACACATGTGGGTGAAAGAAGGAGGAAAGGTCAGTGTGCACCCTGATGCTCTGAACTCTTCATCCTACGTGCCCCTTACCAGACACCTGCCAGCCAGGGCAAGGGACGATCCTCATCCCAAAGTCTTTACCTGTTGAGTTCTGCAGCTGCTTTTCCTCCTGGATGGAAATCTGTGAAAACCAAAACCCTCTTACAGCTGCTGCTGCAGATGCTCCTGCTTTGTCAGTCTTATATTCACCAGAAGGAAAAGTGAAGGGTGAAACAGCATCTTTGAGGAACTGCTCCACCACGCAGCTGGAGAGAACCATAAAGAGAAGCAAGACAGTTTCATCTTTACTTTAGCTATTTATATCAATGCTTGACATGTATCTTAGAGCTTGATAACACCCATGCAATATTTAAGAGATTTTTTCATACCTTTCCTTATTGCACACTTCAATCTATCTTAGAGTATTTTATTAGAGTTTGATTTTTTACCCACCTGCCTTTGTGTGCCCTCATAGACACAAGAAAGTCTGCTTATAATGAAATTCTTGAGGTACAGGTAGGAAAACTTGACGTTACTAAGGCTTTTCTACTTAAACATATGCTGTTAAGTCCACATTTTACTATTGCATGACTGCATAGCCTAATTTCTGATTTGGACTTGGTAGAAATACTTATTTTGCCTTTTTAGGTACTGATCTCATGAACTGGAACTTGAAAAAAATAATTAAACAAAGGAAAAATATGTTATGTATTTTTTCTTTTGGAATCTTGAGAGAAAAGGGAACTTTTTATATTAAAGTAAAATGCCAGGGCTTCAAATTAATTATTCCAGCTGCCTACACTAATTTAGAGAAGGTAGTCTGTAATCCTTCAAGGCAATAAAGCCCATCCACACTCTAAACACTGAATGGAATAGATTACTAAAAATCAAAACCAGTCAAAGGTAGGACTCATCAGAGCTGATGCTCATGAAGTATTAGGTGTTCCTGCTCTTGTAAGGTTCACAGACACTCACATTGTCACGTCTATGAACATCTTTCTGATCTGAGGCTTTGGATTTAATCCCACCATACTTTGAAGAAATTCAGATTTTTCAGAGCTTGCCACTTTTATGGTTATGTGACCTAGTTATGCTCAAGTGACAAAAAACATGCTGCTCATGGAGAATTTAGAAGCCTCTGTTGTACGAATCTTTGGAACTCTTGGCTTTGCCCCTATGTTTATTTGCTACAGGGGACCATAACTCCCAGCTACAGCTATATCTGCATATACAGCTCTCTGCCTTGGAAGGGTGCTAAAGACTGTGACTATAACAACAGCTGACATCCCTGGAGGTTGATTTAGATTTTGGGTTCTCTTGGTGAGTTAATTCAGGCCACCTGAAAAGAAATTTTCTAGTGTTTATATCAGCTTTTCATGTATTTTATACGTTATGTTGTACACCAATCTCAAAAAAAAAAAAAAAATCAGGTTTTGGTCACTTCTAAGAACAGGTCATAGAGACATTGTTCTAGGGAGAGGATCTTTTTGCCACACCTTTTGGACAGTTTCAAAATGAGCACCAACATGAGCATAGATGTGGGGTTGTTTTATTACTGCTATTATGGTTTTTTTACTCTAAATGCGTTTCAAAATATATTTCTCTTTCTAGGATTTCATTTCTTGGATAACAGCTTCAACATTGCTGATTCAAGTCATGGAGTTATTGTTAGGTTTTGTGGGTTTTGGTGTAGGGTTTTTTGGGTTTAAGAATTCAAAACTGTCTGTTTTCATTTGGTGGCTAATCCATTTCTCTCTCCAGAAACAGAAGGTAATATATTTGTTGCAATATGAACCTTGTTGTTAAAAAAAGAAAAGCCAAGTAAATCATGTAAAGAAATCAACTTCACTCTTTCTTAAACTGATTTTACAGTTGAATGGCTTCAAATGTAGTGTAAACAAAGCTCCATGACAAATCTATCATCTGCTATAATGCATTATACAAGTCAATGTACAGTAGATGTAAGCTACGTGGGAAAAGTTTGGTAGTAACTATTTTTCTCTGGAGAAATTACAGGTACCAATATTAAAATAAGCAAATTTCTAAGAGAGGACTTTTTTTTCTATTGCCTTTTGTTCATTGGTAAACATCAAAAAGGAATAATACCTGATATTGGTACTTGAACGGAACAGGAGTAAGTCCTAGTGCAGAAGACTTTAACTTCTAGCCTATCCTTCGTGAAACTGCATCATAACAAAAGATGTATATTTTGTGATGCTGTTTCAGCAAAAAAAACTTTAATATTCCAAAGTACAAGCCAAGAAAATATTTGAAAGAGCAAAATTGAAATAAAAATATTTCATATAGTATGAAAAGGATAAAATTAACTTAATAGATATTTCCTTCTTTAAATTTACACTTAGACCCCAAGATCCTTCAAACCTTATTTAATTTGCATATCATTCATTATCTATCTGCTGTATTTCTACTTTCTTCTTTGCCATCTGATTTTCTAAAACTGTATCTAGCACATAAATTTTTCTGCATGTAAAACCTCTAAATTGTAGCTGATTGATTAAAACATATTACAAAATAAATATGTTTAGGCTTTTTCTAAGAGCTAGCTCACTGCTTAAAATTAATTATACACCCTAAATCACCCTTGGTAGCTGATAAGGTGAATAATGACTGTAGAGTTGACTCCTACAAAGAATGGAGGAAAAGAAGAAGCTACAGCAAAAAGACATAACCAGAGAAATCAAAGGAGGGGTCTCAGAAAGGTTATGAAAAGAAAAGATAAATCCCAAAGCAGTCCAGCAGAATGGAGATATTGACAAGAATACATGACTGGGAGGAAATTTGACGGTCCCAGAATGTGTCGTGTAGTGTGATAAGAGAAGCAGCAGCAGCTGGTGCATGTTAAACAGCACTTTACTCTGCAATTGGTCCTACTAATTTCAACAGGATAGATTTCTATTCACTCATGTCTCATCATCTGTCCTTTGTGACGTATCCAACATTTTTTCCTCTTCATACACCCCAGGACTCTTAGACTGTTCTAGTTGTCTGCCCCAGCTGCTGTGATTTTTGTCTCTCGAACTGTTGCCTGCTTTCCCCAACAGACACTCCAGCTCGTTCAATTCAACAGCTGCTACAAACACTTCTATTTTTGGCACATGAGCCCAACAGTTTCAAGAGGTTTACTCGAAGAGGAGGTAGGTCAGAATCGATATTTCTGTAAAATGCAGTACACATCTGATCTTTCACAATACTTGGGGTGGGACAAAAAAGATTGTTCTGTTTCGTAAGGGTCCTGAAAACATATTCTGATTGTGGCTGTTATATCTTCATTTCTATGAAGGTACTCATCCAAAGATGGGTAAGTCATTGCAAAGTGGCATAAATACATTATTTGCCTGACTGGGCATGTAAATAGGCAATGGGATAGTGAACAGACTGTCAGCCTGCTTTCTAGGAGTGTTAAATGAAAATAAAGCTCTGAATTGAGAGGAACACAGTACCACACCGATAGCTATCCATTGTAAAGATACTTAGGAAGGAAGTGAAGGAGCATTATGAAGGTTTAAGAGTCCAGAGATAACACAGAAAAATTTTTAAGGGAGACATTCAAAAAGAACACTTAATGTAAAAATCAGGAAAGGTTGGGGTTTTTTTTTCAGAATTAGGCCAGTTGCTCTAGAAGGACATATTTGGATGTCTGATTTCTACCTCTATCACTTGCAAAGTACTAAAACAAAACCCAAAACCTCCTCCTGTTCCTCATTGCAACATCTCACTAACAAATTCCATTTAGCTGTCTCAAAACATGAAGTTAAAACTACTCATTTCAAACAATTTACAATCCTAAAGAAAGACTTTCTGGCAAGAAATTCTAATTACAAAGAGACTGCATTCAGCTACCTTTACTCATGTTACTTAGCACTTTGTTGACAATCTCTGCTGGAAGTTTTTTTCATGGAGAGTATGAAGACTGTTTTTAAGAGCTTTTATTTCCCCCTGATTTCTTCTGTGATAAAAGTACATCTAGCTTACAATAATGCATAAGTCCACAAAAAGCATTAAACCAGATTTTTTTTTTTTTTACTAAAGCTCAAAAAATTTTAGACTTTTTTTACTTGTAGATTATAAGCAAGAAATTGCTCCAGGAAAACAACAATCATATGACACCTGCTGTACTCATCTTAAAGTATTTTTACTACAACAATCACCTCATGTAAGGATGCTGACCTCAGAAGAGATGCTCATTTACACTGCAACAGCAGTCTAAGCCAGATACATTAAACACACAATAATTTTGGTTTGGAATGACAATATTAGTCAAAAAGGAAGGAAATATTTCTGCTCAAGGAAAGCATGAATTTGCATCATGATGCAACAGAGCTCAGTATTTCTGGTGTCTACCTATCCAGCTGAGACATGTACTGGAGATCTTCCTGTTTTAGGGGATGGACATGACAGGGGCAAATTGAAATGCCTCAATGATGCTAAGCCTCATCCTTCAGACAGAGTTGGTGTAAGAAGACCTTTCCAAAAACTTTAATCATGCTGATGTATGTTTTCATTAACCTACACACACAGCTGAAAGTTTGTTTTAATTGTCCCTTGAAACTCGAGTATTCAGTCACAACATAATTTACTATGTAGATTATATTAAAATATTTTCAGCAAAATAACATGTAAAAGTTACCAGACTACTCCACAGTCTATGGATTACAAACCAACAGCATATTATTATTTTTACCTGCAAAGAAACACCTTGCTTGCAGAGGTACTATTTACACACTTATTGAGTGCTTCTTTCAAATTCAAAGCGTATTTATGAGCCAAATTTTAGAACACAATTGCAGTGTTAGGTACACAACACTTTCCTATTGGGTTGGGAGAGACTGATTCTTTTTGATGTCAATAAACTTTAGTTTAATGAATTGGCATTTGCCAAATATTTTCGGGAGTGGAAGAAAGCAATAAACTTTAAAATCCAGAGAAAAACAAAGATGCAAAAGGACATATAATTCTATTAGAATTTCATGCCTCGGGAACTTGATGTAGTAAATATACTTCTGGATTACATTCTTGATTTAATAAATTAAGTATCCCAACCTTTCATGCACACATATGAAAATGATATGCTTTCCCTCGATGTATTTGTTTTCTTATTCAGAATCATTTGCCCAAAACACAAGACCTCTCAGTACATGTTCATCATCGTATAAAATCACATACAAATTAACTTCCACATTTATGTTCCAGATCATGTCTGTCCTGATTAGTTGTTAGAAACAAATAGACAGAAGTGCAAGTACCAAAAATAGAATATTACATATTATATATATATTCAGAATATTATATATATATATATTTCTACAGAGTTCTACTACCATTTCCAGAAACATATTCTTTCAAAAACTTCATTTGTTTTGCAGTTTCTATAATAAAATAGACTGGTACAGACTGGAAAGCTGAACTTCACTGTCCCACTGACTCACAGTTTACAATAAAGGGCTCCTGGGACACTACTTAATTCTCAGATGAATCTGATCAGTGCAGCTGCTGGACTGCAGACCCCTGTCTTGTACGAGTTACAACTGAAAGCAGAAAATACTGGATGGGGGAATAAAATGCATCCTTTGGTTTCTACTCCGTTAAAAGGTATGGTTGCTTCATCCGGAACAGCTTGCTGTTACTGATCACCTCTACTGATAGCTTAATATAGATCTACAGCTTCTACAGGCCAATGATATGCGAGCTGAATTATAAATAATAAATCATATTGAAATATATTCAGGCAATAAATGCACATGTTTACACAGAAAACATTTGCTGAAAACCACTAAATACTAGTAACAAAATTGTATTTTCCCATTCTTTAACAACATCTGGATCAAAGAAAACACACACTATGACTAAGCTCTTCGTTTTGAAGGTTAGAATGGATTTGACAGTAAGGGCCAATGACACCTGGCACTTGTTTACTCTTGAAATCTCTTTAACCAGATGCAATCTCTGCTGGCTTTAACTTTTTCACTGTTCGAAACTCCTGCGATGCCACAGTGACCGCAATATGTTCATAGTTAGTGGGGACCTAAAATCTCTCAGCTGTTTTTCTTCTCATTATATTTATGGCATTTTCTCTCCACAATATTTTCAATGTCTGTCCCTTCATTATTCCCTTCACACATAAGTAAATTACTTCTGTCCAAAAATCTGCGTGATCTTCTGGATGGCCAGATTACTTCAGGGGGATGGAAATTTCACTCCTATCTATCACCAAAATTCACAAAATAGTCTTCTGAACCCCTTGCACTATCTAAAACTTCCCTATTATTGATTAGCTGGAATCCTCATGGCAAAGGTTAATGTAATAAGGATGCAGAGAACAGAACAGTACCTTGGTTGCCTAGGCTAGAAAATAACTGAATTTTCCTGGTTATCACAATTGGATAACGCTGACAGAGGCTGCCTTAAACTGGCTTTATTATCAAAGCAGAAAGAAACAGGGAGAATGATAGCATGAAAACAGAGGAGAAAAATTAAAGCATGCTGAACTCAATGTAAATAGACAGTGCAGTTCAGATCAGTTCTCTGGCTAGAGGAGCTGAGGGACAGATGTCTGAATTTGGCTGATCAGAATGAAGGACACTGGCACAAAGAGCAAAATGTCTGAGAGTGTAACATATCTAAGAGCAGAATTCTTTGCATTAAAGGCATCCATTGGAGGGTATCAAGGCACTCTTTCTTTCTGTCTTTTCTCCACATTATAATCCCATCTGATACAAAGCAAAGTGCTACCATTAAAAATTAACTAATTTATTCTGAACGTATTCTTTCTCTGATCTTTGTTTTTAACTTTGCTATTAAAAGCTTTAACACACCTTTTCACTTGACATTAAGCTTCCATTTCTTCCCCCCAGAGCTATGACAGCTCCCCATGTGATGCACAGATATGTTCAAGTCAGAGCACATTTTGAAACTGCAGATCACAGAATGCAGCACTCTTAGCACGTGCTTTCCTTGACACTTTGTTCTTGCATGTGAACCAGTAAGCTCCCAGGGGCCATTTTTGCCATGGAATACCAAAAAAGGCTACTGCTATGAGGATCAAAAAAAAAAAAAAAAAAAAATTATTAAGTTACAGACAACATAAAACTCATAACGCAGCGTCATGTGTCATGGAATAATGGTACAACTCCTGTGGGAAAACTGTCAAGGCAAAGAATTTACTAAACATTTCAGTACAGTTTACACTAAATTTCAAACTTCAAGCAATTTAGTTAGTTATTTAAAAGATATATTAAAATGGAAAACATTCAGTAGCAATAAAGATAAATTATACAGTTATCACTGAATAATTACTTTCCTTGGGTGATTTCCTCTAACTTTTAGATTTTTTTTTTTAATATATTGAAATAAAAATTAAAACCCCTTCAAATACCTCAGAAATTCAGTGCCTAAAAACTTACATATATCTGTGCTTTTCCACACTGAAAGATGTTCAAATTCACTTGCTATTATAATTGAGTTACATCATGCTTCATAAAATGTTCCAATCATTTCAATAACTTTTTCATTTTATTTTAGAAGCATTGAAACAGAATCCCTATTGTACAAAAAATTTGGGTTTCACTTTCATGCAGGGGATTCAATACGAAAATAGAAAATTAGAAAATTAGAGTATTAACAAATTAGCTACTTTGCAGAGTGATTGAACAAAACACTAGAGGATCAAGTTCCATTCAACAATTCATTTTCAATTTGGTGACAAATCACAATATACAATTCCTTTTATACGACATTTTGATTTCAATCTACCTACACGCAAGTAGAAATATTCTTGCTAGAAATATGTAGGATCAAGGTTTAGATGTGCATATTGGTATGGGAATAATTTGAGACATATCTTTATTAGAGGAAAGAAAAATATATGTTTGCAATAGTGATGGCAAACGATGTGCTTTTGTGGAAAATTCTTGCCATCTGGAAGGGTGCTAAACGAACTCTTTGCTAGGTTAGTGTTTTGTTATGTTGATAGCCAGAGCACTTAATTTCTATCTTTGGCATTTATTGTTCTTTGCAAATTGCTTTCCTCAGCCACCATAACAATACTATAACAATACATTTTAACACTACTTAAAATATATTCTCACTTGTGATTGGAAAACATTGACAAAAAAATGAATAAATTAATCATTACAAATTCCTCAACGTCGTTAGGATGAAGTTTAATCTCCTTTATCAGGGTTCATTTGTCTGCTAGAAATACAGCAAGTAAAATTTAGCACAAAGAAAACAACTTTAAATGTTTATCTTTGGCTTAATAATCATCTTCAGGCCAGATGACACACTGTTAACATGGTAAGTGGGCCACTGTATTGATTAAAAAATAAAGAACAAGAAAATTATATACACTTGCATAGATTTGACCTGTATTTATGCTCACCATTAAATGCTTTCTGTGGAAAAGAAGAAACTATTAGGGGAAAAAAATCTTATTAAGGAAAAATTGATAATTTAGATAAAACCCAAGTTATGATAGATGACGCACACAGCAAAGTTTTTCACATGAGCAGATCTACTACTCAACACTTAAGACTTGAATGTGAGCTTTGACCCAGCATAACTCAGTAGAACACCAGGCCAAATTTGAGATCTCAAGCCAAAGAACAACCAGATATATTTTCATTCTTTACTTTCTGTCCAGAGTGCACAAGCTATGCTGCTTTACCACTTTCCTTCATGGATAAGCATGGTTATTTAGCTCTTTGCAGAGTGATACAACTTCAACAGCAGCACCTTACCCAAGCACTTAATTTTAAGCACACCATTAATCTGATCGGAACCAAATGAATATCAGCACATTTCAGCCTAAATGTTTTATTAAATCCTTTGTTACTAAGCAGAGAGTTACTGCAATGAAGTGGACTACCAGGAAAGGAACAATGTAAATTAATATCCATTTATCTACGGATGTGGTCCAACGTGAGTTGCAAGAGCTGGATTTAGTTTTCCACCCCTCCTGACACCTTTTTCACTCAATTATGCAAGGGGTTCTGATGTCTCAAATCTTACTGCAAGTGTAATAAATCCGATTTGCAGTTTGATTACAGTAAGTGGCTTCAAATATAATAAATTATTTCACAATTAACAGAATTAATGAAACTTGGTGTATATTTCATCTTAATTTATCTGTCTATGCATAGGCATTCTCATCTTAGGAATTCAAAATAGCATCATACTCATGGTGTAACCAGTTCACATACAATTCTTTGCTTTACCAAGTCAGGCTAAAAACACACATGCAATTTAGAGTTGCAGCTTCTGTACATTTAGGATTTAGAATAGATGATGTTCTCCTTCAATGACAAGTAATCATTGTCTAGTCTCATTTCCCACTCTAAAGTGGAAAAGCTGTAAAATACAAGTGGACCAATAAAACCCAATGATACGGTAATACTACTTGTTTCCAGGTGAAGAGTGGCATATGCAATGTCAAGAGTAAAAATACCTATAATTTTGCTATGTAATGCTATTATATGTATATTACATGAAAACATATATGGATATGGTGTCCTACTCACCTCTTTAAAATAAGATAAAAATTGTTGCATGTTCTGAAAAAATACTTCCAGGCTGGAAAATTTATTAAGTTTTACAATTACAAATGGGGGTTTATGAAATTATTTTATGTAGCTTTTAATTATAATCTGAAATAGTATAGCATTCACTTTGAGAAGAAAGATAATCTGCAATGCAGCTATAGTAATTTTATTTCTGTCACTAGCTATAAGATGAACTAGTCAAATCTGCTTGAAAAAATACCTTTTGGCGATGTTCTCACTCTGCTCTCTTCCTATTCATGCTGTGAAATACATGAGGAAGTAGAATAGGGCAAGAAATTAAAAAACAAACCACACATCTATGCATTTTAAAGTTCTTGGTCACTGTTGTATCTGTACTATTCATACCTTGATGTTATCAAAAATCTATACTCAAAATGCGTGTAACAAATAGGAAGTCAACAAAACAATCATCTACTTCCCTGAAATAAATTCTAAAATATTTTAGAGGGAAATTAATAATTCTTAAAAAAATTGTCTTGATTTAAACTACACACTAGCATGAGCTTGAGAAGCTAAAAAATGGGTCTCTAAACAGTCTAATTTTCAAATATAAAATATCTTTGGGCCTACAGAGCTTTCCTCTAAAAAATTAATATGGTCAAATCTTATTATTAGAAAAATATTGTTCATATAAATAAATATTAACTCTGTTCAATATGGAATTTTCTGGCTCAAGGTAATAAACACTGATTAATCAATACTACTTGGAATACTTGATTTTTTTTCCCTTTTTAAAGCACATAAAATGGTTTTAAGTCTGTGCTTCCAGGCTGAGTATTGAACATGCAGCTCGGCCATGTAAAAATGGAACGTATTCTAGTCCACGAGCAAATCAATATGGCTGTTCCAATATGAAAGGAAAATTGCTCTATCAGCAAGGACTGAGAAAGAGGGCAGCCTGCACATATCCAAAAGAATGGAGGATGTGGTTTCAAGTCACTGCCATGAATTATCTGTCCAGAAATTGAAATCCATTTGGGACAACCCAAGAGTAATGCACATCATTATCATCCTACTGTTAGTTACCTGATTTTTTTGTCATCTTCGTCCATTTTGGACCATGATTTTCTACCTGAAGTGCAACACTCAGTTTTGTTTTCTTATTGAATTTATTATTTTGATGTCATGAATTTGCACATTCCCCATGCAAAGACGTAAGAATGAACATTTTCTGTCAAACCTGCAGACTTGCAGGACAATTTCACTAACTCTTAAAACTGAAACCAAAGTTTAAGTTAATTTAGCTTGAAAACTTGCTATGATTTCAGTAATTGAGGAGCCAAATTCTGCCTAGATTCACAGTAAATCAACACCAATGCAAGGTTCCAACTTTTACATGTTAATTCAAGATAGTTGAATGTCTGTTTCAAGAATTTATGAGTTAGTAGAAGTTACCATTGCAATAGGCACATACTAGAGATTTACACATCTGAGCTGCAGAAAAATCTTTCCCTTTTAAAGCGAAGACGGTCAACTTTTCATATGCTGTTAAAAATGAAAATTTTTGGCCATAAAAATCAGTGACAAAAATTTTATTTAAATTAGGCAATTGAAGAATTGGGAATTACTTCCCTATCTCTGACTATGGCTGATACCACACACCTCAGGCTCCAGATATTTGACAAGAAAAGAATTTGTTTGTGCAGTTTTGTTTTCATTCGGTTGTTTAAACTTCAGTGCCAATGGGATTTTTTTCCTCAGGGGTTATAATTACTTTTTGATGCCAGAGGTATAAAAAAAGTCCAATCACTCCTTCCCGTTAAGGTTTTCTTACTTCTGTGAGGAGTGAATTACATTACCTGTCCTACTGCCTATTCATCTAACCTTATTATTACTTCAGAATGTTTTCAGGCTTCATTATACTTGACTAGCCTCAATAATTTAGTGTCAACTCTAAATTTTGCTTCTCTGAAGTCCTTTCTTCAATTTTCACATGCCATATAATTATCTGGAGAAAATTTGACATGGGAAATATCCTAACAACTGTTAGCCTTTAGACAAACTAAAGATGTGATTTACAGTCACATTTTCTGGGTTCTGCTTTCCATTTCTTGTTTTTAATCAGTGCCATTAATTTACTTCTCACTATTTGACAATCTTCCCCAAATAACCCCATGGAAAGAATTAGCTCTGAAACAGTTAAATAATAAATTATTTCATTTTTGAAAGACAAATACATGATCATGCCGATAGAGTTTTAAAGAGTACATCTGTGTCTAAACACAAATACAAGCCATATGCGTTATGTTTTAAAAAACGTTTTAACTCTTCTTCCTTGGAAGCTGCTCACTTTTCATTCATGTATGTGTGCAAGTACACCTGTGTACATACATACAAAAATTCAGCTTTGCATACTTCAGATCAAGCTCACACAGTATCTTTGTGCTTGCGAGATGAATCATGGAAGAGCCATTGATGCCTTAGGTTTTAGCTTTTATGTTTTTCAGATCCTGTACTGCCTAGTGTGTAACTCTGAAACTTCATCTAGCCTGTTAGCTGCTGTTCTCACACGTTGGTTAGACATAACAAAACCCCTCTGGGCCTGAACTCAAGGGCAGCTTGTTGTCCCAGGCCCTAAAATATGTAAACTAAAGCCTTTGAACGGGGGGAGGGGGGCAAACCTGGGGTAATTGCTTCATTGCCTGAGATTGTATTTGGAGAATTAACCTTGACATGCAAAGAGATGAAGCCTATAAAAGTGTGAAAAACCCGTGACCTGGGGTCCGTCTTGGGTGTAGCCTCTTGACTGCCCAAGGTGTACATTTGAAGACCCTTCAAATAAATACCTGCTTTTACTCTCTTAATCTTGTGTAGCCTCTGTTTTCAGGTAGCCACTTTAAGGCGTCACCAAATTTTTTGAGATAGACCACAATCATACATACTACCCAATGGGAACCCCTGCCCATCTCCAAACCAATGTAATACTTTGCTTATCCATATTCATATGGACTCAAATGTCTGTCCAACAATAAACAAGACAGATTTAATTATTATAGTGGTACAATGGAGTGAAACACTATGTATTCATGATAATTTAATAACTACCCTCAGAAGTTCAGAACCCACCAAAGTATTCAATCACCTTGTGCGACAAGGATTTTTTACTTTTTTCTATTCAGTCTCAATTTTCTTGACTTTCCCTTCATCCAGTGTGCTATAGCATGCTAAATTTTCATATGTCTGACTAGCTCCTACTCAAGTTTTCTTGTAATGGAACTACAATTCCTGCCCAACCCTTTGCTAGATATTATTTATACGATATTTCTGAAGGAATTTATCTTTTGAAATTGTCATTTAACCATGCTATGTATTTATTCTTTCCCAAGTTTTAATCAAATCGGTATACTTTTACTGATGAGAGACTTAAACCTTCCCAAATCTAAGGATTTCTAGTTTTACACATTGCTTTGAAGCCTATTTATTAAGGATTAGACTTAACTTGTTAGAGATATTTATTCATTTTTCATTCTTGAAAATCCAGTGTTGCATTTCTTGGTTGTTTTTATACATACACCATTTATCCACCAGTAAGATAAACTTAATTCTGTTGTGGCCATCTCAACTGCCACAAGCAAGCGCTGTTTGAACTTTCATGAGCATTTCTTTACAAAGCTGTAAAATTTAAGGAGCTGTTTTCTTATATCACTTGATAAGAAAACAATGGAAAATTTTCTTTTAGTCTGAGCTTCCTATGAATGATAATCAAGTGACATTAAAAGCATTTTCTAATGTTTTTGCAAGTTCCCTATTGATATTAACCTGTGTTTTCAATATAAAAAGCTCAAGCAATCTCCAGGATAGGTTTAAAATTTATTATCCTCCTCTTTCCCTTACTTTTTCCACTTTATATTGTACCATGGGATTAAGGGGCAATAGTTTTACACTGAAAGATATTAGCCTTAGACTAAATATAGGCAAGAAATTTTTTTCTAGCAAGGAGGTGAGACACTGAACAGGTTGCCCAGAGAAGCTGTGGACATCCCATCACTGGATGTGGGCAAGGTCAGGTTGAATGAAGGGGCCTTTGAGAAACTTGATCCAATAAAAAGGGTGTTGGACCAGCTGATCTTCAAAGCCCTCTTGCAACCTAGCCCATTCTACTGCCAAGAAAGCAGGATCCTATATTGTCTGGGTCACTGGAAATGATAGATAAGCTTTTTTTTTTTTTGCTGTACCTGAAAAACAAAACAACTTTAGTCAGCTTCCTCCACAGATTTTTCTTGAGCAAAATTCACAGTTAGACAGGATCCTCTATGCTCTTAGTGTTTTCAAAAGTTTGGAAGCTAGACTATACACATTACACAGAGGGAAATATTAGAAAATTTGACACACAGGGCTCTAGACTGAAGGATTTATGTCAGACGTTTCAGATAACAGTGGAAAAAGCAAAATTTGAAACTTCTTATTTTGTTTATACTGCTGGTGCATTGACTAAAGTGATCAAAGCCTCCCTTTGTTTACAATCACCTTAAGCCCCAAAAAATGAAAAAAAAAAAGGTATTTTTATAAATTTTATAATATGGTCAAACGAGATTTGTTATTAGTACGTGAAGAGGTCATCTTACACTCAGACCTTGACAAGACTAAGCAGTTTCACACATATACTGAACTCTGATGTGTGTCTGAGCTCACCCAACATAATGCACACACAAACCCCCACACATTTACACTGTGGGGTGTGTCACACAAATATCTATAGCTACCACAGAATTCTGTTTCTATTACAAAAAGTTCTTTGGACTATTTTACTATGGCCGCACTAAGGGAGCACTTTAGAGCCAATTTGAAAATAGCAGGGGTCACAGTATATTAACAAAGATCAGCCCCATGAGGTTATTATATTTTTTTTGAACTGCAGCCTAACAGGACATACATGAAGCTTAGATCCCATTTCATAATGAAATAACAAGGTTGTGTTATAGCTGCTCAGAGGGAACACTTCAAATGTGACCAAACTGCTAATTCTGCTATAACTGTCCAAAGTGCCTAAAGGGCCATTTATTAAAAATAAAAAATAAATTGCTTCTGCCACTGAATAAATCCCCAAATGTACAAGATCTGAGGGCACCATTTTGAAGGAGAAATATTTAAATGTTAGAAGCAAAATTTGCTTAATAAGAGACTTTGGATTTTCATTTGGTTGTAACAGAGCTACACGTGCCTGTCTCAAATTATGATAATATGCAGTTGAAGTAAAAAATGAATATCATAGAAGATAAAGTCCACAGTACATCAAAACAGAGTACATAGACACACTCCATTTAGAAATCGCTTTATTTATTACAG
Organism: Eulacestoma nigropectus; assembly: GCA_013397775.1. Lineage (NCBI taxonomy): Eukaryota > Metazoa > Chordata > Aves > Passeriformes > Eulacestoma > Eulacestoma nigropectus. The sequence continues at coordinate 908,627 of VZTE01000365.1, read as the reverse complement.
CTAGTGATAACCCCAATTGCCAGAGGAGAAAACATGCTTTCTATTGAAAAATTTCATTCCCTCAGTTCCATACTGCAGCTAAAACATCAGATAATAAGAATCATTCCTTGGAAATTTAAACAATGAATTCAAGTTGGTTCACATTTTTAGTAATTGAAGGCAGAAAAACTGCAAAACCTTCTAGTGGTCCTTCTGCTGCTGTCATCTGACATAATTTCTTACATTGTAAAGGGCAACTTAATGCAGAACCAGCATAGGCCAGACTCTGCTTTGATTTCAAGTCAATGCAATTTTAAAGTACATCTATGTAATTAATTAGTCATGTACAATATTTGTGCTAAAAAATTGCAGAATTTTATAAATTAATCCCTGTCCTTCTCCGCAGCTGTGTTGATGTTTATCAAAATATGTAGCACTTAAATATTAAAGACAACTTGGTGATAAACATCTTACAAGTGTCTATAAAGAAAGCAGTAAATAAAAAGAACATTTTAAAGTCGGAACAGTATCACTATTCTCATGAAATATGCAGGTCTGAGCACACAGAAGTGTTCAGCCCTGCCTCTTATTTGCAGTGTCATAAATACTATGCAGTGATATTTTATTATGTTATAGTAGCACTTCTGCTTTTGAAAAAAGAGATTATGTGTTGTGAGTACATGCGGAAAGACAGCATTCACTCCACTGTAACCTCATATATTAAAAGCCAAGGTTGAAAACTTATTGTCCACTGATTCTCAAGTCCCAGTTCAGTCCTCCAGCAAAAATAATTGTCTTTTTTTTCCCTCTAGAATGATGGTTCAAATTATAAAGTTGTTAAATACATATATACACACAAAAAAATACTCAGAATTATGTTCCCTTCCCAAACAAAAGGAAATGTGATTAATATGACAACGTAGGAGAGAAGAAAACACGGACTAAAGCCTCTTTTACTGTAGCAGTCCTAGGATCTGTACACTGCATAGTGAATAGTTCTTAAATTGAAAGAAAGAAATACCAATCTATTTCTCAAATATTTCTATAAACCACATTTTGCCCTCTCTCAGCTCCTTTCCTTTTACTGCTTCATCCCACAGAGAAAACATTATGCTGGATTTGTGACATAATTTTCATGACTGCAATGCCACACGTAGGATTACGACTTAACCAAAGGATCAGGCAGAAAATAAGCTGTGAGGAGAGGCTGTGAGCTTTTCTGCTGGATTAAAGCACAAATCTTCAACAGTAGTGGAAAGAACATAGGCATTGCTAACCGAGGATATTGCTTTTACCATGAACATTCTCACTCAAACTTGCTCCACTACAACAGCTCACTTGATCATCATCCTGACAAACAAAATTAGAAATGCCACAGGCAGCCTGCCTACACCAATGGGTAATAAGGGGTTTTTTCCCTTGCTACATTTTTTTTTACCTATCTGACAAAGGACAGTAGTTCTTGCTCTGCAGGACAGAGAGATTCCTTCACCCACCAGTTCTTCCTTTACCTTGATATCAACATACAGCTGGGATCTTCAAGCACCTCCCATCCTTGTACGTCACTACAGATTAAAATCTGGATTTCAGCATTGAATAACTAATAAAGAAACCTTAACAAATTACCTGGCCACCTGTATCATTTTTCAAAAAGTGACAGTCACAGAGATTTAAATATTTACCCCGTTGTTTTTTGTTTTTTTTTTTTTTTAGGATCTGAAGTCTTCATTTGATAGTGAAAGCAAGCTGTGCTCTCAGATAGGAATGTTCTATGTTATGTTATGAATACCAGTGCAAGTGGTTAGAGAGACTTTACACACCTATTATTCTCTTTCACAGGATCAAGAATAGAGGAGCTGTGGGTCCACAGACACTTTCCAGGCTCTTACAAGCAAGAATAGATGCTGACCTACCAAAGTGATGCTTTATAAACCACAGCATTTAAGTTTAGTATGAGTTGCCAGAACCTGCTTTGTCAGTGTCTTCAGCAGAAAGAACAGCACAGTTCCGCTTCTACTGGTATAATCTTCATGTGCAAATGGCTGCTTATCACATTATAAAAAAGTCTGTATACTGAGAATTTAAAAGGAGGTGTCCAATAACAAGCTGAGCTTCTTTGCCATGTAGGGTGATAGGTGCATTGGGATAAAGGAGGCTGAACAGGGTGATAAAAAAAGGAGAAAAGAACCTACACAGAAAAAGAGAGGTAAAATGCAATGTTAGATTTCATAATACATATTCTGAAGGCTCTGCTGTGATCCAGTCCTAAAACATTTCTGCAGTGTCAAGTCAACAGCTGGAGGGCATTTGTTTGGGTTTTGTTTGTTTTTCTTAAATGTAAGAGGAAAGATTTAAGGTGGATGCTTGGTAAACTTCTAAGACCAAGCTACACAAGTAAGGTAATAAGAATATGGCACAAAACTGTCTTTTTTTTCACTAAACAGGATTAAACTACTATGGGAGATTTATTTAGGCAAGTGACCATCACTAGGCAGAGCTGCAGTACTATAAATAAACAACTCTATTATTAATTCCACATTTGGAAGAAATTCCAATTCTGAGGTAATAAGATCAGTTGGAAGTCATCAAAAACTGTGAATTGCTGCAGAGAAGAACTGTTTTTTGTACCCCTTACCTAGTACCAAGGAAACTAAGGTCTCCCCAAACAGACATTCATAGATTAATGGTGTGAAATGAGCCTTATTTGCAAGGAGGTAAATCACTGTTAGAGCTCCTAGGGTCATCTTGAAAACCTCAAACATGAAACTCACAGCCAATTCTAATGGAACCACCAGTAGTTCCATTCAATTCTAATGGAACCACCATATCAAACTCATTTTAAGTATCATGCAGTGAATGGGTAAGTAGGAAGGAAAAAAAGAAAAACTATCAATTATTACCCCTTGAAAATTAGAGTAAGCAAAACGCACAAGTTGACCTCTTCCAAAAAACATGCATTGCTTCTAAAAGAGGACAGATATTAAAACAATAATCCTGGGTTTATACTCCTCAGAAGGCCAAGTTTTTAAGAATTTATTTTTAGAAACCCAAACAAAGAGCAACAGCAACAAAAAGACACTAGCATTTAAATTTTTTCTGTGAATAGGAATATGTGCCTTCTAGGAGCTTTTAGTTTTGTTATCACTCCTTTGACTTACTCACAAATGGAGAGCCCACAGCAGTTTTCATCCAGAAAGAATCTCCAGAAGCAGGCCAAGTTATCCTCATAAACATTTAACCACAAGGGGCTCTAAAAGACCAGCTACAGTAGCTTAAAACAGCAACCAATTTACTCTAATCATGACATTTTCCATCTTATTGTACACAGATATAACATAAATGCGCAGTCTAAGGGCTTTTACTGCATCCTTCCCTTTCTGAGAGTTTTGGCTGCTTCAGCTCAGGACTAATCGAGAAAGAGCACAAAGAGAAGCAGCTGAAGTCCACATCCCTTCCCTGGGGTCTGCTTTTAAACTGAGGCTCTCAAGATTGGCTTCAGCTGTAGATAATACACTACGTCTATGTTGCAGACTTACCACACCCCAGCATTTCTCCATCCATCCATCCATCCATCCATCCATCCATCCATCCATCCATCCATCCATCATTTCCCTATCCATCCGACTCTGCCCCTGACCCACAGACTGGCTTGCCCTTGGATCTGTCCTACCACTATAACCTTGCCCCCCACCCTGGAATTGTGTCTGACTCTTTCCTCACCTGATGCTGTCCGACCCCATGGGCTCTTTTTGTGGCTGAGCTCAGGGCCATCAGCACCCCTGGCCCATCCCAGCCCAGTCCAGATCCCCTCCCTTCCCTGGGTGCTGGCTGGGGAGGATGGGCACTGCATTGTCCCCAGGCTTGGCACAGCAGCCCACAATGTGAGCCCGGACACAGGGGGTCAAACTCTGAGCACTGTTCATCCCCAAATCATCTTCTGTCATGTCAGTTGTCTGAAACTGCACCTAAATGATGCCATGCAAATTGAAAAAAAGAATCTTGCAAAGATTTCAGATTTATCCCTTACGGTGAGGAAAGGTCTAACGTCCCAAAAGTATTGCCCCTTAAACTCCAGTGGATAAATATCTGCCTCGTTCAGCAGCTGAACTGACAGGAAACCATTTTTCCACTTTCTTTGGCACTGAAAGAGTGCCACTGTCATAAAACTGATAAACCAGGATTTTTTTTTTTTTATTTTATTTTATACTGAACCCAAATTGCAGACCTGATAAAAGCCACACAGATGTACTTGGCAGGATGGCAGTGAATTAGGGCACCGTTCTCCTACCTCCAGAAACTTCAGGGAATGCCACAAGCTTAAGCTGCAAGTTAAATGAGGACAGTGGATTCATCCTTGTCTACTCTAACTCACATGATGCATTTCTCCTTGTACAGCCATTTAAACTCATGTACCTCCATTGACTTCAATAGATTTCCTCCAGGATCACAGTGAAGTAAGGCACATCTAGGCTGTAGGATTGAATAAAAATGTCAACAAACGCAGTCATTGTAGCCAGTATATTATGAAAGAGTTCCCAAGGACAGTCTTCAAAAACGGGCTGCAATGGTTCATTTCATTGTGGTGTAAACTAGAGGGCATTCAGCTTGCATTACAGCTGAATTTGTCTGTCAGATTTAGAAAATTATTCAAAGAAAGATGACGCTCAATTGCTGAAAGACATTGATTGTAACTCCTGAGAAACTGAGTGATGCTGCTCTCACAGCAATTTATCTGAAAGAAGAATTTGATCTGTAACTTTCATAGATAATAAGACTTATAAGAAAAGCATCACCAGTAGCTATTATATTGCAACATTTGTTCCCACTAATTTGATGAAACAATTCATTATAGCACATCAAATAAAAAATAGTATCCAAAAGTACATATTTTAAAGCTTAAATACTTTTAAATAGACTTCCAATTTAATTCATAGGAAGAAATTGTGGGCAGATTTGACGCGCTAGTTAAAGGTAACTCCACACAGACAGCCTTTTGGTGCTAATATGCCATTTAAAACACATGTTCTATAAGCTTCAGTAAGGCTGGATTTTAAAAAAGACCACAGGCATTTTGTTTCTCTTCCAATTAACCTTTTATGTAGGTATTTGGTTGCAAAGCTCAATATGTTAGAAGAGTTTTGTGTCTAGAACAGGATAAAATAAAATGGCAGCAATGTATATTTATCTATTTAGAAATCAATTTGGGTGAATTCTATGTCAAATCAGTTAAAGGAACATATTGTAGTGCTTTTGGGGCTAATAAGATTGATTCCAGGCAATCATGTCTTGTGTTTCACTGTAGAATGCGTTGTTCTTCCATGCTGAGTCTTTGCACAAAGTGTGAGAGCTGCTGACACAATCAATAGTCTGTTCCCTACAAAAAATAGTTCAAAGGCTCTATGTGAATAACATTATCCTATTTTCTCAAAATCCTTCCTAGCATCAAGTAGTATGGCTAGAGAAAGGGATTCCAGCTTAATTTTTACATTAAAAAAAATAAATTATAAGGGCCTAGCAGACCAGCAGGAAGCAGAGAATTTTGCACGTTTTTGCCTGAAACTAACTTGATTAAAGTCAATAATCTCAGATAATTTAGGATAACTTCTTAGCAATAATACCAATAGCAATATTAGCAATAATTCTTGAAGAGATCTTGACTTCTGAAAGACCGAATAACATCTGTCATCACAGATAAAATAAGGAGGAAGGAAAGCTATTTCTTTTTGTTGGTTTTATTGTGAGTTTAGGGGTTTTGGGGGTATTGTTTGTTTGTTTGTTTGTTTTCTGATGGTGAATGAAATATTCGTAGGATCATAAAAATAAATCTCCTCTGGTAATTTTTTTTTTTTTAACATGCACTCACTTTTTCTGTCAATACTTGATATTTAATGATTTATTTTGCTGTAGTGTTTTTTTTTTTAATTATTATTTTGCTATAATTTTGAATTAGACGTTGTAGAGGAACTTTTGATTCTGAAGTAAGCAAGTGCTTGCATTTATAACCCTCTGTCTGTCTGGAATTCTTTATGAATGTACATGGGCTGATATTCCAAGTTAAATAGGACAATATTTAGTCTAAGTCTAAATCTATATGTTCCTTTTAATGAAAGCGTTTGCCATATTCATTACTAAAGCATGACAAGATTTTTCCAATGAAATTTTTTATTGATTTCATGAGAAGAAGGTCATAAAGAACCACCCAAAGTAAGTTTCAAAGCTATTTAAAATATAATACAGTTATTCAAGGAAAAAAAGAGGGAAAGAAGAAAGAAAAGAAGGAGATTTCTACCTATGGAAGATTTGATTTGAAATTCCTTCTTTCCCCACCAAAATAAATTTGTCATGTTTTCAGTTCAACAGAAACATAGAATTAGACATATAAGTTAGCTTTTAGACATAGAAATTAATTTTTATACACACAACTTTTCAGTGCAGAGTAATGACTGTCAGTAACAAATGGCAATTACATCTACAGCTCAAACTATTTTAATGATCATGTGATGGATACTGTATTTGGGAGTTTACTTTTGTGCACAACTACAGATACTCCTTCTGTATTATTATATTTTTCTGAATAAACAGCAAGACAATCTGGCAGAGATGCTCAGTGAGAGAATATTTCAGAGATCATATGATTGGGCAGAGTCACATCAAGATACTTGTACCAACAGGGCCTTGAATGGGACATGAAGGGCTCCTTAGGAATGAAAGGGAATTGAGAATGCTTTGTTAGCTTGAAAATCATTGATTTCCTCAAAGCGAGGATACATTGGGCAGGGAAAAACTGTGTATAATCCATTATTAGTCCAGTTTTCTCTTCCCTAATAGATTAATGTTCTCTGTTCAAAAAGGTTAAATAGTCAACTTAATTTTCTAGTAAAAATTTTAAAAAGTATTTAGCAAGCCTTTGATCACCGGTAATTCATTTTACAGGAGACTGGAGACGCAACTAGAAATATCTTTCTCATAACTTTGACCAACTTAGGTATTAACAGGAGTTGCAAAATCACATAAAAAAACCTCATTAACATTTAGTAGCTCTTTCCAAACAAATTCCAAGGCCCCAGGATAGTTTCAAACCTAAGGTAAGATTTCCTCAATATGTGATGTCATGGTTTAGCCCCAGCCAGCAAGTAAGCCCCACCCAGCTGCTCCATCCCTCCTCCCTGGTGGGATGGGGGAGAGAATCAGAAGAGTTAAAATGAGAAAAGTTGTGTGTTGAGATAAAGACAGCTCAATAGAGAGAGCAAAATCCATGCATGCAAGCAAAGGAAAACATGGAATTCATTCACCTCTTCCCACAGGCAGGCAGGTGTTCAGCCATCCCCATCACTGGGAAGACAAATGCCATCACTCTGAGCCTCTCCCCTGCTTTCCTCTTGTTCCCCCAGCTTTGTACCCTGAGCACAATGCCATGTGGTCTGGGATATCCCTTGGGTCAGTTGGGGTCACCTGTCCTGACTGTGTCCCCTCCCAATTCCTTATGCCCCCCAACCCACTTGCTGTTGTGGTGGAGTGAGAGGCAGAAAAGGCCTTGGCTCTGTGTAAGTTCTCCTCAGTAGAAACAAAAATATCCCCGAATTATCCATACTGCTTCCATTACAAATCCAAGCACAGCCCCATACCAGCTACTGTGAAAAAAAATGAACTCTATCCCAGCAAAGCCAGCACAGATGATAAGCACTAGAACTAACACACAGTTTAAAAAAAAATCCACCAAAACTCAAACAAACAACAAAAAAAGACCAAACAGAGCTAACGCTATTTTTCATATCCAAGCTACAAAAGCTGTGCCACTTCACTTTCAAAAACAAAATTACACAAGACAGCTTGAGCCAATCTAACACCTTGTCACTGCTCCCTACTGCATGCTGTCTCTGTTTACCTTGCTTTAGCTGTAACATATATCAGGCCTCTCCATGAGACAATTTCAGATGGTTTTCTGCTGGGTTAGTGCAATCAGTCTTTCGAGTGATGATCTTGGGTAGAGCCTAAAAAGGAGCAGAATGACACCATGTGAAGGAGGGAGGAGGAGCTGCTCCTGCAGCCACGTGAGAGGAAACCTCCCCATCTGGCAGTGGTCAGTTGTGGGACTGACTCGGGATCTCAAATAATTCCAACTGGAGAGGAATCAAGTTATAATGGTTTTGGCAACTTTAGTGCTTAGGATTTACTAGCTTGAGCGAGACCTAAATAGATATAATGTTGATATAAAAAGTGACATAGTGATATAGATATAATATAGATAATATTCATTCTGATGACTAAATTACGTAGGATTTATCATTTTACTAGTTGATCATAGTGTACAGAATGACCCTCAAGTTTTGTTTCCAAAATTTCAAGAACCCTTGGAGGCGGCTGTTGGTTGGAAGTAATATGGCACTGCTGATCTCAGAAGTATGGCATGGCTATGGTCTCAGAAGTGTGAAAAGTTAATTGTGATGAGCGTAGCAGAAGTTGTGCTGCCTCTTCCATCTCCAGCTCTCCAATGGCAAGAGCCTCCCCTGTTTTGTAAACATCAGACTGTCTCAGGTGAACAAACAGTAGGCTGAACTGCATTCTTGCAGTGCCACAATGTACAACCTCTGTTATCTTCTTACAATTCTACACAGAGACTCAGGAATGGAGAAATCATGGGAGAAATTAAATAAAATTGTGCTAGAAGGAAAAAAATATTGACGAAAGGCGTATACATCTGTGTATATATATATGTCTGGATATGTCTAAAATTGCTAAATTACCAACATTATTTTTTTTAAGATTATCTAGTTTTTTTGTAAATGAAAAGGAGAATAATTTATAAGATGTTATGCAAATGTTGTATTTATTATTAGTGAAATAAGAGTGTTATTAAAGTTCTGTTGGTACAGGGAAGGTGAGCTCACTAAATTCATATGACATTATTTAAAAGCTCTTAAAAGATACATGATGGATTTCAGAGGAGTTTAGCTTCAGAATTTTAAAATGTTCTTATTGTATAGAAAAGCTGCAACAAGCAAAGGTATAAGATTATGCTGAAATGGATTTCACTGACGAGATTAAATCGCAGGTTCCCATATTAATTTATTTACCTCATATCAGCACAGCTGAGGGTATACCTCTTTAGATTATGTCAGATCATGCATATCTCAAGAGCAAAGCCTCTCTCATAGACCAGAGGACTGATCTTTTCAAAAATGCAAAATAAAGTACAGCGAATATGTCTGGGCACAGAGTGGGATAAAAAAGGCCGGTAAGTGATGATGGAAAAAGTAATTGTAACTATGCATTTTTTCACTTTCTCAATAGCTCCCTATTAAGATATTTGCATACTGAAAGGAAAGTAGTGGGACTAAAGGTAGACACTGAAAGACAGTCAGATTCTTTAATACATCCTTGTTTTCTGAATCTCATTTTTATTGGGATACATACATGACATTCTAAAAAGAAAAAGCAATAGCCCAAATACTTGATTTATAGAAAAAAATTCTCATTTTCTCTATGCATAATGGTCTTGGTCCCATATAAATCCAAGTAACATCCCCTGGAGTACAGTGCAGAAATATTTCAGAGGGAAGGTCAACTTTCATGTGCGACTCTTGGAGATGCACATAAAAAAAGGCATGAAGAAATCTCAAAATCCACTGCTTAATCAACCATTTTGCTTCACAGGAGCAATCATATCTGAAAATCACCACGTCTGTTTCAATCATCAGGTGGACATAGCAGTTGCCAAAGGCAGAGTCAGTCCTCTTTCCCTCCATGGAGCTCCATAATGTGCAATGCAGTTTCCTGGCATAAACCTCCAGAACATTCGGACACAGACATACTTGCAAAAATGAAGCAAACCCCACTCCCCAGCTGGGAAAAAACAATTTCAACATTTTCAGAATTCTACAAAGGCTTATTTTCTCATTGAAACCTGTAAATAGCTAAGTACACATGCATCTTGGCAAGTGGAGGCTTTTGCATTTTTTTAACAACACCTGCAAAAAGAAAGAAAAGAATGACAAACTAAAGTATGTGTGGGTTGATCACATGTTAGAGGAATGGTTTTACACCACTATATGATTTTTAAGAAATGAATTCATTTTGATTTAAAGTGATAAACACTCCTTTCAAAGAAAACTTTGGCAGAAAATACCATTTAGATTTCTATGTTCTAAAGTTATTTTACTCTGAACTGCTTCTCTTCAAAGTTACTGCAAACAGCATTTTACAGTAACCTAAACTAAAATATTTATTATATGCAACTGATAGTTTGTGACCTGTTTCTATATAGGTCTTCACTTTTTTCACCTATCACCTTAAAATATATCAAGATTTTTTTTCCTTTTATCTTTCACTGAACATGCCCTAAACCAGAAGGCACTTATATAAATAAGAATGATCAAGAAATGTGTTTGAAGTTCAATATTTTTAGCATCTCTGACATAGTTTGTCCATATTAATATTAAAATGAAACAATCTCAGTGAACTACAGCTCAATTTATGGAATAATTTAACTCCATAAATATTTTAGCAAACACAGTTTTAACTCCCATACGTAGCATATCTTTTTGTGTGATCAAATTAATTCTAATGCTCTGGAAAAACCTGTGTCCTTCTGAATTGAAAGATTGGTCCTGCTTAATGGTATATTCTATGCTATAGAACTACAATCACCTTATCCTGTCCCTTAAAGGTAAGAATTTACTGCCGACATGCAATTGCTTTGCTATGTCAGTAACCTAAGTCTGAAACGTAAATTGTTCCAGGTGTTTAGCCCACAAGTTGCTCTAAATCTAGACCATGGAGTATTAAATATTCAGATGGAAAATTTCTGATGTACTAGACTGGAAGTCAAGCGATTCAAGTTCTGCCTGTTTCTACATCACTTCAGATGCATTCCTGATTTCTTATACTGCTTGCCAGACATGTCCTCTATATGTACATGATAAGAGTCATGCTAGCTCATCAGGAAGGAACCCTGATGTCATTTATAATTGTTGATTCCAAAACGGGTTCCATATCTGGGTGTTACACAAGCATCTCAGATATGAAAAAAAACCCAAAAACACCCAAACTTTCCAAAAACAGATACTGCAAATTTCAATCAAAATGTGATATCTGTTCAGAAATGACATTTTATTTGACATTGTCATATTTACCTTTCTTCTATAACCCAGCAGGCAATCAATAATTAAAAAGATAAATAAATCTGTATGTTCTTGTAAGTGAAGCATCAGCTCATTACCCTTTTTTTAACTTAATTTTATTTACCACCACTTGGAAGACCTGCTCCTTTCGTTCACTAAGTTCAGTCTCCTGAAAGTGATGTTTCTTTCATTTACTAATCTGACATATGAACAAATAGATGCTGTGATAATTGTTAGGATGCTCCAAGGAAAGTTCATGAATTCCAGAATGAAACAGCAGGGTAAGAACTCCTAAGTGTCTATCCTGCTTAATGTCCTTGGCAATAAAAAGGACAAACTACAAACCAGAAAGTTTTGATATAGGATTTGTTAGTTTTTGCACTATGCAAAATGATCTTCGTTTCACTTGTTTTCCCCCTCCTCCATTAAAGCTAACCTCAACTATTTAACCTTTAGAAATGCTACAATCCAGTCCCAGACTGCCTGCAAAGTCACAGGAACAGAGAATGGTTTGGGTTGGAAAGAACCTTAAAGATCATCCAGTCCTAATCCCTCTGCCATGGGCAGAAACACCTTGCACTAGACCAGGTTGCTCAGAGCTCAATCCAACCTGGCCTTGGACATTTCCAGGGATGGGGCAGCCACAGCTTCCCTGGGCAACCTGTTCCAGTGCCTCACCACTTTACTCACAGTAAATAATTTTTTTTCCTAATATCTAAGCTAAACCTCCACTCTTTCTGTTTAAAACCATTCTCCCCTTCTCCTATCACTGCAGAACTCTAAAAAGTCCGTCTCCAGCTCCCTTTTAAGCCCACTTCAGATACTGGAATGCTGCCATAAGGTCTCCCCAGAGCCTTCTCTTCTCCAGGATGAACAGCCCCAACTCTCTCAGCCTTTCTTCACAGGAGAGGTGCTCCAGCCCTCTGATCATCTCTGTGGCTTTCTCTGGACTCACTCCAACAGGTCCACATCCTTCCTATGCCGAGGACCTCAGAGTTGGACGCAGTACTCCAGCTGGGCTACTCATGACAGCAGAGTAGACAGACAAAGAACCACTGGTCACACTTCTTTCAATGCCATAAAAAACCTCTTCAGAACTGGGAAACCTTCAGCAGTGACAACTTTCAGAAATATATCATGTTCAGATGAAACCTCAAGGGCAGAAGTGAAAGAGGCACTTGCAGTTCTACCATTCCTTCAGTCATCATGGAAGATTCTCCTCACCTAATTTATAGTCATTCCTGACCTCCCTTGACTTATTACCTTTGTGGGGTTTTTCTCAGGGGCTGCCTAAGAAAGGTCAATTTCTTCATCTGACAACCAGCTGTTCAGCAACAGAGAGCAAATGAGATGGGCTTAGCTGGCTCTTGAGTGTATTATCCTGGAAGTAAACCAGAAGGGAAGAATAATGGCTGTAACTGGTGTGCATAAACCACTTCTGCCCATCCATCCTGAGAGCTGGAAAAGGAGGGAGGAAAACTCTGTCCCTCCTGCAAGGTTCAATGATTTCCCCACTTCCTTTGCCCAGCTGAGGAGCATCTCAGTGCTGCCAGTGCTGCATTGCAGAGGGCAAAGGGAAGGACAAAGCTGCCCACTTCTCCTTCACAGGCCTGACAGTGAACTTAAGCCTAGACCACCCCAAAGTACCTCAGGAAGGCTGTGTGTTACACCCATTGGAGTGGCCTCCCTCAGAATGGCTTTTAGCAAGAAACATTGCAGCCACTGCTGCACTCTTACCTTGGAAGTGTTCATCCTGGATCTGTGGTAGAGAGAGGTTTTCCATAAGCTCTAACAATTGTTTTCTTTATGTACAGCAGCTGATGCCTCACCTAATCAATTCTCTGTCAAACACAGCTCTGTGAATGAGATCTTACTTCAGAAGTCACGAGGCAAATACTCTCTTACTTGGCTTTAGAGTTTCTCTGACAGTGAAGGATTTTCTCTGCATAGTATCTGTAGCACTTGTTACACAAACAGAAAGTCACTGATTGATAAGACTTGTCTTATTAATTGTTCAAAGGGACCAATTAGAATAGATTATTAGGATGAACCTTTGTCCCTGTAGATGTTGAGACTAGAATCACAGGAAGTCAAATATTATGACAACTATTCTTTTGGGCTTGGATAGGAGCTCGGAAGTTATTGAAATAAAATATGAATGGCTAGACATGCATATAATATAATTAAATGTATTAAAATAATGCAGAAGTTCCCAAAATATGACTCATACTTCTGAGCTACCAACAAGGGAAAAAAGCTGCTGCTGCTGGAAGGAGCAGTTGACAAAAAGAGTCGGTATACAAAAGGAACCCAAATAAACAGATAATCTTCTCAAACAAGAAAGCGTGCAGCTGGATTCTTCTATCAGTTCATGACTAAGTATCATAACAGGGATGAGAAATGTGATACAGAATTCTTTGGCTTGTACTTCAAAATACTAGAAAAGATTTCAAATACTGAAGAGATGTTGCTGAGACGGAAGAAGCCTGTGTTCTGTATTATCATGATGCCTTAAATTAAAAAGTTGTAGGTTATTATATGTCATAATTAAAGTCAAAACCAATCCCGCAGCTCACCCGACACCTTGTAATTGGCTAAAATTTCACTAACATAAACTGATTTCTCTACGTGCAAATCTTAAGTGTGTGGAATCACAAACCAATGTGGTTCCAGCAGGCATGTTCAGTCTGTCACACCGTGACCACCTAATGTCAAGCAATATACAAAACATTACTCACAGAACAGTGCTATTTTGATGCAGTGTGTACATTAGTGCATTTTTTAAATAATGAAATAATTTTAGTACATAGACCTTGCCAACGCTTGTCTTTCAATGGCTCAGTATGCACTTTTCTTCCTTTGTGGCTGCATTACTTCTATTTAGATGACACGTCATTGGTAAACCAGTCCAAAAAGCAGAGATTCCTATGCAGAACTCTGTGATGGACAACAAAAAATATACTATCTCTGGGGTAAAATAGAAAACAAAAACTAGAAAGATGTAAATATAGTCGTAATGTGGAGTAAGTTTATTGGACCTAGCCATGTAATTCCTGTCAACAATTTGGACATACATTCCAATGGCATAAATGGTCCAGTAATGGCATCTGGTTTTAACTTCTTTTGATCAATAGGCACATAAATGCATTTCTGAATAGGAAAATATGATTTTTTTCCTATTACCTTTTTTCATATGCAAATAGTTCTGAGAAACATTCTGCGTTCTGAAAATAAAACTTGTTTAGTACCTTGTAAAAGTTCTCTATAAAATACAAAGGAAGAGTCTGGTTAATCTTAAGAGGATTTATGAATATTTTCATAAGTATTTTTCTTTGTCATTGCTAACTCTGAGCTTTAGTGACCATAAACCATTCATCTAAAAGAGAAGCCTGAAGTTTTCATATACCCAGTTTTACTCTGACGTACAATTTTATCAAAATTGAATTTGAGGATTTCTGAAGAAACTTCTTGGACAAATATAGCACAATCTTTTATTAGAAAATGATTATATATATATAGTATAATCTTATCTCACTTGTCTTGACATTCTTGTACATTTTTTCTCTTCCTGTGTATGTGGCAACTACCTTTTGTTACCGCTGTTGCTGTGAGTAAGACAATAGAGGTCACAGCTGACGGTGTAAGTTGAGGGTTGGCCTGAGCTTCCCTTCTTGAGGCGACACTATCATCTGTCCTTTTCAGAAAAAAAAGGAAATGCTGACATTCTGTAAACAAAATCAACTGACTAAGATGACAGCCCCTACAGTGTTCTGTATTCAAAGATGCTTAAAAGCTATTATCTGATGAACATTTGTGAAAAAATAAATATTACAGTATGTAGCATTATTTTACTGTTTTAGTGAGGGCATTTGCATATGGCAGAGACAGGGAGGTTTGTACACAATGTGAAGCTGACATGTTGGCATCACTGAAAAGATAGGGACTAGTCACTTTTGAAAGGTCATTCTTCAAAGGAAATTATTTTTCTCTGTTATCTCACACACAATTGTTTAGTTTTCAAACTTTCCAAAGGCATTCAGATTTCAGTATAATCACAACAGCGCATTCCACTAACTATGAAAAAGATTAAGAATGACCTTTCATCAGGCAAAAGACACAGCACAACTGGCAGCTTTATGTATTTATTTTCAATTAGATATAAAAATGCAACAATGTTCCAATTTTCAGCTACATTCTTGCACAAAGGCAGGCATTTCAGACTATGCAGGTACTAAGAAAGTGTGAACATTAAATGAAAAGTAAATGTATATGAAATAGTGAGGAATTTTTAAAGAAATAAATGAAATTTGGTTGTGGCGCCAGTGGTAAGATATAGTGTATTTAAACAAACAAAGCAAGAAAATAAACATCTGTTTATGGTCATTGCCTACAGAACTTGCCCTTTTTCATCAAGATGTTTTCTTGTTTATACCTTTTTTAGGTACATGTGCCATTCAAGCAAGAAAAGCCAAGCCTGACCAGCAAATACCCTTTATTCATGCTCCATCAGAACACAGGCTTGATTAGTCGTGTTATCTTCACAAAGTTTATCAGCTGCTTCTAAAATACAGGTTTGGTGAGGTGTGGGCTGAGGCTTCCCATCCTGGCACCTTGGTCTGGATGACCTCTTCTTATCCTCCAGAGTCTCTTTCCAGTGGATACCTGTCTGAGAGGGATTAGGAACAGAGTGGGGAAATAGAGGAAATGGTGTACACTTAACTCTTGCCACACAGGTCACAGCTTCCAATTTTGGGTTACTTCTGCAGAGCAATAGCTGCTCCCAGTCTGCTCCAAAACCTTTCAGATAACGCTGGGTACTCAGACAATTAGCTGTGGTGGCATGAAGTTCATTTCTGGCAATACTCAGAACTTCATTGATTTTTGCTCTATAAGCAGCTGTCGCTGCAGCAAAGTCGTGCTAAAGAGTTTGATTATGAAATCCTTCTGGGTCCCATCAGATTCATCTCATCCAGTATGCAGTCTTATCTTCAGTCCTCAGCTTTATCATCATTATTAAAGAGTTCAGCCATAGGCAGGGTAGGGAGACTCCTTGATTAAAATAATTTGGGTTAGTTTGTAGCTCCAAGCTCTTCTGGAAGAGACACTACACCCATTCAAAGAAGAGAATATTATTATTAAATAAGTCTCAGTGAAGCAGTGGTCACATTAAATCTTGAGACACAAAAGTTTGTGTGCTATGACCTACACAGAAGGACCGACACTAAACCTCCTGAACTTATTTGATAATACCCCCTGAAGACCATCAATGGCCACTGCAAGGGGCTCTGCTCGTTGTCTTTGGCTTTAGGTTCGTGCAAAGAGTGATGAGCACATTCTGTGACATGGGGAGCCAACGCCAGCTGGGTAGGACTTCTCACTGTCTCCTGGGTTAATCTTGCAGTAGGCTGAGATGTTTCTTGTGATAGAATCATTCATCTGAAGTCATCATTCTCTATCAAATTCCAAGAAATCAACTGCGATATATTGTGAGCATTTTGCATTATTACTATCATAATACCCGTTTGGGCAGAATTACAGGATTACAGCTGCATCAAAAAGCAGGAAAGATTCATCTCAGCTTGAGGGATGTGTTTTATAATAACTTCCTTTCTTTTCTGACAGATATCCAACAGAGAGGAATTCAAGTACTTTTTAAAGGCTCTCTGTCAAAAATAAACTGATAAAAGCAGTACTGAATTAGTCCATTTCCTGGATGACCTAACTTTATCTTTTCTTTTGTCAACTCTACCAATTTGTGGAGCACAGAAAAGCTGTTCTGACACTGCGGTGGAGTTAGTATTGTTAGACAAATGCAAAAACGTGATTTTCTTTGTAAGGTCATCCTACCTCCAAGGGCTGGTATTCAAGCTGTTGTATATAAGACATGGTTCTAACAGTAATTTGGTCACTGGAGTATTATCCCCAATGTCAATATCCTCACTATATTATCATCCAGCACTAACACAAATTAATTACAATTTGTCAGAAAAAACACAGATATCCAACTCCTATATCAGACTTTGGAAAATTTGGTTTTTGCATGTAACCCCAGTGGAAAGCTTCAGAGTTCAAATTCTAAACGTTTCTACACATATAAATTTAATTAGTAGAAAATAATGTCTCAAAAAGAACACAAACATCAAACAAAAATTCCTAATGTCACTATCCCAGCAGTAGCCAGACACCTTCCATGTAAAAGGAACAGCTGAAACACACACTGGCCTTCAGTCTACCTTTTCACAATTTAAACATAGGAGCATTACTTCAAGCAGGCTTTTGTTTGAGACTTCTTTTTAATTTAGTTAACTTATTTGGTGGAGAAAGAGGGGAAAAATTGCTTGAAATTTGCAGGTTGAAGTGAGTCACAGTGTTTGCAGTAGCAAGGCCTTACAGAAGGTTTTGTGTTTGCTCCCAAAAGGAATCAGAATGGATTCATGTAGGGTCCTGGCAGAGTGTGTTCCCTGGCAACTTCTCTTTGACTGCAAAATAAATAAAGAAAGAAAAATGCAGTAAAAGCCTTGATACTTTTAAATTTCAAATCAGTTTTTAACTAAATTTCCTTTATTGGATTAGGCTGCTTTCCACCTCTGCATATGTCATTAGGTGTACTCCTTAGTCAAGATAAAATAGTTTATTCAGTCATTTTTGGAAGATCTTTAGAAAATTTTTTTGGTTAAAACTACAGGTAATAATGAATGGACTCTGATGTCCCCTAGAGACAAATTCCTTGCCTTGTGCCAGACCTTTTGTTGCAGAAGTTTGATATTTCCTCCAGCAGCACAAAGCTGGCAGGGTTGGATGGCTCCCTGCCCTGGGCTGTGCACTTTGGGGCAGAGTAACCAGGACAGCACAAAGCCCTGCTCTGCCAAGGTAGCCTTGGTGGGGTGTGAACACTGTCCACTGGGGGTCTCAATGGCCTGGGAGTGTCAATAATAATAATAATAATAATAATAATAATAGGTATTATTTATTATTAATATCTATTAATATTAATAGCTATTTTTTCATATATTCTATATGAAATTGCAGTGGAAATGAAGGTTTGACAGCCAGCTTCTTGCACACTCACTGGCTCTTCCCAGGCAAGAAATTATCTCATGACACAGTTCTCAGTGTCCAAACATTTTTATGCTTATTTGCACAAGTGTAGCACAAAATGCTCTTGCAGCACCATCTAATCTTGTGTGCATGTGTTAAGGTACAGAGACTTCTGCCCAAACATTCATCAGTTCTCGCTCCTTCCTGTCTTCCTTTCTTCCTTTGTCAAGTTGAACTGGAATTTGATAATGCTTTAGGAATCCAAGTCCTCGATCAGGATTTTGAAAATATGGCTTATTCCTATCAGAATATCAAAATTATTATTTTTTTATCCTTGAAATACACTTTTTTCAGTATTATTAATAGTATGACTCTTAATTCCATATTGTGCTCCATCAAAATGATTCTGGTAATATTACAATTTTTACTTATGTAATGTTTTCATTTATATTTATGCAATATTACCATTTCTACTCATATACCTTTTCCAAACATTCTGAAATCTTTTCCTCTTCTAATCGTAGTTTCTCTCCTATTAAAACAGGATTTAAGTGCCAAATTTCCCACAAAATGCCTATTCTATTGGTCTTTTATTCAGAGATCAAGTAGTTATGTTCTATGCATACACACACACACAAGGGATTTAATTACTCGCTTCCTTGCTGGAAGTTTACGTATTTGTGCAAAACAAGTGATACATTTGAATGAGTAGAATTGGCATATACTGCTTTTCATGCAAACAGATGCACACACACACTCATAAAAAAAAAAAGGAGGATCAAACCCACAACGGTTACAAAAAGTGCAGGAAAATATTACCAAGGACACAGCCACCTTATCTAAACTGATATTAAAGGACTCATCAGAATTAGCCAACAAACACATTTATAACAGTAATCCTAGTCTAGACAAGGTCTTATAATTTAAAAGAAGATTTTCAGAATCATCTAAGAGCTATTAGTCCTCTAGGTCTCATGATGGGAACCCAGATGCATCAGTTTCAGGTAAGAGCAAAACATAACAAAAGAGTTTAAAAAGGTCAGTAACAGAACAGAAAAGGTGGATAATACACTTTTAGCTTCATGTGCTAAACTCAGAAATGCAAAAAAAAAAAAAAACAACACTCCC
>VZTE01000365.1:842984-889323 GCA_013397775.1 Eulacestoma nigropectus | reverse complement strand
CCAAAAAAGAAAAAAAAAAAAAAACAACACTCCCAAAAAACCTGAAATATTTAAATATAATTAGAAAATTGGATTTTTAGAAAATCCTTGATAAGTGTAAAAACTTGTACTTGTATTGAAGACATTAGTAAACAAAATCCCAAAAATTCTTACAGGAGATTTAGTTTCCTAAAATAGATTTAAGCAAAACTTCACCTGTATAAATCAAGTTAAGACTAAAGAAATTATGAAAGACGATTTTTTTTCCTGTAAATAAGTTGCCAGTGCCTGACAGCTTTCCTATTGATTTTAATTTTAGAAACTGCTTAGTTCCCCTCTAGCAGTCACAGGTAGAGATATCTTATTCTCAGGATGTTTCTTAGATGCTTTTTTCTTCTAAACTATTTTTTAAAAGGGCAAATATATCAAGGAAAGCAATTCCTATAGGCTGATGTCCACAGTTAAAGGAAAATCTACATTCTTGATAAAGTAAATGACACCATCAGAGACTTCTGTTTTTGCCAAGACTGGAAGAGATAAAAATTACTTTATTTAAAAAGAGACTACTCACATTAGATGGACATAGAAGATGATTCAATCTCCCCTCTACAAATGCATCCCCAGACACACTTGATTTAAATCTTACAGAGGATGAAAGAGTTTCTGAAAGTTATATTAGCCACGAGGTTTTCTTCAACACCTGAGCTAAAATACTTCAGTACAAAGCACTGATGGGTTTCAGAAAATGTGGCAATTTTAATACAATCTGAGACAACAAGTGCAATGGGAAAGGGTGGGTACAAACAACGTGTAGAAAGAAGGAACCAAGGCAGAGTGTGGTCACGGTTTGCATCTCATCTTTTTGCTGCTCTCATGAAAAATGAGCATACTAGACCATTTTTTTTCTGTCAAAGGTTTCTTGCTGCCACCTTGCTTTATAAAAGTACATTTATTTAGTCAGGCAGCTGACCTCAGGAGAAAGAGAAAAGGCTTGTATAAATCCAAGTGTGAGGCAAATATTCCTTCTCCTGTATTCCATAGAATGTTTTTAATGAAATATTAAGTGGATGAACTTACTCTCAAATTATATTCTGGATAACACACGGATGTCATTGTGTTGCCCTTCGCATTCCATCAGTTTATGCTGTGCTGAATAGTAAAACATTGGGCATAGGTCATTTATTTCAACAATCATCATCTGTATAATAGTTGAAGATAATGTTACTTCTCTAACAATAGCCACAGGCTAACACATCCCACTTCCCTTTCATTTGGCTACTGAATTGTTGCACTGCACTAAAAGGATTAAGCATTGCATAATAATTGCAATATCAAGATAAATGTGGCTAAGGCAAAGCACAATAAGTCCATTTCGAAGCACACTTTCTCATTTAATCTTTGTACAGAGAATCAGAGGTTCGGCACACTTAAGAGAAAAAATAAATGTAAAATTTGCATTATTACGTGTCAATTCTGGACATGCAAGCAGCCTAAAAATGATATTTGAAAAAAAAAAAAAAGAAGAAGTATTAATAAAAGTAATTACTTTATCTCTTTGGGCACCATGTATAATTTTAAGATAGTACCTGATTTGATAGTACTGGACTATTTATTGCAAACTTTTTGATCAGTGATCAGTCCCTAGAGATAAGCACTAGGAAAGTCAAAGGCTTAGATGCTCCCTAACTTTTAGATCCTAATAACCTGTTTCACAAAACGCTTTCCGATGGCTATCCTTTCTCAAAAAAGCAGGCCTTTGAATTTTAATTAAATTCTTATTTTTGCAAAAATTACTCCTACATCTGAGATTTTCAGTAGGGTCAATATAATGATTATATCATTGGCGTATTATTGCATTTCCTTTCCAACACTTTTTCACCTAAAAAATCCAAATTTTCTCATGTTGGCCCAATAGCTACATGATGCATAGTTGAAAAAATTGATTGTGGTGTTTTTGTGATAAAATACCCAAATTTTCTCTTTCAATCACATTATGCAAATAGAAAATCAAATGTGAGGAACCTGTTGAATCAGAATTTTTACAATTGGAGAGTAGAGTTTTGATTCAATTTTTTTTTAATTAAAATGGCTGTGATCTTAGCCTACATAATGCAGTACATGATTTGAACAAAAGTATAAACCACAAATTTAGTTAAAATTGTCAAATGAACAATACATGATTGAAAGAATACTAGAAAGATGACAACCTTGTAAAAATCAAAATTAGTGTAATTCTGAACTTTTTTTAAAAATTATTTATTCAAATCTAGATAAAAACTTTAAAAAACTGCCACTTGTGGTTCATAGCAGAGGAGGAATAGCACATATGAGAATGATGGTCTTTTTTTACTTGTTAATAATTTTGTTTATTACACTCTTTCATCTTGTTTTTTTTTTTTTTTTTTTTTTTTTTTTTTTTTTTTTCCTGTGAAGAGGGAGAATTCTTCAAGAGTTGGGAAACTTCACTGATGTAAAAATACAAATTTGGTATGGCTGTGGAACTATGATGAAATCCAATGCAGACCAATACTTTTGTTAGCTAGGAACTTGGAATGTTTGATATTTGAAGTCTTTGAAAACTTTATTTCTATAAAACAGAAAATCCCTCTTTCTGTAAATTTTAAAGGCAATGGTGCTGAATATTTTCACTTGAAAGATTTGCCAGTTGCTTCAAACATAGCCATGAGCTTTTTGTTTTCAATACCTCTGCAATACCAAAACCTTTCACTGTCAGTGCTACATAATTTATTTCCATGTATGTGAGTTCTGAAGAAAAAAAATCTGATAGCAAACATGCTATGTCACCTATAGGGATTTTAGAGGGTTTTTAGGAGGTTATGGTGCGGAGGGCTCAAGAGTCAGAGGGCAAAGACAGCACCTGATGTGAGACCGTGGTCAGGAGCCCAACACCAGCACTGGTACCCAGGAAGGATTGGCCTTCAAGAGGACTCAGGGACACTGGGCCGTTTGTTACAATGCAGAAAACGACAGCATTGAAGGACTAAAATGAGGGCCAGGACCCACAGGAAGACACAGTGGGTAGAAGGACAGGAGTGTATGAGCACTTTTTTCTCTGATCTGGCCAAATTTAAATTTAAAGGACAGGCATCCTACTTTTTTATTATAGGAGTGCCTGACTTCTTGATTTTAAAAGCTCTTTGATCTTCCTTGAGGATCCAGGGCATCATCTAGTTCTGTTCATCTCAAAACAGGGACAAATTTCCCATCTCACCAGGCTGCATTTTTGACAGTTTTTGGAGTTTTCTTTCTATAATATTTTTGCCTTACTTTCCATTTTGTCAAAGAGACTATCTCCTCCATAATACAAATCCAGGAAGCAAAATACTCTTAAGCTGTTTGCCAAGACTTTCAGAAAACTGTTCTAATGGTGCAAGATGGCACAGAGATACTCTTCTGTTAATTATTAACTGAAAAAGCTTTGAGAAGTTGGGAGGAAGGAAGATACTAATATTAAAATATATCCACCTATAAAATTTAAATACAAACCCTGAGTTTGGGCTAGATCTTTATTTGGTGTAGTCAATATAATTCTTTTGACTTCCCTGAGATCCATCCAGCATGTGCAAGTTGATTAACTTGTTCATTAGTTCTCTTATCCATGATTACATCTGCCAAGGACAGACTCCAACCACAGCCTCCATGCATTCCATGCTGGGTTATTCCCTATTCTCCAAGACTGGCCATGTAAACCTCTAAGCTTACATATCCATCAGTTTTGATGAGAAGTCATACAGACGTAGGGGTCCATGTGCCCAAATATCTTTCTGGAGCTGGAAGAGACTGTATTTTAATCCTTTTCAAAGTCGATACTTATCAAACTCTACAGATTGAGACTATTTTGTTTTTCAGAGCAGCCCTTGTGACATTCATCTGAGTAACTGACTACTTCTTCACTCTTTCATTCATCTTTTTGTGTTTTCCAGACTTTTCATTCCATTGTAGCAGTTGCAGTGGATCAGAGCCATATGGCTCTTACTTTTAACTGCTGCAGCAAGCTGCTCTACCACCTGGCAAAAGACTCTGCTCCTTATTTCCAGAAATTCCGTGTCTCCTTTCACGGTGACTAGGCTTTTCACAAAGCAGTGAAAGGAAAGAATTAATCTGAACCCACTTAACAGGCAATATAGAAATTTTTACATTGATATTTGTTGAAAATGTGTATCTTGGTAGACTGCAATACAGGATTTGATTTCTTTTTAACATCTTAACAGTGTAAAAGTCAAGGATAAATGTAATGATGACCAGAACGTGCCTTGTAGATTTTTCAAGTAATCTTGCATCTAAAAGCAGATGCGGTATTTGATCTTCAAATACCAGGTTTCAAGAGATCAATGGCAACTTCTTTAGAGAAAAAAAAAATCCCTCTTCATTTTTTTTAATATTTCTAAGACAGCGTAATAGAACCAATGTTTATCCCTTCACCTTAGCTCCTTTCCCATGTAACATGCAAAGGTTTTCCCATGTGGTCTATCTCAAAATATTCAGTAATTTTTGCACATTTTTCCCTTTAAAACTTCTAAGTGAAATCCATGTGTCCTCAGCATTTGCACTGTAACTGAGGAGCAGCTTGAAGAGCCACACGAAAAAAGAAACCCTCAAAAAAAACCCACCAGAAGATCACTTTAAAAAAATAGAAATTAAATATAGGCTCAGTGTCCTTACTTGAGGGTGCACTTTGCCTCACATGGAGTAGAGGTAAGCTTCACAAACAGCTTAAAATATATAAAGTTTGTCTACATGTACTCCATTACCAAAGCTTCACATTCATCAGCACCAGCATTGTGTGGAATTGCATTTTCATCCTTGAAAAATCTGGCTGATTCTTGATTTTATATTATTATGCAGACTCCTTGGGGTTTATTTTGTTTGAAATTCATTGGTCATAACCTAAAGTAACTGTGTAACAACCTTACTGATTGAAATGCATGCCACATGAAGGGGAAGTATTTGTTTGTTCTGAAAGATTCAACAAAACTGTCATTTCTTGCAAGTAAGAGAATACTTGGTAAGGACACCTTCAAGGAGTCAGGGTTGAAGGTGAAGGTGGAAGAGTTCAATAAGATACTTCCTCACATTAGACCATAAACTACTGACTGCATATGTTTTATAACAAGCCATTTGGGGAAAGAAAAAAAAAAAAAAAAAAAAGAAAGATGAAACATGGAAAGACAGAAAAAGCACTATGGAACAGAAGGAGTGTGAGGATAAATAAGGAAGGCAGGAAGGAAAGACTACAGTTTCAAGAAATGGAGAGTATTGACTCGCCTGTCAGAAAGGGAACTGTTTATGTTCTAGAGTCCTGGTAAAGGAACAGAGTATGGACTCTGGTATGAGCAGTTTCATATAATCACACAAGAATGACATTACAGTGACTTTTAACATATCCAAGAAACTGGAGGTGCCTGAAAGAAAACCTCATAAGATTGGAGGGGGGATGCAGGGGAAATTCAGACTTCTAATAAAATTAGGAGCCCTGATGATTCTGATTAACAACATCGTTCATTACTGCCTTGTCATGTGCTACTAAAGACCCCTTGAGATTTCAGCTCACTGGATTCCTGCCAAGTGATTTCATGTTTTAAAGTGAACTTTGGCTTCAGTGAAGCCAAACACAGAAATGTAGAACCCTCTCTAAGACACAGGGGAGATACATTACACGCAACTGCACAGGGAACTTAATCAGCTCACAATGTGCTGTCAAAGGGCACAAGAATAACTCAGGTTCCTTTTATCCTCTGGAATCCAAGCTAAAATCTAGTAGCTTTGTGACACCAAATAGAAATAATTCAGTAGCACTTAGGAAGTGGATACTTTTATCTACCATTCTGACACCTTCTGGTCATAAGTAGCCTTGACTTTCAGACCTTGTTGATTTGAAGGGGTTAGATACTGTCCAACTCTGCTGTGACAGAGGACAAGCTTTTTAGAACTTGGTTTTAGTCTTCAGCATTGCAAAATACCTATTTTAATGATGTCCCAATGGAATGGACCGGGCAATTAAAAGGTTTTGCTGAAAATCCGGCTATTAAATTATTAACACATGGAATTCACGTGGAACAGTGTTATAAATTACCCTGTCCAGGAGCTGTCATTGATTTCACATGCACAAAAAGTTGTTGTATTGTATCATTCTTGACTCTGATGCTTTCATTGTTAAGGAAGATGACTCGTAAAACAAAGATTTCCCTCTTTTGCTCCACTTGCTTCCTACCACCCTACTTCCCTTTCCAGAAGATTGATCCAGTGTGCAAATGCAACACGCAGAAGATGAAGAGAGTTCAGGAGCAAAGACTGAACATCTGACTCATTCACACTCTCTCATTAGCTATTTAATTGGCAATTTAGGAACTGTTTAGCTAATTTCAATATTTGTGATTTCTGTTGTGAACCAAATCAGTGTCATGTTTACCATGCAGTTGATACACTACACATACACCTCAATTTTTTACAATTTTTTACCACATCTGGAGAAGAATATCAATAATAATGGACTGAAATCTCTGAATATAGAAATGTTACTCTGGTGGATTATCTTCTAGAATCTGATAACTACCCCACTTGCCATATTCAGTAAACAATTTCTACACAACTGATGCCTTATCAGGCTACCTAGAAAGAGAGACTAGACAGGATCAAGGGAATAAAGGTGGATATTTGTTTGAAAGGCCTTCAAAGGTGCACCTGGGGGAGCCAAAGGCTACATCCACCATGGACCCCAAGATGGACAATGAGTCACGAGTTCTTCACACTTTTATAGGTTTGGTTCATTTGCATATCAGCATAAATTAGCCAATTAAAACTTTAGCTAATGATGTAATTTCTTCAATTTCTCCACCTCTCCAGAGGCCCTGGTTTGCACCTTTTGGGCCTAGGACAGCCTAAGTGTCCTTGAACAATGAGCTCAGAGAGGCTTTGTTGTGTCTATCTGGCATAAGAGAACAGCAGCCAACAGGCTACAAGAAACTTCAGAGTTACACACTAGACAGTACAGGATTTAAAAATATAAAAGCTAGAACCTAAGGCATCAGAACAGATACTTTTTCAAAGCATGGAATAGGTTCCTCCAAGTGTATAGGCCTCAGAGACTTTTGAAAATAATGGGAGGAAAAATGCAGTATGCCCAAATAACAGAAGAGGCTATTTGTAAAATGAAATGCAATAATAAAGTACTTACGTGAAGCAAATGAAAGTTCTGCCATAACTGGGCAAAAGTGGGCAACAGAGAACTAAGATTTTTTTTTGTAAAGGCTCGACACTATTTTCAAAAGGAGGAAAAAGATGCAGTAACATAAGTTAAGGAGGCATGATGATCACTGAACTAATTATTACGTGCTTTTTTCTTCCTCTTTTTTTTTCCCTGTTTTAGTAAGAGAGAAATGCACATTGCAAAGTGAGAAGAATATATCTTTAGAGGATAGAAGTTACGAAATGCATGTCTAAATTTGCTGATGCAGGCAAAATATTAGGTGCCCATGCACCTCTCCGTTAGCATAAGAGCTTGGTTTGGATTTTAAGAACAGATTAGTGTAAGTATTTTAAAGGAGATATACATGATTTACTCTATTCATCTACAGCTTTAAATTGTAGAACATGAAAGCCAAATGATCTTTTAACATCTCGTTGTCACTATAGCACTGAATTATGGTAGCAAACTGACAGATGAAAAATATACACACTTGCCTGAGTCAGTGGAATAACGATATGATAAATATTAAAAACTATAGCAACTTCATGTAGGCATGGGTTTATGGGTCCTTGATCAGAAGGGAGGAGAGGAAGTAAAATCACCCATTTGATTATTAGAATAATGTTTCTATAACAATACACGTTTTGAACCATAACAGGAATGAAACCTTCAGAGATGGCTTCAAAGTAAACCTTATTCTTATGTGTCCAATAAAAAGCAGATGCAATATAATTTAAAAACATAAGCTTGAGGTCTTGCATTATTATCATAAGCAGCTGCCGTAAGAGACTGTGAGGGGTTTTAATCATCCAATATGAAACAAATTGGCTACTTTATTTTCTTGCTGATCAGTGCTTTTCCTTCCACTGTCAGTACCTCATATGCTTTAATTCCTCCTTCCTATTTCTTAGATTAGTCCACCAACCAAATCAAGAAACTACCCCTTTCTGAGATGCTTTCTGCTGGTTTATGAATTCCAGGTTCATACTTTGGTGAAAGGAAAAGCATGACTGTCAGTTCCTGGAGGTGTCCCACTCTTTTATCCTGGTATCTTTGCTGAGCTAGGAATGCAGTTAAAGGCAATTTTTTTACCTTCCCTCTGCAGAAAGAAAAAATTTACCTCAGGACAGCCAGTGTCTTACTTTTTTTTCTGATTTTTTCAACGTTTCTTCATACTGTATTATGTCTAAACTATGGTTTATTTTTGTGGTCTGTGTTCTCATAGCAGTGGACCTATGAACTGGAACTCTGGGGAGGTTAATAAATGGAAGTTATGCCTGTCTTCTGAGATAACTTCTATATCCTTCATTCATGTCCACAAAGATCTCAACATTATTTTATTGGATGGTCATATCCTCAATCTTCTCTTTTCTTCCCTTAAATTTTCTTAGTGCTTTCAACTCTTCTTTCCAGGGTCCTTGCTAAGTTACCTCTCAAAAATCCTGAGGCAGACTTTTACAAAAGCATCCATTGGGCTACTTTGGCAACAATGTTCTTTTTCCAGACAGTTTTTCTTTGAATCTACTGACTGTTCAGGAATTAAAAGTTACAAAACATCTTGATTTTTGAGAAAACAGCTTCTGGCTTTTCACACTCAACATGAGACAGGTCTTTGCAGTAATATCTAGCTTATCTGACATAGCTCTGCTTTTGAAAAGAGTAGAAGCTGGACCTGAGGACCATGTGGAGATTGATCTCATCTTTATTTTTAGCGTGGATAAAAAAAGTCCAGTCTGCTTTATACTCTGCAATATATCTTTCTGAATACCACAGAGTTCTGCACTAAAATTTCTACAAGGAAATGCAAGAAATTCTAACCTTTTTTTTTAATCAAGAATTTTTAAACCACGATTGTGTTAAAAATTCTCACAGAAAGTTTTTGTATTGAATATATGTCATCTGTCAATAAAAACACCTTCTGAACTTAGGATGGGGCAAAGTTTTTGGTGAAAATGGTTTTGTATGTGCACATTTAGTATCTCGGGAGAACTGCATTCTCTCTTACAACCAGTTAGTGGTACAACAGGTTGTGGAATGTCAAACACGTTTATAGAAGAGAGAATTAGCCAACTTTACAGTGTAAGCCTGTTTTGGCAAAGGTCCACGCAAATGGGCATGTATTTACCAGCTTTGTTAAAAAAAAGTCACCTAATGAATCAGAAATGAGCAGATCAATAGTTCTTCTTCCCTTTTTGATAAAAGTCCAAGCTGCCACCTGTGCCAGGCTGGCTCCCACCTAAGCAATCTGCCACCTAGGGCTAGGAAGGGGAAGTAATTACAGCAAGTTGGGGGCAAGGAAGATCCTGCTTTGGAGTCTTAAAATTATGTTTTTCTCACAAGCAAGAGACTTATCAAAAAGTGAAATACACAATACAACAACTCCAAGGTGCATTGTAAGAGAGCTGATGGACAGCATACAACAATTCCTGCAATAACCTATTGCAGATTACGTGTGAATGTAAGCAACTCTTCCTCAGATTGCTCATCCTTCATTAAAACAGCTCTTCAATAATTTGATATGTATTACAATTTGAATATTACCCCTATCAATCTTACTTATCTCTCTGATATCTAACTGTTGTGATCTGCACAATGCAGAAGCTGAACTATTTGAACAAGAACAAGTTTGGTTTTGAACCAGTCCTACATTGGCACCTTTCCATGTTTTCCACCTTCTCTTCGTTGCGAGAGTACTTGCATAATCAATCATAGACTCATGTGATCAACTCATGGACCACATCAAGGATACATTTTAAAAACAATCAGCTAAAATCTTGCTCTGCCCTGTCTGTCAAGGTTTTTCTTTTCAGAATATAATTACTCACCAAAGTTGGAACACCTGCTTTTCTTTCATAATTTAATTTGATGGGAACGATCATATTTATTATCCACAGAAAAGTCATGTTTCTTCCCCTCTCCCGCTTGTCACCCTAAGTATGAACAGTATGAAAAATAGATAGACCAGGATTTAGTCTACATCTAGAATAAAATGCAGCACCTACAAATTATTGATGCTAAAAGTGGGTTGATTATACTAAACCTGCTCAATGCTTAAAGTAATAAGCAAACATCTCTTCTTCTGGTCTAGAGGGATGTCTTAACAAGCTGATCTGTCTGCAAAACTTCATGAACCATGCTCAGCTTCCAAAACAGATATCTAAGATACTGATAACACACACACAAATCCTAATCTAAATTTGCCTCTTAACAATAATCATGTTAAAGAGCACTTTCTGTAAATAACCTAGTTAGACGCACAACTACTCCAATCAATACTACCTGATAGAAGAGTCCTTTTAAGACACATGGGGAAGTAATCATTCGAGCCAAACAAATTAAAGGGAATTAGGCATCTTAGAAATCGGTAGGAATTAGTGTTCGTACCATTACTGTTCAGGGTTTTTTTCCTTTGAGTGTTCTACATTCAGTGGAAAAGGGGATTTATTTGTCAGCCTATAGCATCAAGGCTCCTCAGTCTGTGAGTATCTAACAGAAGATTGATTGCGGCTGGATGTACAGACTCATTACAGAGGGATGTTTAAAGAGTGTCATGACGAAAAAAGTCACTCAGAACAAACAGTAAAGCCAAGGAAAAAAGGATGTTAACAAGATAACCCACAGAACGTAATTATATGGGCACAAAAATTAGAGGATCACAAATACAGAAATTACTTTCATGTGTTGACACTTTTAAACACCAGTCAAATTAATCCCTAATTTCCAACTAACTGTGGAGCTGACTCTCTATAAGTACAGGTGCTTTTGCTTTGCCGAACAGAGGTGTGATATCCTGATGCTGAAACTCCTACATGCACAGGAAGGCTTTTTAAATCACATGAAAGAACTTATGCAGAAAACTTGAGTAGAAAAAGGGTACAAATAAACAGCAACCAGCATTTTCAATACACTAAGCACACTAAACTTCAACAGATGAAAAGGGGATTTTAAAAAGTCATTCAAGATTTTAATGCCTTGCACATTCTCCTGCATCTTTACCACTGTTTAAAGACTGAAAAGTACTAAGGGCATCATACAGTTATTTTTCCCTACTTAAAAGAGTTAATTATTTAGGTTTGATACCCTTTATCTTAGCAGTGTGTTCTGGAAGTAACACTTTGAATTCATAGGACCTCTCTGGTACAAGGTCTCTCTCAGTAAGAGGATGTCAAAAATCAGCCCTTACTTAATCAACATTGAATTATTAAAGCTTTATTCTGTATTGAAAACTACCATTTCTGCAATCAGGTGAATAGACAATGACGGAAGGGAAACTTGGCATCTCAGAAAAAAATAGCATTTGTCATGACCAATTTTTCAGAACGGATAATAAATGCAAGCTTTGGCAAGACTGGGTGTTATTAAGCTTGCATAAAACAAGGATTTATGAACTACAAGTCTCAGTGTAAAAGTTTTAGTTAAGCAGATAAAACTTGGATCACAGCTAAACAAATCTTACAACGAAGGAGTATTTTTCAATTTGTGATGTTCGGTCTTTCTTGCGAATACAGGAATTTCATTGTGGTTTTTTAAGGTGTCTGAAATAATTTGCATATCATGGCTGCCTGTATTATCCAGGAACCTGAACCTAATAATACAAAAGATTCCCTTCTGCCGTAAATTTCTTGGTAAAATACTGTAGAATCCATGCCTCTACTGTGTCTATTATGATAGTCTGTTTAACCAATATCAATATAAACTGTAACCATTTGGAGAACTGCAGGAGATCAAGGTTTAATGACTGTCTTTTATTTACATATTCTGAGAAGCTAATTATAGTCAAAATTCATATTAAAACTACCTCACATTCCCCATTTATAGGTAGAAGGTTCAGAACGCACATATGGGTGTGTCAACCACTATAAACATATGGAAAACAGTTTCTTCTCAAAGGTGAATCCGATAATCCATAGGCTGTACTATTAACTTGCTAAAATTCAACCAGGCCAACAGAAGACATAGAAATTTTCACCTGATTTTCTGATCCTACATTATCATTTTTACTCAAAATGTTCCCTTATCTAAGTATAAAGTCTATTTTGATACATATTTTGCCTTATATTCCAAAATCCATAAAAAGACCTGTTTGAAGCCTCAAGAATAAGAATCACATTTATCTAAGTGTAAATTCATTCATTTATATTTTGCATCATATGTTCTGTCTCAACAGTTTTTTAAAGAACCACTCCACTGTCTTCCATGTTCCCAAAGAAAAGCATCATTTTGTGAGCAGGGGGTAGATTGCTTCCACATGGAAAAACTAGTGAAGCCTCTCAAAATTGCTGATTCACAAATTGTAGTGATTGAAAGTTAATCTCAATTATAGTACTAAGGTGTATTGTCGCACAGTGTGATAATGGTATTTGCTGCCTTAAGTGGATTTTGATTCAAATACCAGCTTCAAATAAAGAAAAGAAAAAAAAAAAAGAAACAGTCATTTACTATATGTTCATTGTAAACTTAGTAGACAGGGTTTTTTTATATTTACAGAAGGTGCAAGGACACCTGCACAGAGAGCAGTAATTTTTCAAGGTATTTTCTTAAGCAGCAATTTAAAATATTTTTGAGAAGGACATGTTGCCATACTAACTTGAAAGTAGTTCATAGTCATATAAAAGCTTTGTCTCAGTTAATTATTTGAAGAAACAAAAAAAAAAAAATCTACTGATAGCTTGACTGTTGTTTACAGGGGTCATATAGAGGAAATAAAAATAAAAGCAAGACTATGCCCTAAGCTAAATGTAGTTTCTGACTCTAACAGTAAAAGTTTTAAAAAGGAGAAATCCCAGGAGCAGTTCAGTAGTATTTCCTTGCAAAATAAATGTTAAAAAAAACAATATGGGTGTTGAAAAGGCACGATCTGGAAATTATGCTGTACTATAAAGTTTACTAGAATTAGAAATATAGGGAATATTGCTGCACTCCAGATACAGTACCCAATTCACAAATTCCTGGAGTAAAAGGCCAAATAACCTACTATAAAGAACAAGCATTCACCTATTTTTAGTCTTTTTCCCGGACATTTTCTTTTGCTGTCACTGTCAGAGAAATAACATGGTTCTTGACACGCCTTTGGTTAAAATAATTATTTTGCTGGAATATTTTAAACTGAGCATGAATCAAGTGTAACTTTGCTTTTTGACATTCATTAGAGCACATTATACTATTCATCTTAAGCACTGCCAGCAGAGCCTCCTCCTGTCTTCCAAAGCATCCCTGTCTTTTCACCTTCTGACTGAATTTTTCCTCCTCACAAACGGATATTTGGTACTTTTAAACCCGGTCCCAGACAGCGACAAGATAACTTGCTTAGACCCACAGCATCTCTCTGCAACACTACTGCCACCATCAATGCTCTCATGCATTAGCAGGCTTTAAACGAGGAACACATTGTAAGTGAATTAGTCAAAATTTCAAAACATGGATTTGTCTTCACATGAGCAGCCAGCGTACAAAACACATCCTGAATTTCTCTGCAAATGTGAGTTAAGCAAGAGAATGGAAAAAGAACATTTTCAACCAGATTAATTCTGCTGGATACTGAAGTAGCTCCCAGCAATCCGTCAAATGAGGCTTCATTTCACCACATGAGGATCCATCCCCACGAATACAACATTAAGGTACTTTAAATGTTACAAAAAGGAGAATAAATTTGCAAAGGACAGAAGGGCAAATCATGGTCCGGAGAGAGAAGTGAGCCAGGTGTTTGAATTCCTGCAAAGGAGGCCTAATTATCCAGAACAAGAGCTTGTCTTAAATGTCAGCGTTCATAAACCTGGAAAGTTGGTGGCTGAGGAACTCTTCAGAAGCTCTGCAACTGAAATGTATCCAGAGAAATGTGTTTAGAGAACTAGATGTAATTTTAAATAGAACTATATAGATGGGGGGGAAATGCTGTTTATAGGAAATGAAAGTGCTAGAAAGTCTATGTCTAATGTGGTTTTTGGCCTGTTTTGATTTGTCTGTTTTAATACCATTATTCTATTTTTAAGGAATAGCAAACGAAATACTAAGTCACTCAATTCCATCGTTCTTAATAGAGAAGGATACAAAATTGATATTCCTTTCTGAATTGAACATATTGTAGCTGATTATCACTGCCAGGCTGAAATTTGCATTATTGTTATAAGTGGATATATGTTATCCCACCAACTTCACAAAAATTGTAGATAAAGAAATTCTGTTTCACAAATTATTTAAATAAAGATGCATAAGAGTCTAATACAGATAGTCTAATAAATATCAGAATTAAGTACAGTGATGCAGACTTCACTTTGCTTTACAAAGACATGACATTGAAGGGAAGTGAGTCACATTCACAGTTAGAGTCAACACAAGCAAGGACAGAGAACCAGCATTTTTGTGCTGAAAGGCAGTGGAATCGCTTGGAGAAGTCCTGACATACCAGAATCCTGCTCCTTTTCCTGCCTTTGTCATGGATAACTTAATCTCGTTTTAACTTTTTCAGTGAAATAGGGCAGCAGCAGGCTGAATCTTCCCAACTCCTTGATTGTGATTATAAGACTAGCACAAGTGCATTTTCTTAACCAAGAGGATGTTTGGATAGAGGGACAGAATGCCCTTTCTGAATATTTAGCTGTGCACAGACTACATAGGAAACCTAGTGGAGTTTGGCAGCATTTTCTCTGAATCTGGCATGTACCAAAGCCTTTGGTACTGGAGCAGCTTCAGTGATGATACAATGCTCGAAAAGATCTTATCAGCCCCTGACGATGCTCTACTGAGCACATGTAAATTCTGATTTTCAGAGTTTTATACCCCAGCCAAATCATAAGGAATTTTCTTAGAGATAGCAAAAGTCTCTTTGACTCAATGACTATTCTCCTGCCAAATTTCAGGTACCTGCTGCAAAGCCAAAGGACTACACTTCAAAGAAATGATATTACTTCAAAGAAATTATATTACAAAAATCTGATACTGGCAAAAGGGTCTACTTGGCTTAAGCTGGATATGTGGGTGAAGTACTAAGTTGTAAACTCTAATGACACAAGATGGCCACACATTTTTACATCAGGTAATGATTCACTGGAAATGGAAAGTTTTAAGGAGTGAAACCATCTGCAATTTTGTGTTCACAGACTCCAAAAAAAAAGGGTGCAGGAAAAATTAAACTTCAGTAATTTTTTTAGTATTTCCTTTTTCCTTTTACTTGATAGCTTTCCATTTTCATTTTGGGACTGTTTGAAGTATGGTTTATGTTTAATATCAAACTTTACAAGTGGGTTGAAGAATATTAAATAATACCAACATGAAACTAAATAGTTGGCTTTTAGTTGTGTCAAAAATCAGTTCAGAGAAAACCTACAAATTTTAAATTTTTAAAAAGAAAAAGCTTCAATTCATCTTCCACTGTTTTTTTCCTTAGTTATTCAGGTTAGCAAGGAAGCTCACAATCTACTTTCCTGACATCTGTACTAGTGCCTTGGTATGTAATTTCACCAGGCACTGCAAAATAACCTGCCTCAAAAATGCCAAAAAAAAAGTTGAGATCCTTTCTCTAAACGCATTGTTTACCTTATGCTGGCTCTGGACTTTGCCAGATTGCTCCGCTACTCCATTCACCTCACTAAAATGGCATAATACAAACACACTGGGAGTGGAGAGGGGTGGTGAAAAAAAGTGTTTTTCTACTCATTTAGTATGTAAAATAAACCATCACAACTGCTGACCATCTGAGTTTAGTTTCTTACTTTTCTTCTGAGCTAGCTAAATTATAAATTAAATTATATACCTTCACTTGTAGATAAGTAAATTTATACAACAAAACATGAAATTCCACGAAAAAACAGAGTTATGTTTTCCAAAATATATTTCCCAGAAAAACATGAAGCAATTACTTATTTCCATACTTTGCCAGAAAATGCTTTCATATCTACTTAAAACATGCAAGTTACACATTATGCTAAATTATAGCTCCTTTTTTTATATTTCTCACATTCCCATTACTAAATTTTCATAAACTGAAGTATGGCAAGCCTTTTTACTTCAGTAGCTTTTAATTTCAGACACTTTATTTGCAGTGGTGAGTCTGAAGGATTTGAATTTGACGTGAACATCAGGCAATGGATGCAAACAATCATCTGGACCAATAGTAGCAGGCACTGTGTTGTGAATTTACCAGTCTCTGCAGTCTCAAATGAAAGATCTCTGTGCTGAAGTTGAGATTATACACTGTAAGAACCACTAGGGATGATGAATGCTCAAGTGAGCACTTGTTGTTGGCCCTGAACTGTGAAGCTGCAAGAAACACTGATATGAGCAAAGCAAACGCAATTTCTGCTACTTTAAGACCATTCAGCTGTCTACTGATGTGAGCAGAGATTTGATGGACACAACAATCTCTGGCTACTTGCTCCCAAGAGGCAAATAAACTCTACTTGCAGTTCTTTATTGTTCTAAATTTTTAATCTGAGAATAGTGGTATAGTCCAAGGATCCCCGGGAGGATAATGATTTAAAGCAAAAAAAGTACAGCAAGTTTATTAATTGTTCAGCCAAGCTGGGATAGTTTTTGTTGTAGCTTTTTTCTTACATCAAGAGTTTCCAATGAGCAGAAAAGTGACAGACGTTTTCAGGAGCTGGACAACACCTCTTGCAATAGTTTAAAATTAAAGAATTCATCATGAAATTGTTCCCACCTGCAGTACAGCAGCACTCTCTGTGTGTTTACGTATGGCTCATAATCCTGGCAGCTAGAGGTTCAAGGCCCAGAGGATTAGTCCTCTGTCCAAGCCTTAAGGGTGTTTGCTCCTTCCAGCAGCATTAGAGAATCTGAGAAAGCCCAAATCCTAATTGCATTTAGGACCACAGCATTGTTATCTTCTTTCTGACGAAAGAAATAGTTCTCTCAGGCTCCCACAGGTGAGCCACTAACAACAGTCCCACAGGCAGCAGTCACAAGGCTGCAGCACAAAATCCATCCTGCAAACACACAGAAACCATTCAGAAGAAACACAGAAACCTTCTGGAAGGGAGATGTGAGGAGCCAAGTTTTCACAGTTCTAGCACCAGCAGAGCCTGGCTTATGCTTTTTTACAGTATCCCTGCAGTCTTCATTTGTTATAGGAATGGTTTGTAAAAAGTAATTTGAATACAGAAATATATTAACCTCCATGTGACTGAAAGCTACATACATCATTGGAAGCATTTTTGAAAATGTCAGTAATTTCTCAGCTGCTGTTTTGTAGGCGTGTGGGTGTGTTGCTGGTGTCTATCAGACATGAGTGAGCAACCGATAAATAAATTATTTGCTTTTACCATTTTTCCCTATAGAAAGTCTGTCTTGGACTGCATTAAGTTTTAACTATTGAACACACTTGCGGGGGTTATTTTTTCACATGGTTTAATAATTGTTCACAAATTATAAGTATGAGCCATGGACCAATATAGTCAAAAGATGACGATGCCTTTTGATGAAAGAGGAGACTAATTAGTACTCGATGACTTCTCATGTAGCTATACCAAAGTCCAGTTATTTTTAGGATTTCAGAAGAGGGTTTTGTGTGCATTGGTTTGGAGATTTTTATTCAACCAAACTATGAACACTACTAAGCTCTTGTGTGCATCTTGCTACTTTTACCATTTTTTGTTTGTTTTCCCGCTATTTCTTTCTTTCTTAATTATATGGGTGATGTTGAAACTTGAAGGATGGAAGACAAACATAAAGACACAGTAAATTGCAAAGTGACCAAAACAGAGCGGAGAAAGACCGTCTGCAAGCAATGAAAAACTTGGCCTTAGTTAGTGTAAGACACACTGAGAGAAAATAAATAGCAGAGATACTGAATGAAAGAATATGAACAAGCTGCAGGAACAAGTGGGTTTCCTTTTACTTTCATTCCTTAATTGTGTTTGTAATGCTTTTTCATGTCACCAAACACTACAAATCACAGGTAAAAGGGGTTGGTGTTCATAAAATGTTTTGTTCTTTACTTTCTGTGAGAAGTTGCCAAAAATACAGAAATAACTGAAGAGTTCACAGATTTTAGTACTGGTTGAGACCTAGAAATTCATTCTTAATCCTGCAATATTATTCGTAGAAAACCAAAGTGCACAGTTTTATCAATGTGTTATTTTTTTAGATATAAATAGCTTTCAGAAATATACTGGATTTGTACAAATATTCAGAAGTTACACATGAAAGGAGGTTAGGCATTTCCAACATTACTCCTTCTGTACATCTCGGGTCAGCAAGAAGACTGTTCAGCCACCAAGTTCATCAATTTTGTGCCTTTTATACATCCTTGACAACTTTCCCTAGATTTCTGTGGTGCCGTGATAAAATGAATATACTTCCAGTAGGCAATATATTTATCTCAAATTTATTTACAGCATGGAGACTGGCAAACAGCTTTCTGATGATAGCAACATTTTATTCAATATAGCCTTGTGAAAAAGGTTAACAGCTTCCAGATAACTCAATGGCATTACTCCAGAGGATCTCTCATCCCAGGGGTTTATGAGTGGGTTTAGTAGATTTAAACTAGTACTTTTTCCTGGCCTTTCCAATATGTGCATTATCACACAGATGCCTTTCTTAGACGTGCTCATTTACACGCCCTTAGTCATTTCACCTCTGCATTGTAATCTCTGGAAGTAAAGACCCTAAGTAGCCTGATAGTGGTTTCTCTTAATGCCACTTTACACCCTTCTAATAGCAACAGAGCCATAAAAATAATGTAAATACAAATTACTCCCGTTTTAATGCCTCTTTATATTACCAGAGTGATGTGAAGTGCCCTTCTTACAAACGGGAATGAGGCCCCAGGAGCCTGAATTGATGTAACTCACATGCTGATGGGTGAAATGATGGGAACAAAGCAGGCTAAATATAAATCTCTCAGTTTTGCTCAGGGCTGGTTTAATGGGCACCTTCTTGTACCTTCCTTTGGCTCCTTGAGCAGTAGCTCAGACGCCCCCATGCTCATGAACACGGAGGCTTCAGAAGAGGACGAGGAGTGCGGCGGCCTGGGCCTCAACCCTTCCCTCAGCTTCACTGCTTAAACATGTCTGTGATTACAGATCAGGCACCTCCTCCCCTGCCAGAGATCCCAGGAGCAAAACTGGGAATGAGGAATTTTTTTATGCTGAGCCCAGGGTTTGCCCTTCCAGGGGCTGTGGGATGGGGAGGCTGGGGAGGGAGAACAGGACCTCTGCGCTCTCCTGATGGTGAGCTGTGATTTATTCCCTGAGGGAGATCGCTCTTACCTTTTTCAGAACCTATTCTATTATTACTTTCATTGAGAGAAATTGACTTCTTTGCACTACTAAGAGTAACACTGAATATGTGTGTTACAATACCCATTTTGCCAACGTTCCCCTTTTGTGTTTGCTTTTTCTTTAAACATTTCAAGGACAGACAGTATCTTTGGTCAAAAGTGCACTATAACAATATCAAAGGATGGCTGAATGACTATCAAGCTGTAAATGGAAAAATGCAAGTATTTTAACTAAGTAAGTAAAGATTTTATTTTACGTAAAGCCTTCTATTACAAATACAAGTTGCTATTAAATGTTTATTAAAGCCAACCACAAACTCCTAGGAAAACAGCAAATTTTGGCACTTCCGCAAGTAGTGAAACTTTTTTTTTTTCAAATCTCACAAATTTCAAAAACATGGTACTTGTAAGTGTTGGTGAAATATCAACATGTATTTTGATTATCAAATCCACTTGTGTGGTGTAACTATACATAATTTATTATATATTAATATTGGCCATCATTATAATCCCTTAAGAGATAAAAGCCCAGATAAATCAAGTGTGGCAAAGTAATGAACTGATACCATCATTTTTTCTGTTCAAACAGAATAAATAATCGTATCACGTCACTCTAATTCTAGAGAAATGTTTTTTCTTCTGAAATTGCCTGTCATAATCATTCTTTGAAACTCTTTTTTTTCCCTAGCAATGCACTATGGTGTCACCACAAAGTGCCTGGCATGCAGAGAGCAGCTCAGGAATTAGTGAACCTCTGTGTTTTTACCACATGCCACAGATTTTATACAACAATTTCAATAATGTAAATTAAACATGGCCTGTTTAAGCATTGTAGCTGAAAAACTTGGTTTCATACAATTAAACAACTGTTGTCATACCACTCCTCTTTTAAGCAGTCACAAATCAAGAGACAACTATTCCAGCACATTATTTGGGAAAAGAAGAGCTCCTATCTAAAAACTGTTGGTCTCAGTTCAATAATTTTAAAATATTGTTTCCATAAATCAAAAGTTATCTTTTATTAAAAAAATGTAGTACTTTTAGTGGACAGTACTGAAAGTTAACTTTTGGTTTTTTTTAAAGCATTTTCCGGGTGGCTGCAATTCTGTCACTGTATCGTGCAAAATATGCTGGAGTTAAACGGAGTCAGTGTTCCTGAGGGCAGGTGAGTGTTTAATTAAATCAAGACATGAGATACAATGTTGCAGTTTGCAATGCTGAGCGGTGTGCCTCATAGATATGCTAGGAGTGTGCAGTGTTCATCTTATTTGACCATGTAGGCAAAATTCTCCTGTAACTACATCTATCCACATTAAGAGTTGTGTCTTAACATTATCAGATTCATGGTAGTGGAACAGCAGTATTTCCTGCGCTCAGTCAAAAATCAGAGCAGCCATGAGTCGGTCATATTTTTCCATATTGTATTCAATGCCTGAAAAAACTTGTAAAATATGATTATTTTTGTATCTTTTTGAAGACCAGAAAAGAAAGGCCACATTTCTATTTTGTAAGTGTTGGTTCTTCACTCTGATCCAGAGATAAATGCGATGGACCTTTGGACCACCGTAAGAGGTACTCTTAAAATAAAACATAAAATTAAATATAAATCAAACATGTTCTGAGATTCTGAATTGTCTGTGTCTCTAAAATGCCTTGAACATGACAAGTTTCACCTTCAGTTTTGGAGATAGTATGCAAAATATTTATGATGTTAAATGAAGACTAATTCTGGGTACTAACTCCTGTACTTAAACAATTTACTAGCTGATGTCAATTTTTTAGTTGGTCACTAGATACGTCAACCTGTATAATTATATGGTAAAAACAGGAAAGTGTCAAACAAGGAGAGCTCATCTGGACATGTTTCAGGTCTAAGGCCTTGACAATGTAAACTCGTGCATTAGCAATTTATGGATCTCTGAAACCATTATTTGTCATCAAGGCCAACTGGGATGGAGTAGATGT
This sequence comes from Eulacestoma nigropectus, assembly GCA_013397775.1. NCBI lineage: Eukaryota > Metazoa > Chordata > Aves > Passeriformes > Eulacestoma > Eulacestoma nigropectus. The sequence goes on along the minus strand of VZTE01000365.1, from coordinate 867,937 downwards.
TGCAGCACATTTTAAAGACTCTCACCCTTCACAGCAGTTCGGATGCATCCAAAGGGTCATTTGAGAACATTCCCTGGTCCAGGCTGATGCCTGAGCTGTGCCTGGGGATTGCTCAGAAGGGTGCTACATGGACAGGACCAAAACCATGGCAGGGACAGGTTACAAATAGCAGAGACAGCTGAGATTCTCATGGTCAAGAGGGTTCCCTGGCATTTTTTAAATTGCCCAGATAATAATATAAACTTATACCAGCAGCTTTACTTAAAGCCTAGAAAAGAACAAAGAAGGTACATTTTATACGGCCATGTCTGAAACAATTGTTTAATAAAATTGCCATTTAACTTCTCTTTCATAAAATATGTAAATTATATTCCTTGGTTCTTTCATTGTAAGATGCATTTTCCACTTCTATAATCATTGTGCTAGCTTTTTTTGAAATTTCCTCAGGCCACTGACTTTTTTTTTTTTTTAACTGGAATCAATGAGAAATAAAAAATTATTCCTGAAGAATTACTTCAGTGCCAAAGACAAACAAAATACCAAAAAAATATCAAACAAACAAACAGAAAGAAGTGAATGAAAGGTTTCATGTAGCTTGATCTTTCTTTCAGCATGCATCTAAATAATGGCATTGCACTCAGAGCTTGTGTTGAGTTCAACTCATTATTTATCAAAAAGCCAAATTTTTTTGCAGAGTTTCCATCCTCCAGATGTGGTTGCATTTTTTATTCTTAAAGACGTGGGTTTACACTTTGGCATACTAAAAAACATGTTGTTTCTTTGCAGCCGTTTTACTAACAATGAAGCACTTGTCCTTTTTACTGCATGGTAATTCTCTGACCCTTGTCCCATCCAGAGACATTACCATGAATGATATTTTACTCTAATTAGTTGTTCAAATTTTAAATTGTGTAAAGCAACAAACACACCCTTTTGGGTCTTCAGTAGAAGTATGCCTGAAAAATTTAAAAATAATATTAAAAACCCAGGGATATAACTTAAATTTTCTGGATACCACATGACCTTGGATACAACTGTTTATTTCCTTGTGACAGAAACTATTTGTTGAAGATGGAAATTTTGTATGTATTAAAATATATGTAAAAACATGTTTATGTATAAAAAGTATCTATAAAGCCTCTCTATCTTCAGTTGCTTTATCTTGAAGCAATAGTATTGATATCAGCTAGAAAGCTCACAAGAAAATTGTGGGATATATTTTATATAGTTAGTAAAGGAGAAAGTTCAATCTTGTATTCAACCTAATTTCCATATGCAGAATAAATTGAGGACATTTTTCAGATTACTTTCAAACAGGAAAAACACAAAAACTATACTGAAATCTGATATTTATTTTAATAGTGTGTCACTAAGAAAATTACCTGCTGGCATTATTTTTATGAGATATTATGGAAAATAAATTCTAGTTATGTTTTGTTTTGTTTTGTTTTTTGTGCAAATTGCAAAGCAAAACGAAGAAAACCATGGGTTCTGAATGTGTAAATAAGGGCTATAATTTCACCACGTGTGCCACGCCAGCTGCTCCATTGGGGAAGGGCAGCCAGGGGACTATCAGGACAGGAGTGCAAGAACCCAGGGCCAGCCAAGAGCTCAGTGTTGGTCAGACATGCCCATAGGGATGAGGAAGATCCCAGGGCAAGGCAGTCGAGCGGGGCAGGGGCAGGGGCAGAGGTGGGCATAGGGAAGGGGCGGCACATCTCTTTCACACAACCCTGAACCAAGGCTGAGGAGCTACGTGCCAGCACTGACCCTGAGCAGGCTGCAGGCGAGCAGACTTGACCTTGACTCGGGCAGTGGAGCCTGTGGGGTGTATTCAGGATCTTCATAGGCAGTATAGACAAGATAACCCTATTTTAGGAGGGAAAAAGGCTGTGGGGATGCAAGCTGTGTCACGTCACTTGCCCTCTGGTGCAGCAATTGGTCTCGTGTTACTTACTGGCACAGACAGAGCCCCTAGTAGTTTGCTGAAAGGCTTATACAACAGAGCTCATGCTTAGCCTGTGTCACAAACTATGCAACCTGCCAATTAAAACAAGATCTTTCCAGGTATTTGCTACAATTTCAGTATGCAGAATACCTATCTGATCCATTGAGTAGATTTAATTCTAGCACACAATCAGGAGAAAACCTGCATAAAAGATGAGGTAATCACTCAGTGGAATTCTTGCACTTTGTTGCTTGTGGGATTTTTTTAAGCAATGCCTTCCGAACTGCCTGCCTTGCTATCCAGATGGACACGACTGCATTGTTCATTTCACATACACTTGGCAGCTTACCTAAGGTGAAAATGGGTATCTCAAGATATCTCACACACCTCAAGAGATGGATGTGTTGACAAAGAGAAGATGCTGAAAGGTACAATACCTTTTCATACCTCCACAATCTGTGATTTGTCTGTTTTTGTCTCTGGTTTTGATCTTCATTGTCATGTACCATATTGAGCAAGAAGATCAGCAAAGAGCAAGTGTGCGCGGCTTTCATCAGCACATATCTGCAATTTGTCAGTGTTGGCATTTCAGGACTCATCTCTCCTCTGGGTTAATCTGATTAGACTGTGTGTCAAAGCTTCTTGTAAGTCAGCTTGCTGCTAATAGAGTCCAGCCAAGGAAGACTTCATTCCAGCAAAGTGCTCTGCTTCTCTTTCAGCTGGAGTTTCAGTGTGTCATCATTGACACCAAATCAGTTTTCTTGTCTTCTGGATAAAAGTCAATAATGTGCATAAATGATCACATAAAATTTGCCAGTTTCCTCATTACTGGCATCATGAAGGAGAGTTTCAGTTTTAGACAAAACTTGGAATGTTTTTGAGCACACAATTCCTTGAACATTTCCATGGTTTATGTTTTTTCTGTTACACAACTGTTGTGATTGGTTTTGGGCAGATCAAGTGACCTGTGTAGCAGTCAGCTGAATCACAGCAGAGATTTAGAAGTCACTCCCGTGGGTGATGAGCAGGCACAATACAGGCCTTCCCAATCCCCCTTTTTCTTGGCTGGCTATTGGAACATGGTGCCAGTGCTGGGTGACAGCTCACACGGGAGATGATGGAGCAGATAACGCTGCCATCAGCACAATCTGCTCCTTATCTGCTCAGCACACACAGAAGGCAGGAGGCCCCGTTCCCCATATGCCCACTGAAGTCTACCAGAATGAGAAACCCCTTAGATATGAAGACATCCAGCTCTTGTTATACAGACTTTCTCTTTTCTCTTCCAGGACTAACATACTGCATAAATTGCACTCAAATTTAGGAGGCACCCTGCAGAAAAAAAAAATCATATGCATTCAATGATGATTTATACCTCAATGTATTTTTTATGGTGAAGTTTTGCTTCCAGTAATTAATTTTATTCCATTTTAGAAAGCTAAACACGAGAAGATTATGTTCTTTAGAAGTGATTACCTCCACAACAATTGCATGCTTATTCACAAGTTAATTTTCCATGAGTACAATAGTGTTTATTGCACTTGAAGCTTGCTCTTCAGACAGAAGACAGAAAAGAGGCTGGCTTTGGACTAACCAATACTCCTTAGGCATTCCAAGTCATGCCAGTTACTTCCTCTGGTCACCTTTGTAACATCTCACATTTGGTTAAACCCTGTCCTTATGTATATAGTGCACTATCCCCTTACTCCAAGTACGGTATATTATCTTTTTTTTTTTAATTAAACTAATAATTCCTTTTAACTCTTAATGTGATGCATGAAATCCTTAAAGTACTTAAAGGAGTAGTAACATTTTGTAGAATTACTTCATTTCATGAAAAAAAAAAGAATGATAGTGTGTGATATATATAGGCAAACTAAGAAATCCCTTTGAAATGTAAGATAGAATAGAATTCTAGAAACTATTCTCAATTTTTGGTGATTAATTGTTAAATTTATACCAAATTATCAATCAAGAAGTAATTACTTTTCCACATTGCCTATCTATATATATGTGTGTCATTTTTCCCACTATGGGGCTGATCTCATTCTCATCCAGATCAATAGTAATTTTTCAATTTAGCTCAATGGGTGTTAGATAAGCTTTCCTGGGAAAAGCACCTTCCACAAGCCTATTAAAAACAAAGAGATTTTCCATACAAAAAGACATCTATGAAATTTTCCATTAAAGTAACAATGCAATTCTTATGCTACAGGTCACAGTTCTAAGGACTTGCACCCAAAGTAGCTGCATCCCCTTGAGATATATCCTCTGCTTTTTGCAGTGGCATTTTCTTGCATTTCCTTGGTCTAAATGTAGAAAAAATTTAGCATCAGGAGTCACGGTCCTAGAAGTGTAGTGAACACGATGTAGGGTTTTAATGGCAAAGTACCATTTTGCTTCTCATTGGAGAAGCCACTTCAATATATTCCATTATTAATTTTAAAATTAATTCAGATCAAGACATCTTCTCTGAAGGACTCTTAGTTGAAGCTATAAATTGGGGGCTTGTTACATCTGTTAAAAAAATATCACTTCACTTTCATCACTTGCATCTTTCATAAAGAGTATTTTTAGACTTTACGAAAGAGAAAGGGAACTTACCTCTGTGTAGCAGTCATCTCTTAGCATAATGTCTAGTAAGTGGATTCCTACAGCAGCATTTATCATAGAGTTGTGGAATGGTTTGAGTTGGAAGGGACCTTAAAAATCACCCAGATCCAAACCCCATGCCAAAACCCGAACCATTCCCTCTTGTCCTATCACTCCATGCCCTTGCAAAAAGTGCCTCTTCAGCTTTCTTGTAGGTCCCCTTTTAGGTACTGGGAGGCTGCTATAAGGTCTCCCCAGAGCCTTCTATTCTCTGGGATGAACAACCTCAACTCTTTCAGCCTGTCAAGTTCTTCCATCTACCTTTATACCATGTGAATATCCAACCACAGACCCACATTATCTGTTGACTATCACTAACTTGGTGGACTTGAATACAAGTCTTTGGTAAAAACACTAACTATAGTGAACATGTAAGAGTCAAGAGACTGACAGATCTTCATGATGTTTATGTAACAACATTTGTAGTCCGATTTAACTGAAACATAATCCTAGTCTCTGATGCTTAAACCTCAGGAGGTTATTTTTATCCAATACCAGGTGGGTGGTCTGTTTTTGTTTCTTAACGATTTAAACATGAAAACACTCCAGTATCTCTCCCCAGATGAAGGGAGGGGTGATAAAATGACTTTGGCAGGCACCTGGTGTCCAGGTAATGTCAACTTGCCACAGATGAACAACATTGGAAGGCTGTTTGGGACAGTCTGTCCAAACTCATCCAGGTCCCAAACACACCCCGAAGACCACCCTACTGAGAACCACAAGTCTGAGCAAAGCTGTTCTTGGATTACTGTACCATTTTTTATCCAAAAAGAGGGAGAAATACAGTTTTCTTTAAGTGACTGAAATAATATTTTCAACCTTATTCAGTAACACTGAGGCTTCAGTTCAATTTTCTCATTAGCACCCTGACTCAGAGGGGTAGGTTCAGTTGTTCAGGAAACTGTGAAAGCAAGGCTTATAGCTTTGTTTATGGATTAAGTACTCCTGTACTTAGGGTGACATGAAAAAGGCCTTTGTGAAGTTAATGATTCATCCAGTGATTTTTGAATCACAGAATACCACAGATAAGCACCTAAGAAACGACAGTTCCAGAGGATGAGGGAGTATTCATTGTGTAATAAAAAGCAGAGTAAAGCGCAGTTTGGGGGTTTGTGTAGCGATATTTCTGTTGATACTGCCTCTTCAGTGTTGAAATCCAGCTCCATAATCTGTAGCTCCTTGAAGAAGCATTTTTTTATTTGACATTTCAGTTTTGCATTCAATTAACAGCCAGTTTTACCCTGAAAGCCAGACAAAGCCGAGGCATTGTCTCTGGAACCTGTAGGTTTTGATGTGATATATTTGATCTGACCTCCATTCCCCAAGCAGCATTATCCTTCTGAAAACAAAACAATCCAAAATCACGTACATGACAGAGAGACATTTCCCTCTTATAATAAAGTGCACATCTTAAAGCTTGCTGAGATACTATTTGGCATTGTGAAAAAAACCCCAACACTGCAGCACAGTAGGCATCTCAAAGAGAAAAGGGACATTGAAGGGAAGAGAAAACTGTCTACAAAATCAATGAGACAAAAAGATAAACACTCCACCGAAGCACTGAATGTTCAATGTGTCTTATAGAATTCTTTTAATATAAAAACAGAAACTGACATTTGATTTAACTGAGGAATTAGATAATTCTGACTTCAAAGGAGTAGAAGAAGATTGAACTGACAGATGAAATCAGCTACAAAAGGGTGTTCTTTACCCATCATCAGTAGAAAAGGAACTGAAGATTGAAGTCCCTTCCCAGAGATCACTGATGGACAGAAAAACCCAGTTTATTAGGAACGTTCTGATTTTGAAAGTGCCCTAGTGTAATGCTTAATCTCATTAAAAATATTTTTTTTTTTCTTTTCCCTAAATTAGGACTGACACTCCCACAGCTGTATGTTCTTGTCTAGTTCTAATGCAATCTCCGTGTTCGCTTCTTTAATTTTCCAAAAACATTCAGCATCTAGCAGGTATCTACCACAAGCTTTCTTTACCTGTCTCTGAAAAGTGAAGTGTCTTGAAATTCATGAAGGTAACTCAGTGAGCTGTTACATTATCAGAATAATTATAAGAAAGTCAGCATAAGAATCAAATTTCTTCTATGCATGGCAGAAGTAAGGAAAACTTAAATTCCCTGACACATTTGATTTGTTGCATTAATGATTCTTAGCTAGGAAAAAAAAAAAGATAGGATTTTTGTATTTGGCAGCTACTTAGAAAAGAATAATGCTACTTCACTTTATTTTTTTTTAAATATTATTGAATTTCTAAGTCCTTTATAGGCAGAAACAGGCAGGGCAAAAGACAGACAAAAACTTTTCCTTTATTCTGACTTGTGGGTTTATTGATTTTACTTTTATCTAAACACATGTACTTTCTTTTGATGCTAGAAAATCTTAACTTCCACATAATCTTAGGAGCTGATGCAGTGATTCAAAAAGAGCTATATTTAATACACACAAAAAATTATTATACCTTAATTTTTTTGGGAATGATGGTTAGTTGGCTTTTATTTTCCGTCTTCACCGCAAGCACAGAAGATGTTTTTCTCCACAGTTTCGCTGACATCTGCTTTGTATGCATCACATCTATGCATCTTTTTGATGTGTCGTCTTTCTCCTCCTTGTCACAGGTGAATAAGGGACCTGACCACAAACTTAACCTTAATATTAAATATTTGTGCCAAGAATCCCTGCTCTGATTTCTGAGCGCTGGAGTGACTAGTCAAAATCCAGGTCTTTTGAAAAACAATGTTGATTCTTCCCAGGCTGCAGAGTGTCAGGGCTGTTTGCCTGCCTGACATTAAAGAGCAGTTGTGTTTTCTTCTACTTTCATTAAAAATTAATGGGACCAGAAGGACGTAAAAAGCTTTGTTGTTCTAAATTGCTTCTAAAGTATTTCCAGAACATGCTTTGCGAGAAAGCCTTTTAGCAGCAGAAATATTGCCATTTGACAATCTAGAACCCACTTTCCACAGGTGGTAATGACATTTCCCAGAAGAAAGAGAGAAAATGTTTGAGGAAATTTTCCTAATTAGATGAAAGAAAATATGCATAAATCATCGGGAGATAATTTGTGCTGAAAAGGATTGAGAGAGGAGAGAACAGTACAAAGTAGGTACAGAGTAAAACAGATAAAGCATTTCTTCCAAAGGCTCTCAGAAGTTAGGATTTCAGGTCTGGTACAATCTATGGGATGCAGGAGGCTGCCTGCAGCTCTTTCTCAATGGAAAACAGATGGAGAGGATTTGATATCTCCTCTTATAAAGAAAGGATTACTACTTGGGGTGGATTTTGGCCACTAGAGATGAAGAATGCAGTGCTTAATTTTACTGATCAGAAACAGATCTATCAGTTACACTACAAAATATTTTCAGCTGCTTTTACAAATAGTATCCAACAAAGAAGCTAGATGTTAGATTTGAGATGCATATGTTCTATAATAAAAATCCTACAGGTGATAATAATTCAGGCTTCTTTAACCCTTAATTTCACCCTAAATAGATGAGAGCATTTCTTTATTTGGCACTAAGTAGTTTCACCAACGGCAACAATACAAACAATTCTGAATTTTCTTTGTGTTAACCTTCTGTCAAATCAAAACAACTCTGATCCATCATCAGGTCTAACGCATGTGGTGAAATTAATATACAGTATTTACTCACAGCAGGTCTGAAATTGCTATATTAATTTTAATTAGAAAATCAAATGTGAAGACAGATTCTTTGTGATGTAAAGTAAGCTGACCACAGTAATTAAGAAAACTGACATCTTATGCCTCATGCACATGTCACAGAGGATCACACAGAGAAATCCTCCTTAAAATCAAACTGACAGAAGATGCTGTAAGAGAATGTGAGAAACATCTAGGAAACAATGAAAGAGCATCCTTCCCAACAGGAAGAAGCTGATTCCTGCAGATCTTCAATTATATCTCAAAACATAATTCTTCAAGAAGAAGCACACTTTGAAAGTTCCACAGAGGATGTTTCTGGCAGATCTAAGATCAAAGTTTTGTCTTCATAAGTGAGTCTAAGGACACAGATAAGAATCTGCAGGCAGAACACAGGATTAGAAACAAACCTGAAGGTAAAGCAAACCACAATATTTTGTTACGGGTGTCAATCCAGCCATTCGTGCCAAAGGGACTGCGATGCTTTGCAAATATTTAGAGATGAAAACCATGTTTTACTGCACTGTTTCTGGTCATCCTGAAAGTCTGATGGGGTTGAAAAAATCTAAACCCTCTGGATCAGTGTTGAAGAAAACGAACCTGGTTAAAAAACCATATTTTTATAGATAGATAGCTCTTAGAATTAACAATAATTGGATGTTTACTTTGATGATAATGAAAGACCAGATTACATACAAAGGACATTACTCCTATTATTAGTTTCAACATTTTACCAGCAGAATAGGAAGCATTAAGTTATACAAAAGCAGTGTTTGGCTCCAACAGCCCTGATCACTACTGAGATTTCCAGACACTAAATAACAATGTGGTTTCTGTTCATAGGATGAAAAATGCAACTTTTTTTGCCTCCTTGATGACTTCTATTTTGTCTCCACACAAACATGAGCATTTTCATGATGTGCAGTTTTATTTTTTCTCTGTATGGCATGTGCTTAGAATTCAGAAAAAAAGGAAATAAAAATTTTAAAGAGAACACAATCACAGAATCACAGAATAGTTTGGGTTGAAAGGGACCTCTGGAGACCATCCAGTCCAACCACCCTGCCAAGGCAGAGTCACCTCAAGCAGGTGACATAGAAAAGTGTCCAGGTGGGCTTGGAATCTGGAGAGAGAAGGAGAATCCATGACCTCCCTGGGCAGCCCATTCCAGTGCTCTGCCACTGTCATGGAAAGAAGTTCTTCCTCTTGCTGAGATGATACTTTTTATGTTTTATTTGATGGTCATTGCTCCTCATCCTGTCACTGGGCACCACTGAAAAGAGTCCAGCACCATCCTCTTGGCCCCTACCTCTGAGATATTTATATGCATTGATGAGATCCCTTCTCAGGCTTCTCTTCTCTGAAGTGAACAGGCCCAGCTCCCACAGTCTCTCCTCATAAGAGAGATACCCCAAACAAGGATGAGATTATTAATTTCTGTTAATTAATTGCAAAGCTTATGATATTAGGGAAACTGTTGTCATTTTTTCAAAGCTGAATTCTCACAGAAAAGCCTATTTTTATCAGAACTCAAACTTTCCATGGGAGAAAGCAATTTTAGACCTCTTTTTTTCCTGTGTTCCAAAATGACAGTTCAAAATTGCTTCAGTCTTGATACACCAAAATGAAATAAAAATGTCATCTAATTTTGAAGTGTATAATTTTGTTTCTTGTGGAAAAAAAAAATCCTGTTTTGATATTTTAAATTTGGATCCTGAAGGGAATAATGAAAAGGCAGCTACATGGAAGGAATTCATTGGACAAAGATTTCCAGGGGAATTTGAAGGCACTATGTAAGAGGCTCCAAATGAAGTTAGGCTTTGGAAGCCATGGGGCTGGCACCTTCCAAGGAGGCTGGGTCTATAAGGGAATCAGGAAATCTGGAAGTTCCTTTCTTTAACTGCATTAATTCAAATACAGGAACAAATACTTCAAATTAATTTCATAGAGCTTCATAGGAAAGCTACTTTCAGACAGAGCAATTTGGGCACATAATAGCACCAGAAACACTGTTGGTAAATCAATGATAATGGCAATTAGGCTGTCTTGACTTTTGTCACAGTTCACTACCTTTTGTGCAACTGCAGTATGTCAGTCTCCTCACTAGAGCAACTTTCACTGTTCTGTGCCTTATTGACCAGAATTGTACTAAATACAGGACAAACACAGTGTCCAAGTGGAAGCAAACAAGAGGGTGTGGAGAAACTCCAAAAAGTGTTGTTACAGCTCTGTTACTAAACAAATGACACTATCATACGGAGTAAGGACGCTGCAATAACTTTTGTTTCTCAGGATTAAGCTACATGAAAGTTTGTTACTATGTTGATATTATGTATCTACAGGATTTAAAACAAATGCAGCCTTGCAGGTTCACCAGTGAAATCCCTTGCTCTATGCTCTCGCTGCAGGATGCAAAACATTATCTACTCAGTTACGTAAATATACCTTATATACCCAACCAGATCCCAACATGGGTACAAGATGGTCTTTCCTGTTTTGTTTATAAGTTTCTTTGTTTCATTTCCAGTACTAAGAGTCCAATTTCAAGTATACATACTGCTCTTAACACCAGCAAATGTCTGCAGCAGCAGGCACAGTTGTAGAAATGTATTAAGAGAAGGGTGTTTCAGAGCCAAATTCACTGCTTCTTAAAAGTGTCTGGTTGCTGGATCAAGGTTTTTTTTTGAATGTATCTCTTCTTAGTATTGAATTTGTGGACAGTGTAACCTATGAAAATAGTGATAAAATATAGTTTACCCGTTAATGGCATAAAGATTAACTAACCAGAAAGGAATTTCCAGGTGGCTAATTTATTCCTAAGTAAGAGCTGGCACTTCCAGGGTGGGTGCAGACACAGCATGTTCTGTGCTGTTCCACGGACCTGATGCACGTAAATAACCATAACAACACAGGTCGGATGTGCCACGGTTGCACAAGGAGTGCTGCAAACTTCTGCATCACACTCAGCTGCCCACGTTCTCCTGAAACCAGGAAGATTTGGTCTCAAGCGTCTGAAAATGGCATATGACTACACAACAGGTTATAGCAGAGTGAAAAGTTACCCAAGGATGCAAATGGGCTGTTCCAAAACCATTGGCAGCCCAGCTGCAGCGTTCAGTAGACCACTGCAACTGAAGTTATCCTTTCATTTCCAGACACTTCCTCTGAAAGCTCATAGAAAATCAAAGCGTCTCGGAGACATTTGCTTCAAAACAAACCTCACACAAAGGATCAATATAACATAAAGGAAGGAATGAAAACTTGTTTATAGGTACCAAAGATTGAGTACGTATTTCTGTCTATGCTGTATTTAATGCACTCTTGTCAAGTTCTGAAAATCAGGTGCCTTCATTACTGGTTTGGGACAGCCAGCCTAATCATTGCAGGTTTTGTGCTTCTAGCTGGCAGAATCCTCTCTAGGCATCCTGGGTCTAGAGGTTTTATTGTTCTAGTTCATACCTACTTCACCAAAATGTGAAAGCTATTGCAAAATAATTCAAAAAAATATTCAGTGTGATAGTTGGACTACTATTTTACTTGTATTTACTTTTCTTAGTTTGAAAGGCCAAATAACATTTGAGGTTTTCCGTATTAAAAAATTCAACACATTTGGCCTGGATAGCAAGGAGCACAAAATAAGGTAACACTGATTATTGCCTGGCAGATGAAAATGCCACAAGCTGCCTTCAGCTAGAATAGTAAATGGTTGAATAGCCCAAGGGTCTGTTAAACAAATGACCAGGAAAACCTGTCAGCACAAGTAGGCTGACTTTTATTTTCAAATAATTGAGTATAGCAAAATAAAGATCAATGGGCAGGTATGCAATATTGTTTTTTTGGTATCTTCAAAAGACCCAATAAAAAAGGATTGAAGAGAAGGAAGAAGAAACAAACAATTAATGTATACTTTTCAGAAACATTCAGTAGCAAAAATAAAATTTTGGAAAAAAAATGAAAAGGAGAGTGAAAAGTGGATTTTGTCCAAATGTCAGTCATGTGTTAAGAGAAAATATAATAACAACTGTGCAAACTTCAGTTTATTTTTAACTTCAAGTCCATGAAGGGGGGAGAAGATCACACTGTGAGATAACTGTTTGCTAGGAAAAAGTTAACAATCAATCTGTAATAATAATTTTCATGGGCTACAACTGAGAAACTGCCGTCCCATTTGCAGCATGTTTTTAAAAAAATCTCATTATGTCCTTCAGACAGAAGTACTGAACTTAAAACCCAAGACTGAACTCTTAGAGCACATAAAAAAAAGTACAGAAAGGGAAGTAGCATAAAAATGGATGGTTGAACGGATACACATCTTTCCTTTTGGTCCTTCATGTGTATCCTTCTATGTCAAGTATGTACTTTCAGACCAAAAGGGATTTCAGTCTTCAGTCTTTCATCCAGTACATAGTTCATCAGCTGCTGGTTTTTGTTTTAGGCGAGAGTAAACAAATGAGCAGCCACAGAGCAGAATTATGGATTTTTATTCACTGAGGACAGTGGTCAGCTTAAGATAAGTAATTTTGCATAAGAAATAACTTGTGTTGCTCTGTGCATCCTAATGTTCCAAAACTGTGAAACACAAGAAGGGATATGCAACCTTGCTTCTTTCATGTTGAATTACCTGGCTGGATGGGGAAAAGCCACTTATTACAGATTTTGGTTCTGTATGTGGAACCCATGAAGTGTTTTTAAGAGAACCATTAAACACTTAATGAGGGCGACATATAATTTGTATCATAACACTAATAATAGAGAAATAGAAAAAGAAACTAGAAATTAAATGTAAAATAATTATTCTAAGTGTGCATTATTCCATTGAAAGCCTATGATGATATTTCTTAACTGTTCGTTCATGTGTTCTTAAAGAAAGTGTTTAAAACAACTAACAAAAAAAATATGCTAAACTTCCTTCAAAACCTCACTGCCTTTTATACTGACTTTTTTTCTGGCCATCTAGATATTTGGCTGTTTATGCCTCTCAGGAGTGATGCCTCAAGGTCAAAGTAGTGCAAATTCATACTTACTTCACCGCCAGTTTTGCTCTTCCAAGCAGTTCAGAGTAAGCGCCAATTCTATTTCCAATTTGTCTCTTGTGGGAAGGATGTTGAGTGTCATTTTTTTTTCTTCAGTACTGTGATGTGAAATAGATATGTGCTGTCATGCTTCCGAGAGATTTGAGGAAAGGAAGCAACTGATTTCTAAACCAGACTTGGGCATTTATTACCCATCAACATGAAAGTCATAGGGAAAAAAATGGGAAATTACAAGATATTACCGCCCTTCAAAAACGCTGAAAATTCAACACACTCATCTTGTGTTTTCCACCCACACAATAGTTCGTGTTTTATGAATTCCTTATTGTTTTATTTAATAGTAATTTGGGGCAGGTACTGTTTTGCTTATTTGTATGTGAAGGGGGTTGTTTGGCTTGGGCTTTCTAAGAACTTTTTCTCAGAGCACTGTTAATTTATTAGATGCTTTAAATGTTGAAACTTTCAGCAGCCATATGCATAAGGGTGAAGGGTACTTTCCCTTTTGCTTTTAACTCCCCTTCTTTCTCCAGTACATGTTCTTGTAGGCATGTTGTTTTAAATGATCTCTGCTTGTCTTTCTCCAGGAAACAGCACAAACAGGATTTCCTAATAAATGGAAAACTCAGAGAAATTATGTGAATGTGGCCCAACAATTCATTCAGTTCAACAGGTAGGAAAATCATCATTCTCCAGGGTAATAAAAAGCTGTCTTTTGTCTTCTGCATCAGATAATGAAACGACTCCAAAAAAAATCAGTATCAGGAAGGAATCTCATGGGACGTTCAGGAATACTGATCTCAATGTTCCTCTTTTTACTGATTCCTTTTAACTGTTTTGGACAGAATTTAGTCCAAATCATGGTACCTAAAAAGCTAAAAAAGGATAGAAAAAAAGACTTAGGGTACTGGTAGGCAGCAAGCTCAACATGAGCCAGCAGCATGCCCTGGCAGCCAAAAAGGCCTCCAGCACCCTAAGCAGCATCAACAGGAGCACAGCCAGCACAGCACTGCCTGGAAAAAACCCCAAGCATTTATTACTATTGGGGAAAGAGGAGGGTTGGCAATAGCATAAGACAGTACATTCCACCAGCAATCTGCTTTCTCAAAAAGCCTCCTGGATGTAAATCCCTGTTGTCACGTAAAACACATCCCACGGATCATGTCCTGCCTGGTGCTCTGCTTTGCTGTTTCACCCGGTGCAACCTCTATAGCTGTAGATGGCATTTTAGTTCAAGAGTTAAATAACAAGTCACATTTACACAGCCATTCTCATACATGTCCTTAACCAACTGAGCCATTTTGACACAAAATACAGTCATTTCTGCTGTTAGTATATATAGGCAACAAAAAAGTTCAGACTATTGGACCTTACTGTTTTTTTGTTTAGCTAGATCAGCTTGGATACAATGGGAAGAGAAATCTGAATGGGTAGAAGGTATAGTAATTGTAATTTGTATATCTATTTTTCAAAAATATTGTCATGTATTTCGCATAAATAGAGTATTACATAAAAATAGAATGAAGTGATAATAGACAGAAAAGCTTTATCCTAAGATAAGAGATTCAAATAAAAATATCATCTTCCTCTGGTTTCCAACAGCGGCTTTTCCAGATAGGATGCATGACTGAGGCCCAAAAAGGGCCCAGAAGTATCTACACAGGCCAAAGGTGAGCTCAAAAGTCATAGCCTAATCTCTTAAACAGATGTTAAAACACGCCAGTAAGAGTTCCTACCTAAAAACTATTTTATAGCTTACATTAATTTCAGCATTAGGGCTCCAAGGACTAAACTGGGACTGCTCTTCAACACTTACTGGTAGCCATTTCTGGTCATCTGGCTATTTATGCAGATAGTACAGAGAGCTCCTGTCTTTTTAATCAACTATAAAACTCTCAGTACTTTGCAGACGGTTTTCTGGAAAGAAAAGGAAGCACAGTCAGCAGCGACTGCCATTCAAATTAAAGGTGAAATATGGCAGGAAATATTCTGGCCATTATAAAACATCCTGACAGCAAAGATATCTGAAAATTGTCATAAATTCAGGCATGCCATTAAATATATGTTTTTGATAAACACAGTGAAAAAATTACAATTTTCCATTTTAGAAATGTCAGTATAAATTATTTTTTCTTTTCTGCATTGTCAGATTACAAAGTCCATCTTCTCAAACTACTACTTCGCAGTCTGGTTTTGGAGTTAAATCAGAATCCAGTCACCGTGACAATCTCACCACAAAAATTTTTAAAGTTCATTTTAGCAGAGGATCTTAAGTAAATGTTTAGCTTGAAAAAATATTAGAAATTGTCAGTTTTTCCAAGAAGCTGTATATTGGAAAATGGTTTTAAGGAATATATTCTCGCAGACTGACTTCTGCCTCCTAAAGAAGATATGCACATATGGAATGATGTCTTATATAAATACCAGATTTGTGTGCACAGATGCAGCCATGTGCTTGTCTGCAGGCTCAGATCAGTCTTCTGTTTTCAAAAAATTGGCACTGGAAGTTGAGCACCTGATCGAACCTTTCCCATTTCTGCCACGCAGCGTTTCATTTCAAAAGTGTTTTTTCTAGACCGTTGTTCCTCAAACAGGTGTAGTGGGGACATAAGTGCCTCTTCGCTCAGGTACATTTCTTTCTTAGGAATAATTTCATGGATGCAATGTGTAGTTTGCCCACTTGAACCACTGGTACTAGGAACTGATGCCTTATTCTGGGAAGGTGTGGAAGGAAGAGTTGTTCCTGGAAGAGCTGGCAGCAACCCAGAGCCCAGAGGACTTGAAAGACTCTGAAAAGACTACCCACAAGCTATAGTTTTATCCCAGGATAAGAAGACCACTTCCAGTTCACACCATTATGTGTCCCAGTGATTCTTGATTGCTTCCTTGTCAGCTCAGCTGTTCTGATTCATAAGATCCAAGGCCTAGACAGATGGCTTGTCCATTCCCTTATAGATGGAAGAAAGAATGATTCCATGACATGCACTTAAACCTGCATGACATGGCTGGTGATAAGGTAGTCCCTGCACAGCCAGGTAAAGAAGTTTCTTATTCTCCTATATCCCTTTGTGCAGATGATCAAGACAAATCCATTTTATTTAGCTTCCTAGAAAAAAAAACTTATTATAAACCTTGGCTAGAAATACCTTATTTTTGTCTGTTATATTATTTTCCACAATTTTCCCATTTTGCTTTACCCTTGCACTTCTGTTACTTTTTCACTTTCCTAAATACTAAACATCACACCATAACACAAAATAAGCTACAAATGTTCATATGCTCGTGTCTATCAAAGCTAAAAACAGGTGATGTTAGTAAATAAGAATAGAAAGTTGTATTATAACAGTTTCAGGCAAGTAAAGACGTGGCATTAAGGAAACTCAGTGGACAGGGATTGAACCTTGCAGCTGGATGAGCAGGATAAATGATAACAAGCTTTAGTGAGAGCAAGACTAAACAACAGCCTTCACCATGAAAAAAAACCTCTGAATGTTGCATGTCAGCAATGCACAAAGTCACAGAACAGATTATCCAGGAGTATAACAACAATGAAATTAGCATTAGAGTCTCCAGAGCTTCACAAACAACATTAGAATAAAAAAAAAATCTCAGATAAGGTATTTCTGCCTGCATATAAACAAGCAATGTTATACTGCTCCTTTCTTAATTTAGAAGTTATGATTTATTTGTAAAATAAAGATAGAATCCATATTCATGGAGGTGGAAAGACTACTATGCATATTATGAGAGAGAACTTGTTTATTTAAAAGGTGAAAAAAAAAAATCAAAGCTTATGCACGTAAGATACAAATGTACATTGACAACTACTGAATATACTACATGCATCCAAAGCATCTGAACCATACAGGATAGTCTTTGCTGGTCAACCCATCCTTCTTTGTGGGAAGATATTTTTTAGTATTAGACACTGTTGATTCTCACTATAATAGCATTTCAGATAAACCAACTCAAAATTAAACCACAACAACATTAACCAGGACAGTCTTCTAATGCCTCTTTCGTGGCACATTTTAATCTTTGTTGCTCTAAAAACATATATGAAAGACAAAACCTGTGACCAACTTGCATTTTCATTGATGAAGCCAAAGACTGTCGGGCAGTTTATCTTTAGTCACACAGTACTTTGCTTTCAAAAGCAACGTACAGGTTGACTAAAACTTATACAAAATCCCCCTTAATTCTTGAGATATAGGTAATTACTCCAGAGCAGATCTGAGACTCACCAGTAGAACAGTGTACAAAAAGCCCCCAAAATGTCATTACTTGAGTTCAGTGTACTAATTAAATGGAGAATTATGCTTTCCACAGCTGTTAGTCCAGTGCCTTTCAATAGAACATTCAGCTCAGGTCTTGTAGAGAGAAATACCTACCTTCACCAAATCTAGTACTTAATTTCAGAAAAAAAGTTATTCAAATATACAGAAAAAAATTAACTGTCCATTTGTATGATTATTACCACAGCCCTACAATGACAATAAACCAAGATTATCTGCAGAAGCTTGACTAGCTTTGAATTATTTTTTTAAGAGTAATCAGATAAAATTTCTAATTTTCCCATCCTTTGATTTGAAATCTGATTTCTTAGCTATGAGGTAGCATTTAGAATTTTGCCTTTCACCTAGCTCATTAATGTTAGCAGGTATAAAGTGTTTCAGAATAAAAGAACGATTGTCACTACAAAATGCTGCTTTTTTTGCTTAGTCATTGTCCTTCTTATTTGCTAGACAATCTCGTTGTGATATGATCACATCTTCTCTTCAACTTTTCAGCTGACACGAGATCATGTTTGTAAATGCTTTCCATTTGAATGTTGTAAAGCCAAGTCAGAGAAGATGCAGGGATAAAGAATATGCTGAAGCATAATAACACTCTCAAGGTACTAAATGACAGCAGGATAAGAGATCTTAGAATATTAACTATTTTTCTTCAGCCCAGCAGGAATATTTTTTAAAGGAGCTATGTTCTAGAAACATACTTCTTGAGAGTTTTCTGGTTTAATTTCTAGCCTTTTTTTTTTTTTCCCCACAAAGGCTTTTACAAAAAGAACATTTGCTAAGACACAAAAGAGAATTGAGGACTAGAAACTGAGTTATTTGTTTGACCCTGCAGAAGTCTTGCATTACTTTTCTAGAAAACCTGCTTTGTAGGAGGTTTTCACTTACTTCATTGCACGCAGGGAAAGAGGCATCTTTGTTCTGAATTTCATTTGTATTTGAAAACATCTTCCATAAGTTTCTAGCAAAATACCCTCTCCACATCAAATCAGAGCCATAGTTGACATTACTTGTAGTTCCCCAGTTATTTGCCTAAAATGAAAATTTGAAAATCATTGCAGGAAGGTTGTAGCTGGAGATGTGTCCACAGAAGCCAGAAAAAATAAAAAAGCAGAAGGTGAAGCAAATCAAAATTAAGTAGAGTAAGCAGGTCACAGTCACAGCGAGTCTTTCAGTTCTAGGCTGCAAAATAACATGGCTATTGATGGAGATTTACAGGCAACTTCATTTTTTCTTCACATAAAAATGGGGGTGAGAACAAATCAAATAAAGGGTAGATATAGTCACAAAAGAAGGTTTACAGTTACTGCTGGTTTCTTCTCATAGATTAAAAAAATCA
Source organism: Eulacestoma nigropectus (assembly GCA_013397775.1). NCBI lineage: Eukaryota > Metazoa > Chordata > Aves > Passeriformes > Eulacestoma > Eulacestoma nigropectus. The sequence continues at coordinate 849,004 of VZTE01000365.1, read as the reverse complement.
TTAGATGTGAAAATATTGTGGTGAAAAGGACAGGGTTCAAGTGTAATGGAAAAGAAAACGTAATCTCCCACAAAGAACACAAGTTCTGAAAAGTAGTGCTGCTTAAATATTTCACCACTAGTTTTTATTCACAATACTACAAAATTATATCTAGAAATGTCCTTTGTATGTTTAAGTCACATAACGCTATTAATAAACTCACTATACTTTCTTTTATATACTTAAAAAAGCAACAGAAGGAAACATCTTGTTAAGGGAGAAAATAAATTCATTATAGTTTTAAGAATTTTTTACACACAAAAAAATTCTTATTCACCAAAATATATTTGGTTTTAAAAAGTAAAAAATTGTGAATTTGAATCTGACAGGCAAGAAACCGTACACAACTGTCAGGACATAAAATGTTACCCAGCTTGGGGGGGTATAGAGATCACCACCTCCCTTCTGAGGTCATCCACGTCACAGAGCCTGGAGTCACCTGGGCATCCTTGGATAGAGTCCAAATTCTCACAGAAAGCCCCTGAGGAGCACTGACCCTGTTTAGGAAAAGTTATGTGCAGCATGGGATGTTCTCCAAGAAAGAGGCTCCATTTGGGATAAAAATCAAGTCTTTTTTATAACATAAGAGGGAGTAGGATGTACCACTTTGAGCAGTCAATAGATGCTGCTCATTTTTTCACCTGTGATAGCCAACACATAATGATTTCTGTTATTTCAAAGCATTTTTGGTCCTTCCAGACTATTTACCACTTGCTCAGATGATAAATTGTTGTTGCAGTTCCTTGTTTCTGCACCTCTTGGTGGTATCTCAGAGTGCCTCTGCCGTCTAGATTCCCACAGCTGTTGCTCACACAGTTTCCAGACATACTTTTCAAGGAAGTTTCTGATTCACAGACCTACTTCCAGGCTCCAACTTCCAAGCTGAGAGGCCTCCCTCTAGCACTATTTTTCAGGAGATCCTTTCTTTTCCCCGGTATTTTACCTATTTATCCAGGCCACCTTATTGCTGCTCACATCAACATATTCTTAAGGGCTTAAAGGTTACCTTTGAAGCATTTTCTGCTGTCATCACTACTTATGCAGCCCTAGCAAGATCTGATCACCTAAGAAAATCCAGAAAGACTAAAGAGACCGGAGAGAAAACTGAAAATATTTTAAATTCAAGGTGCACAGATTAAGTAAAAGAAAGTCCTTCACACATTGATCAAGTCCTTATTAATGAGTGAAAAGTTTTTCTTTTCCTTTTAGTAAAGACTTCAAACCTTAGAACTTGATACTGCATTTTCATAAACTTGGAAATCCCACTGAACCAGTGAATGGCCTATCAGATAAAATCTGTGTCAGCAAGTTTGAAGAATGAAAGTTTTTTCTTTCTATAATCATCTCAGAGTGAACAGATGCATGTTTGATGATTTGCAGACAGAATAAAAGACTAAGGAAATGGAGAAACAATTGGTCTAACCATGCAGTCATTTACCCAAGCAAGCTATTTCCATTTAAATCAAAAAGCATTGCTTACCTGAGCAAGTATTTCCCACCTATATAACAACTTGCAAAAATGGAATCGAAGTCATTCCAGTAAAGTATTACTTCTGAGAAAAGGGAAAACAGATGAATAATCTTTCAATGAGATAAGCAAAATTTTAACCAAATTTTATATTTGACAGTATATTAAATGTATCACAGAGCAATCCTCCTGAGGAATCAACATTTGAAATAATCTCTAGGCAACAGAGCACTTTCTCCCTTCTGTAGTTATTGTAATGTCTGGTTTTTTGAGATGCAGTTCGTTTGTTTGGACAATTTAATTAAAGAGCTGAGTTTGAAACAAACTTTTCTCTATTGTGAATTCTGTCTAGGCTCCAATTCTATCTTGTTTTCTTGCCTTGAAAAATCTATTTAGGAACATAGTTGGAATAAACATTTATATACATTTTCAAGTTTATCTGAGCACATAGATGTTCACCTACTGCAGAGTCTCTAATACTACATGAAAACCATTTGTGTTCAAACAGTTAGGTAAGGAGGAATGTAATTGTGGATTTTGGCAAGAATGGTGTTTCTTATTTAATACTCACCTAATTAAGAGCTATTGTGAGACAAAGGAGACTAATATTGAAAATATGGAACCTCAGGAGTTTCAGGCATAGGAACATTATGATACACTAGCATAGAGGGATGAAAGTATATTCTTTTCCCTGTCTTATTTTCAGGAGGTTCAGAAAACCTGAGGGCTGCTTCTGGCAATTCACCTGGATGCCCTTTTTCCCTTTTATCAGTTTCATTGTGTTTTACAGAATGTATAATGGCCTGTGGTGGCATAAGATCACCCACAGAGCCTAAATCTGAGTCCAGCAGTGCACAGAATACACATATGCAAGGCATCAGTCTCAGGAGGGACAGAAAATAACTTCTTCAGAATTAAAAGTAGAAGGGCAGATTGTGACATTGGCCTGCACTGGAGGGGGTATGGAATGGTATTTGCTTGTGGGAAAACACTCTGAGCCTTCCTGATTTCCATAGGAGTTCCCAGTTCCTTTTAGATGGTGTGCCTATACCATCACACCCTGGTATTTTAGTCAGCTCTTCCCTATATGTCAAACCAACCATAACATCAAAGGAAAAGGAGAACAAAGAACAGCCTGAAGTGGTGTCCCACATACAGGTGGCAACAGATCCCTTTTTGCCTTCTTCATTCCTGTGGGTATTCATCAGGGCCAGGAACAATCTGTTGTTTCTCAGGTTCAGCTACATAGTTTTTAAAAAAAAAAATATCCAAACCCTACCTACTTAGAGATAAACCACAGCAAACTAAGTCACCATGAACTTTTTACATCTGTTCGATACATAATAATGAAGTGCAGGCTCATGGAATTCCCTTATTTTGCCAAGTCATTAGTTACATTGGCAAAGATGATTTCAGAGAAAGGCAATGGCGTTGGACTGAAAATGATGTTTACTCTCTAGTTCTGTTACAGTGTTTTATTATTACCAAAGTAAGTTCTAAGCCTCAGATTTCTGGTGCCAGAAAATGTACATGGACAAGAAGAATGGAGGAGTGCCTGTTGTTCCTTGGGAAAAGTAGGGTCTTGCTTCCACTGCAGAATGAGTGTTGAGAGGAAAATAAGACAAATACATAACACTATGGAACTTCATATTAGCAAATTCAGGAGGTTTAAAAATAAGCTAGCACAATGTAGGCACCTTAAACAGCTGTTCTTTGCTGGTGAAAGTTCTTGACTTCACTAATGGTAAAGTCCTATCCAGCACATGAGACTTCCCACCCAGCAAATCAGTCATTTGTCATTTTGTGGTAAGAAAAAAAAAAAAAAAAAAAAAACAAACTCATGCATTTTCACTCAGAACACCAAAAAGACACCAAAAAAAATTTGATAAACAACAAACAGGTGAGAAAGAACATGCAAAGCAAAGTGCAGAACAAGGAAACGGTGCAGTTAGTTGTAGTTGCTACCATCTTATTCAGAAAACTAGAGGTGGAATCCCATGGAAAACAGCTCTGAAATGACCCCTCAGGCAGAGAGGCTCAAAAATTGGCAGGTCTTTAAAGACAACCTCCTCCAAGTACAGGAACAGTCCATTCAAACTGACAAAAAAAATTGTAGGCATTATGAGTTGTCATTTGATCTGTAAATTAGTTCTAACAGAATATATCATTATTACCTTTGTATTATGTAAATAACCAATCTAATCACAGGAATGATAGAAATATGGAAAAAAAAAATAAAATCCCCAAATCTAAAGAAAAAACAACTACTCCTATTACCAGAAGGCAAGAAATGTGGACTTTGGATAATGTTATACCCTAATTCTTTTCTCTAGCATATTCCCCAAAGAAACAGAGCCAACAGTAACTCTCCACCTTTTTTTCCCCAAAGTTTGCTCTCATTGCTGTGTTCTCCTCCACCCCCATGTCCCACACCTGAGCTCCTCCATTCTTCCTGTGCTGTTGCTGTGACCACGGGTGCTCTCCCAGCTGCTTGTCCTGCCCCACCATCCCAGTCCATTGGCCATCACTCCACAGTGTCACACTGACATGCTTGCAGGTGAAGTCTCTCCTCATTCTAGAACCCCTCTTACACCCACCATTGTCTTCCTAATAAATTTCATCAAAGAAGTTTCTTTGCACCTTCAAACTAACTGAAAATGATTGTGTGCTATTTCCAATCTAAATATGCTGAAACACCTCAGAGCAAATCTCTGATTCTCTATACAATATCCTAGACGTGTTGTCTCTTTTCAAATGCCTTCCAAAATGTTTGGGTTTTTTGGGTTTTGATTCATTGACTTTTTAGGTGTCTGGTTTAACACTGAACAGTGAGACAAATTTTCTTTAGCACTGGACCTGAGAAAGTCCAGGAGTTGTAAAAGTCCTGCTAATAATATATTCTTTATTGGATATTGTCACTTACATTATTTTGCTATAGGATCTTACAAAAGCAGAAGTAAATAGGCATAAAATAAAAAATACTTACATGATGGGAATTCCTATATTATAAATAAAATGACATATTCCTATTTTTAAGTCCCAGGAAGAGCACTTTTCTCCCCCCATATATTCTATATATAATACATGTTTAGATAAAATAAATTTTATATTTATATAGTTTCAGAATTAAAATGTGTCATCCATCTGAGGAAATTAACTCTAAAGGAATTTATCAGCCAAAACAAAAAAACCACACAAGAAGTCAACCACAGCAGAACTGATACACTATTTGGAGCTGTTGTCTTTAGATAACAGTAACTTACACGGAATAAGATTTAGAGTTTGATTTTTAACAAAAAGAATCTTAGAAGCAACTATTTGAACTATTTAAAAAATAATTCCCTATCATGGAACTCAATAGGAAAAGCAGCACAGAAATTTTGTAAGATGGTTTACACCTGGGGGGGGGAAGGGGCTAAGAAGTTAAAGACAGAAAAATAAAGCACTGTGACTCATAGACCTCTTTCTCCAAAACCCATATGTTTGATTCATTCAGTTCCTTTTCATCCAGGGAGAAGATAATGGTTCCATACTATGCAAGCACTATGAGACAAATAGCAGCATCCATTGTCATAACCAAGCTATCGAGGCAGATGATGACAGCAGGAGCAGGAAGAGAACAGCACTGCACATAAATCACACAAGACTAGCAGAGAAAAACAAATTATTGAGGGATTTGTTGCAAATCCTGTGCCCTGACTTCTCCTGTGGTCCCAGTAAGGAAAGGATGAAAGCCAGGATCTTGGAACTGGTTCTGATATTAACGGAAAGGGCAAAAGAGAAAGTTACAAGGGAGAAACAAGGTGCTGCAGAAGTTCCATCAATGGAGGAACAAGCTTCAAGGAGTAGTAAGAAGCAGAAAAGCTATAAGAAGAAATTAAACTGTTCTATGTATAGCATGATAGCTAGAGAGTTTAACAAAGTGTTGGAAGAATAAATGTTTTTCCCTAAAGCAGAAATGTCAGTGTATCCTCACTAGACCTAGCTGTGTGCCAAGAGCTTCAGCAGTTCCAAGAAAGTGCATGGCAGTATACAGTCTATCATTTTAAATATAAGAAGGGATTTTCAATCGCTGAGGCCCAATATTATAATATGAAGGTCAAAAGATTCAAAAAAAAAAAAAAAGAACATACACTACTGCAGGTAAGAGGTCTGAAAAGGGAGTGTGGAGAGAAAGGAATGGCACTATATTGATTGTTATTAATTTTAAGTATGAAAATACCAGTAAAAAACCAGCAAATTTATCTTGAGAAATTCTCTGTGGCAAAAGTCCTCTCCAAGGCAGCAAATAGAAGGAAGGTGTATTTATGGTGAAAAAAGTTTACAGCTTAAATGTTAACACTGTACTGTGCCAAGAGCAACAGCCAAGTATCTGCTGCACAGCATGCCTCCCCTAAAAGTTGAAAAGGGGAAAAGGGAGTGCCTCAGAAAGATGGAGAGCTAGGGCTGAGCTGTGGGCAGCCAGCCTAGGTGCAAGGGGTTAAACAGCACAGGTTAAACAGGGTAAAAAAAA
>VZTE01000365.1:814840-842950 GCA_013397775.1 Eulacestoma nigropectus | reverse complement strand
AAAAAAAAAAGAAAGGCAGTTTCACTTCAAAAGTGTCAATTCTCCAAAAATGAATTGACACAGAATGAATTAAAAAGAGCTCAATAAATTATTACATATTATGAATATGTTTTAGAGAAACATTGTACAAGTTATGTGAGTTAACAGGAAAGACCACAGATAATTAATTTACTCTGGATATTAATAAAAGACTAAATATTCATGTATGCAAATGATTAATATTTAAAAACATGTTATTACCTGCATAATTATCATAGATTAATCAATGATAATTAACAAGTGATTAATCAATGGATCTCTATAGAATTGAAAGAAAACAAGTTCCTACCCGGAAACAAGAATGTAGATAAGCAAACTTTCCAGAAACCACTGAATGTACAGAGATTGTGTTTGGCACGAAATATAATTCAGCCCCAATCCACAGGCAACTGTGAAGACTGACATCCTTCCAGGGACCTGTAGAGTGGAGAGGGCATGGCAGAGGCACTGCCAGAGCACCAGGCAGGGCTGAGATTGCACAGAATTATAGCAATGGGTAGGTGAGAGCAGGACAGTGGAGACCCTTACATCAACCAAAGCTTAGTGCAGTTAAATGTGAAACTCAAATTGCATCACCCAAATGGAGGTCAACAGTGTGCTCAGTGGTACAGCACAGTGGTGACTGTGACTCATTTCTCAAAAAAGGCACAAAGTGATCAATTTCCAGATGGATCTCTAATAAAAAAACAGTATTCAGGTTGTGCCATAATATTTGCTGAAGCAGCAAAATGGCTTCAGATATTCAAAATAGGTGCAGGTGCGCAATTCAGCAGCTTTCCTTTGAGGTGATACAGATGGTGCTTGGCAAAAACTCTGGTGTGGTAGGCCAGGGGTCAGGCGAGGCCAGCTGTGAGCACACAGCAGCCACAGGATGCAGGGGACACGTGCATAATGCAAACACCAGCAGGCAGGGAAAGCACTGAGTGTCGGAAAGGGACAGCAGCTGACCAAAATTGCAATTACTCTGGGGAAAGCACACAGTCCTTAGAGGGCTACACCAGAGATTTTTGCAGCTGTGATGAAGGCACAGAGGACCCTAGGAGTCACTGCCAAATAAACAGCAGCCAGCTTACACTACACCCCCTCCTTCTGACCAAAGGAACCAAACAATAATTGTTTCCTATGCAAAATACAAATCAGGAGGAGAAACCTAAGTGGTTCAAAATCAATCTTCTCAGTGATAGCCATAGCAAACAAAATACAGAAAAGAAACCATATTTTTACATGTCCAAGTGTCTCAATAACAAACTATTGTAGGAATACAACAGCCACCACTAAGGGCTGAGTGACACAACATTCAAGTTGCTGTTCAGTGTGTTAGGTGAACAGGTGATGCACTGGCAAATGAAGCTGGATGAGAGATGCAGCTTGCTGACCTGCTGCACATCATTTGGCAGCTGCTGATTCTTCTAAACGCCCTTTGCATCCCATCTGCAGAAGTGGGGAATTTTCTTCTTGCTTTTTCAGAAGGAAGAATATGAGGTGCTTAAAGGACTGCTCAGAGTGAAAGTCCTAACTGACAAAATTCCCAAGTACAAATTCACGAGTCAGCAATACAACAAAAAACTGCCTAAAATTATCGTATTTGCCATATACAACTATATCTGCACTCATAAAAAAGCAAGAGGGAATCACACACTCCAAAAACATTTTAGGAAAGAGAGATCAGAGACGGAGCAAGATGAAGGGAAAAATAATCAGCAGATTTCTCAATATATCTATAATTTTTCAAATATTTTGGGAGAGAGTGAAAATGCCCAGTGATGTGAATTTGTACTGTAAAACTTGAAATTTGCCACAGCATCAATATTCAATTAACAAAAGTGCCTAAAACTTGAGTAGTTTGTGTATCCTGTGGTCTGGTGAACCTCATTCTCCCTCCAGGTGTGTGCTCCTTAATTTTTGTTACCGCTACTCTACACATGGTGTAAAAAGTAAGTGCTGAAGGCAGAAATAACATTTTCACCTGTGCACTGCTATAAGAGTGACTTCAAAATACCTGCTATACTTTGGGGTAAAAGGAAACCCCACAACAAGTTAGCTTTGTTAAGCTTCTCCTGCAGAAAAGACTATTACAATTCTGTTTTCCAAATGTATAGAAGCTTAAAAAATTTCAAAAATCAGGAAATGTACAGAATTGGTATTCTGATGTTGCATAATTACTTTTCAGAGTCTTCATCTCTACTATATTTTAAATTTAACCCCTATGCTTCCTAGATTAAAGAAAATATATTAATATGTCAGCCCTAAAGAAGATTTTTGAGCTTTCAAAATCCCATTAAATTAAACAATCTTTTCCAATGTATATCACAGTATTAGTAACTACAAAAAGAAATACTAGTTGCTATGCAGTAGATTTAAAATAATTTCAGAGGCTGTGGAGAGCATAATCTTTCACCACTGAGCAAATCTCTCATTGAGGGTAGGCTTAAAAATATATGCTTATGAATAAAAACTGGAAAAATAGTGGGTTTTTAGTCTTAAAAATAAAAAAAAAAAAGAAGAAGATTTTGAGGAGAATTTGCATCCTACTAAAGGAAAGGCATGGATTCATAATCAACATTTTTCTGGGAAGATGGGAAAGATCAATAAGGAATTATTTTCATTTACAGCAAAGACATACATTGGACACCAGGAGAAATATTTTCTAAGAAATTTTGAAATACAAAAGCAAGTCCATAGCTTGGAAAAAAATTCCGCAGAGACAGGTTAGATTAATTTTTGTCATTGAATAGGCTAAGATAATCTCTTCAAGAAATTTTGAATCCTATGTTACTGTAATTCCCAGAAGAAATTCTGGGTTTGCTACATTTCCTTTCATTTAATAATTAATCTTTTAATAAGGCATTTCTTTTTATATATTTGTGTATTTTTCTCTCCTACTGATTAATTTTCCCCCATTTTTAGCTATATATTGAAATGGAGATTGTATTAGAGTTAAAAACACATATTTTGTGTCTTTTTAGGTTTTTTATGGTCAAATCACTAATAAGTAATGCTACTTCTAGGTTTGTGACCTTTCTGAATAGGCCTTGTATTTCTGAACAGAGTTTGCAAATTGATCCACTTCTTGTGACCTTTTACCTCCAAAGGCATTATTTATTACTGCCTAAATATATTTTCAATAAATCAGTAACACACACCTCAGTTTTTTGTTTCAATTTTTGACAGTTTAAGTTATCAGTTTTTTGCTGGGAAAGAGAGTAAAACGGATTTGATTGTCAGCCAAATCTTAATCTGCTGCTGCACCTTTGTTAAACTATGTAATAATCTGTGTACAGAATGTATCTACTCATCTTTGAGTGCTTCTCAATTTCAGTATTTCAATCATTCACCCAGAGTGTAAATTTATTTTCATGAATTTATTTTAATGATAAAAGTGTATATCTGGTCATAGAGCCTTACTATTGCTGATCTTTGTTCTTGGTATGCCATAGTATTTTGCAGAGAACTGGCACAGAAGAGAAACTTACTGAGGCAATTTTGTCTTCTTCTTTATTTTCTTTTCATATGTAAAACTAGTAGAGACAGAGCAAGCTCACTTGCATTAAAATTCTGGATAGGAGGATATAGCCACAAAATGAAAACTTTTTTGGAGTACAATACGTAAAACCTTGCCTCCAGAGGAAAACAGAGAGCAAACACATCCTTGTGCAGAGAAGGATGACACCAAAACAACCAATTCAGCAAGAACAGCTGTTATCCAGAGTGAACAGCAGAGTCAACACACAGTCTAAATCCAAAAGAAACAAAATGTTAAAAGTAACAAAAGTGTTTGAAGAGCCAAGGCTATTTCCCAAGACTGGGAAAGAAAAGAAATGGATTAATAGTAGGTTTACTACAAATCATACTTAATGCTTTATTCTTCCCTATATAGAAGGTTCTCTGGAATATGATGATCAAGCAATTGAGTGAAAGATTATGTTATCTGTATATTATATTGAAAGTCGAATTTAATGTTCTGTGAACGCATAAGATTCTTACCAATAGAATATATAGCGTGCTTAGAGCAAGTGCAACCAGTATTGGGGCTTGAACAACTTCAGTGCTTGTCACAGGGGTTGGAGCAGCTATAAATAGTTGCCAAACCCTAAAAAACATCTGAACCACATTCAAAAACCTGCTGTTTCCCAGCAATAGGGCCATGCTGGTTTCAACAGTCCAAGGATATACAAATTTTCCAAATTCTCAAACGCTATTGCAATTAGCCTGGAGAAGAAGGGGGATACAAAAAGAAACATTTCATGTAATACCTAAAATTATGGTAACTTCAAACAATGTGTTACAGAATGGCAAATCCTTCAAGATTTAAGCCTAATGAAATCAAAGATACATAGGCTTAAAACTACTATTCACATTCAGTCAGCCATACTATTAACTTAGTTGGATATTTTTCATGTTGAATAGATTCTACTCATAAATGTCACCACAAGGATATTTGGTCACCAGAACGTGTGTTAGCAATTTCAAACCTTTGAGCAAACGTCCGCTGTTGTGGCACTTCTGCTGCCATCAGGATATCAGTGGGTTTTGGGATTGCAGCTAAAATCCTGGGTGGAGGTTAGGATTCATTTACCAGTTTTTAATAACCCAGAAAGACAGACAGAAAGGAAGGAAGAAAAGACAGACCGAAAGAAAGGAAGAGCAACTAGCTTTCTGCATGCAGCAGTAAGTTATTCCTTAAACCAGCAGACAATTCTCAGCAGTTTATACAAAAGTTCCTTACCTCAAGCATCTTTAATTTTGAATCCCAATGACCTGAATATGCCACCATAAATAGGAATTGTCATTCAATTAATAGTAAGTGTGAAGAAGCATAAGACTACATAATAGTTGCCACAATGCTTGATTTGTCGGATTTATTCTTGCTGTTTTCTAGTCAGTGTGGAATGATGAATGCTTTCTTTTCATTATTGTCTGCTTGAAGTTATGCTTCTAATTTTCTCTCTCAACAAAAGGTGAGAATTCATGTTTGGGACAATTGAATTATCAAAAAAAAAAATCAAACATGATTTTTAACTATAGATGAATGTATTATTCTTCTTTATTCCTACCTTATTTCCTCCTGTGAATCCTTGCCAGCCTTTCTGCCACAGTCACAGCACCCTCTTCGCATGAGCAAAACACAATAGAATGAGTTAGAGTCTTTTTTTATTTAGGGGCATTTCTAGTTACAGAAATACTTAAAATAGCTATTTTAGATTTAAGTTTTCATTTACTGTGAGGTTTATGTATTAAAAATTTTAGCATGAAAGAAAAGGGTGATATTTGGTCTTTTGGTCTACCTTTTCTGGTGATTTCACTGGATTATAAATTCTGTCACAAAGATATTTTTTATTCAAGTGATCCAGTAATTTGAAAATTGTCTAGTCTTACAAATAATTTTACTCCCTGCCTATGTGTGATTTCAGAGGGCAGGCTTCATGCAAATTAGGTCAGTGCAGAATCAGTTTCCAAATTCTTCAAGTCAGCCTAACTAATGATTTTAGTCTTGATCTTTTGCTGAGCTTCATGCAATGAATTCTCTGCATATACCAAGCCCCAGTGGTATTAGCACTGGCTTTGGGGCTGTACTTGTTCTTCAAATCATTGTGCACTACTTCAATTAAATTCACTGGACTGAAATCAAGAGGGTGTTTAGGGAAGTAGGTATGGTTTTCTGTGCTTCAGAAACCAAGTGAGAAATTCTGAGAAGAAAATGAGAAGGGAAAACAAATGAATAGAATGCAGTGTGAGCAGCAGCAGTATTCCTGATCCCCTCCTTCAGTTTTTCTCTTGGTGTTTCCACAGCGTGTCTGAACTCCCACATAATCTCTCTTTGACTTCAACTCTTCTGCCAGCACTCCCTGACCATGACATTTCTTATCTTGTCAGTTGAGTGCCCAGTTTTTGAAACAGAATGTAATACTGGAGATGTAGTTTCAGTTTTTAAGGAAACAATGGGAAATGATTCCTGCCTGCCTAAGACAACCTCAGTTACCCCTTTAAAAGAAAGCAGAGCTGAGATTTGTCTGCATAATGTCAGGGTGGCTTTGATTCTGCTGAAAGCTGCTTACAGAAGAGGTAACATTCTCTGACTGTGCCTCTTGACGTGGCTGCCAGCTTTGCAGGAGAGGTTGCCAGGACTGGCTTGCAGCAAAACTGGTGGAAAGAAGCACGTAGATGTCAAAAGTTATGGGGACATTTCCACTACAATTTCTTGAAAAGGAATCTTTTAGGCTTTTCCTTGATTCTTCTGCTACAGTTTTAGAAATTTTGAACCTCTCTCTTAAAACCAGCACAGAAGAGCTGGAAGTCCCCAATGCATTTCCTAAGATGCCTTATACACTAATAAATCTAAGTAGCCAATCATACTGTCTGCCTCAAACACATACATATAATCAAAAAGTAGAAAATGCATATTTATTACTTACTAAAAAAATATGTACCAAGAATTCACTGTGTCTTTCTAATCTTCGTGTCCATCACAGATGTTTTCCAATTACCCATATCCACCATAATCTTTCCTAGTCTCATTTGCTCAGTCCTACGCACAGTACTACAGCATGAGTTACTCTTCCTTTCTGCTTGTAGGACAGGCAGACAGCTATTGCATTTTGATCAACTTTTAACCAGTGCTTCTAGTTCCTTTTTTGAAACCATACTAGGAGTTAAAGCTTCAACCTTTGGGAAGATTTAAGCATCTTTAACTGCTGTGACTGCACTAAGACATGTGTGACTACCTCTGCTATTCCCTCACTGCTGTCCAGGACTATCATCTGTCCTCCAATGAGTGACCCCAAAACACATGCTGCTGACAAGAGGCCCTTATTTAAGCATTTATGTATTAGGTTACACATCTTGCAGGAGGTACAAATACAAACAGCATTACGGGTTGTAGAAAGATGGTTCTCAAGAAATTTCTTCCTCTTCTTTCAGTGAAAAAAGTCTGTCTTGGGATATAAAGACCAGAGGCATGAAGGTTGGTGCATGGTTAAGAAACAGAAGCAGTGGTATAAATGGATGACAGCCACCTTGTTAGCATCTATGATGTCCCATCCTTAGGGGGAATGACATTCATAAAAGCTCAGGGTTGAAAAGAATGACAAAAGCCAGAGAGGCCCCAATAACTCACAAAGTTTTATTAGCAAATTACACACTTGGCATGGAAATTGGTAGGTTAGTCCCTGATGTGCCATGTAAGGGGTTTGGATAAAGAGGTAGGGCAAAAGGGAAGAGAGAAATAAACAAATACAAAGCGGAAGGAAGGAAGGAAGGAAGGAAGGAAGGAAGGAAGGAAGGGAGTTAGTTTTGGTGGTCTTGTTCCCCCCCTACAGTTCATGTCTGCTTCTTGATTGATTCCTGTGCCTGTGCTGGACTGCGTTGTGCTGATCTGTAGGAACTAGAACAAGGACGTTTGTCCCAGAAAAGTGCTGCCCTACCTCCCCATGGCTCCCTTCTCCAGCCACATCCTTCTCTCTCTCATAGTGTGCTATTACCAACAATCCTTGTTATTGCCAGCAGTTCTTGTTTGGCTTCACAGCCATCCAGCAATTGCTGTTTGAGACATACACAAAAGTCCCTTATCTTCTGGGCTTCTACAGCATCTTAGCAAGACACACTGGTATTGAATACCAAAGAAAGCGATGATGCTACCACGAGAATTGTCAATCCTGACTTTTCATATGCTGTATCTTCCAGGCAGGTAATGTGTTTGCACACACACTCCCACGTAGTGAGCACACCATGCATTTAATGCAGTCCTGGAATTTAACTGAGGTTATATGCCAGCTTTTTAGTAATGCACAGTATCACTACGAAAGCCATCTGTTAAAACTGTGGTAAGATTATAGGCAGTTAAACTGCTAAATGTTATTCGTCCGTCTTTTTTAGTCCCCTTCTGTTCACTGAGGCTCACTGGAGCATGTGCAGGTTCTGTAACTCCCTGAAATAGGAGGTACTGCAATCAGACTTGTCTGCTATGAGGGAAACACTATCACTGTGTCATTTCTCCCAAGAATTTTCCTCAAGGCTCAGGAAAAATGAGAATGACGCTACCTGGAGATTGCTTGACTCTTCAGTGATACCAGCTCAGAATTTAAGAACTTACGTGGCATTACTCATTCCAAAGGTATGCTTGCTCTTGAGGTGTGAAGAAAGGGTTTAGTCAGTAAAGAAGTACTGGTTAAGGACAAGTCTGAATTGTTGGATATCAATTCTGCCCATCTCATCAACATCTTATTCATAAGGGAGTTCTCTAGAAAGACTGATATCATCATCTTCAAGGAGCTGGGTGACCCTCTGCTAATTAATCAAGGTAGCTCATGAAACCAAACCAAGCCAGAAAGAAAGCAGTATTTCAAGAGGAAGGGAGTGCACTTCAAAACCAGCACATTGTTTGTGTTTTCTTCTCTGCATTTCAAAGGAAAACTCTAAAAACTAGAGAATAAAAGTTATGGAGAAAAGTGGTAGCTTTAAGACTAAATTGAGTGATATCCCTAAAAACCAAGGGCACTTATGGTAATTGTTGTACCCTTCTCACCAAATAAACTACACTTGCAAGAAATCATCATTATTAAATACCTGTGTGTCTGTTTGAATTCCTCTACCAGTTATGTGAAACATTCTTAAAAACTGAAACTTCATTCTCTTTCAAGATATCAGCCAACAAAACTGTGAGGTCTAGCACAGAATCCATAGTTTGTAGGCAAGATATCAAATGCTATGTCACCAGGACAGGTGGCAAAGTATAAAACCCCACATTTTGTGTTCCATTATTGAAGTAAGCACCTTTAACACTACTAGCAAGCTTTTTTTCCCAAAAACTCAGTATTCATGACATCCAGAACTGAAGGTTGGTGCAAGTCTGCACAAAATGCATTGAAAGCTTAGTTTTTAATGCAGATTTTTTTAAAAAAGGTTGCTTGCATTCATCTTCCTTTTACGTATGGAAAGAAAACAAGACTAATGTGAAATAAAAACGGCTTCTTAAGCTAATTTCAGATTGCTTTACCTACCTCTTCAGACACTGCAGACACCAGCTTTGCTTCAAATGTAGTCTGCAGACTACTTTTTAAATTAGGTCTTCAAACTATCTGAAGTAATTTCCATTAAAAACAAAAGAAAAAAGCCTGGTTATACCTACTTTCTATTTGATCCCTCTATTAAAGAGACACCTACAAATGTGAGTCACCAAAAAAAAAAGCGTTTTCCATCAAGGTCACAGGATTTTCTCACAGAACTTACCAGTTGCTACAAACCAAAGGCCCTAATCCCTCAGATTTTAGCACATAGTCTCAATTTTATTTAATTTATTAATGCATCCCATTGAAATAACACTTTTTAAAGTGGGAAGTATATATATGAAAATTTACAAGATTTCTGACTAACTCTGCAGAGGATAACCTGTTAGACAAGGAGAGAAGGAAACAAGCACCCTTGTACTCACATCTAGGCACAGAAAGTGGTGACATATTGTAGCAAACTCCTGAGAAATGTAGTTTATACATAAAGTGACACATCCAAGTTTTATAGAATCCCTTATAAAACCACCAGACCTGTTTTCTGGCAGCACAAATAATAGGCTTAATGTTTGCCTGAAAAGGACATGTATGGAATCTGCACGCAAGCACTAGAATTGAGCAAATTGCTTATTTAGAGGGAGTGGTAGGGTCTGTCTGTCCACTAAACTCCGTGGAAGATACACCTGAGGACACAGCTTTCCTGCCTTTGTACAAAGATATTTCTTTATGTAAGATGAGTCAGATGAATTCCAATTGTTTCAATGTGAAATTAAATTCTTACATATTCTATAATTTTTGGATAAGAAAGTAATTCAGGGATGCCGGACAACTTTAATGATTAATGTTTGTGATGCCTATACTTGTACCTCTCAAGGGCAAATTTTCTGCATGGTTCATTATTAATGGAAATTACATGTCTAACTCCCTGTACAACATGCAGAAAATGTACTTCTTTACAACTATCCTGATACAAAAAGTAGGAAAATATTTATTTTCCTATTTTAATATTATATTCAAAGTATCTCTGATAAGAAGCTAATAAATATGCAAAACAGCTGGAGAGAAAAAAAAGCAAAAGTGGAATGAGGTTCTAGCAACGATTTATTCTCGACACAATAAGGTGATTTCCAATATCTTAATGTAAATAAAAACATTGTTTAAGGTTATATCTTCTTATACCTGCACAAGACAGAGTATATTTTCTTTGTTTCTCCCTTAGTAATTATAGGAGATTATATAATGCATATTATGTACTTAGAATTACTATTATAGAAGCAAAGAAAAATATCATGAGCTTTTTTAAATGTTACTGAAATGTGACAGAGCATTTCTAGACAAAGAAAGGTGTAGAATCTCAGTAGTTTATTAAGCCTCAGCATGAAGGAGTTCCCCATTTAAAAAATATTGACTCTTGATTGGACACGTTCCCCTTCAAAATACTGGTAAGTAATTTAAATATTCAGCTTCTCAATAGCACTGCTGAAGTCCAAACCAAACCTTCTCACTGCCTTACATATGAAACTTCAGTCAAATAAAAAATAGAATCATAGACTATCTCAAGTTGGAAGGGACCCGAAAGGATCATGAAGTCCAACTCCCTGTTCCTTACAAGACCTCCTAAAACTAAATCATAAACTAAGAGTGTCATCCAGATAGTTCTTGAACTCTGACAGCTTAGTACTGTGATGGCTTCCCTGTGGAGCCTGTAGTAAAATAAATGTGAGGTAAGTGTCACGAGATAAAAGAAAATGTCATTTAACTGACAGAAACCTCAATATCTCAGAAGAGCTATCACAATATTAAGCAAAACAGCAAATGTATGGCCTGGGAAAAGTGTTGGCTTGGGGTTCATTTGGAAATGAATAAAATACTGTCTGCCATAGGAAATACGCACAAACATACCATGAAAAAATCAGCTAAATGACAGTAGAGGGAAGAAAAAATTCCCCAAAAAATAATATTGTAGCAGAAACAAAGACTCGGAAAGTGGGATACTTCAGGACTAACTGGAATCAAAACATGGTTATGATTTGCTTACGGAGGATGGGATGGGGGAATGACATTACAAAGCCCTTTTTGGTTCAAAATAGTCGTAAGAGGCAAAGCTAGAACAGATTCCTAACAGTTACTGCAAATCTGTTGCCTACCTGATTCCCAAACTACTTCAGGACATTTTTAGTATCACTGCCCAGAGGGTGATTCTTAAAGCTGCTAAGGGTGATTCTATTAGATGTTATTAAGGGACCTCAGTGCCATCTCAACCCTCTCCTATGAAGTTTCCAGCCCTGACATGACCAGGCTAAATCCAGATGTTTTTGCAAAATCAGAGAGGAAAAGAAAAAAGGAAAATAACTTACAGCTCTCATTAGGGCTTTGTCTAACAAAATCAAGCAGAAAGCAGTAAAATGTATAGAACTCATTGATCTGTTCTAAAACAGAATGAATCAGTAACCATGTCTTGTAATTAGCCAAGTTTCTGGATGGTGTCTGGATGTTATGTTGTATAGACTACACAGTCTTGAAAAACCCAAACAAACCCTACGCTGGCTTTGTTTTCTTCCTCTCTGGACTTGTAAACACTGGAATTATTTGCTTTCCCATTTAAGTGACTTCCTGTTATGCAATGCAAATGAGAAAGTTTGGTCATAAATTCCTCTAGTTTGGAACTCAGCACTACAGACCATCTTTACTTCCACAGAAGACAAAATTAATTTAAATAGTTTATTTTGAGTAAACCCATATAGAGACTTTTCATCAGCTAGTTTTTTTGGGTTTTTTTTGCAGAATTAAAATTCTGCTTGAGACAACCCCTATGAAAGTACTAAGCAGGATGAAATTAAACAGCAGCCGTGACACTTGTGCAAAATTTAATCTGTAAAAAGTTGAAGCATCTGATCTTTCCATTTCAATTTCTATCCCAAAAAGTAAGCAAGGTAGTTGAATGATTAAGTAATCCGACTTTTGTGATTTGATATGGAAAATGTAAACATTTTTCCCTGTTTCTCTTGGGTATTCCATATAACTAGTAGGGAAAGTAGGAAAAAAATTAATGAGAATTTATAATTTTATCTAATTTTTCTCTCTACTACCCTTTGTCAGAACCTTGTTTGAAGGAGTTAGAAGTATGGTCTTTCTGTTACACTAATTTATTTTTCTGAATTAGAAGTTCTGGTTGACTGAGGGACACTGTAAATATTTATGCCAGATTCTCTGCACAACCGGTCCCAGTGGTTATCTGGAGCCTCCATTCAGATTAACACAGGCTACATACTGGATTTCTAGCTGTAAAAAAGTTGAACACATCAATATTTAAAACAGTCCACAGCCAGCCCACACCTGTAGCATTTTCCTTTACTGACTGCATTTCCAATCCACATCCCCATCAACATCAGGACTTAATGTTTTTTAAATCCACATCCCAGTTCTGCTGGGATGACCACTGCTTAGTTTTTAACTGGAGCAAAGGAAAACACTCCTCTGAGATGCAAGATGGAAAAGTAGCAGCAATTGGCAGTACCCACCTTTTCCTGGCTCTGGTTTCCCATCCCCCCAACAAATTCCAGTACCAGCCTGGGGATTTCATTTGGTGCCTTTTCCCCAATCCCTGGCGCAGAGTTTGTATCCAGGGCTGCTCCTCTCACAAGCTGCTCCAGGTTTCTTGGGAGAAAGCATTAGTTTTATTCTATTTCTCAGAAATACATCACCTGGCACCTGCATTCCAAGGGCTTCTCCAGACTCATCCGTAACATTGAGGCAAAGGGCTTGAACTCCACCTAAGTGGGATGAGGATGAAGAGATGAAGACTCCAAAAAAACCACCCACGTCTACAGAAATCAGCATTCTTTCTTTATCCTACCATTTAAGCCCCTGGAAGCTCAGTTCTTCTGCAAAATCTTTGTCTCAGCACTAGCCTCACCCTGAGCTGGGACGTCTCTCAGAGCAGGTCCCAGCACTAATTCTTGTCCCCAACATCCACATAGCTGTTAAACCCCTTTCAGAACACTATTCTATGAGTGAAAAAATGTGCTGAATTATGGACTACATCCATGGATGCATCACAGATAAGGCAGAAGAAATTTCTCTGCAATAGTTTTATGTCAAAACTGTATTGAATATTTTGTATAGCCCTTGTCCCTTTCACTAGAACTAAGAAATTGTGAAGGAAACCACTGGGATGCAGGGAATCAAAAGTATTTTCCATTCAAATAGGTAAGAAAATTTACATCTTACTTAGGAAAAAACTCTAAAAATCAAGAAAATAATTTCAAGTATCAGCTAGTGTAGTGGTAAACCAGATGAATTTTCTTTCTGCCAGGTACTACTGCATGACAGTGGCTCTAATTTTTAGGCAATGCTTATTTATGAGGAGCCCCTTCATACCTGTAGGACTCCTAAGAAAGAAACATTGCATACCTGCTTTAGAAATGCATAATTTGCCCCAGTTTATTATTCTAAGTTTTGGAAAGTATCATCAGTACCAAAATCAACAGGAACTTTTATCACTGAACACTATAAAGATTAGTTTCCTGACATGGAATTTTTAGACTACCATACTACTATGAATCATTTGTAGGGCTGGAATTTTAACACAACACGTTCCTTCCACATGCTGAGATCCTCGAATGGGGAGCAGAGAAATTCTCAAGAAACATAAAAGAGCAACTTCTTAGGAAAAAGTGATTAAATACTCAAAACCAGATGGGAGAGAAGCTGGTAAATCGAAATGACAGCTTGATCATGGACAAATGTATACCAAAAGAAGAGAGCTTAGCAATTTCAGAGAAATTTTGGATTGTTTAAGCATCACTGAAGTCGTGTGGAAGGTGGATGATGCATCTGTGCATCACTGACTATGTATTGCAAAGCCTTTTTCAAGTGGGACAGATAGCAAATGTCACTTGTATTATACAACAGCCACATTCAGGGTATGCTTTAACAACACTCTTCCATAACAAAAGGTCACAGAGACATCACTTCAAAAGGGAGCCTCTTCTTAAAACATGGTAGAGAAAAATCTAGTCTGTAAATACAATAGACAAACAAATGAGTTGTACAGTCTAGTGTGAAATAATGGTGCCTTATGCTCCTAAGAATGCAAATGTTAAACATTTAAAACCAGAAGTACATTCCCATAGCAAGTATTTCTTTCACCAAAAAAAAATCATTGCATTAACTTACATAGACAGGAAGTATCACCAGGGAAGTACAGAACAACTCAATTGCTCATTTGTGGACTATTTATTGTATCCTATTCAATAAATGCTTATTAATATTATTTGTTACTGAATTAAGATATCTTAAATGTAATTTTATTACTTTAATGTAAGGAAAGTTTATCAGTCTTAAGTTCTCAGTAGAAATTACATACTGCACTGAGCTCAATATATTTTAAGGCAATGGATTTACTTCATTCTACTCTATGAGCAATTTCATGTCAAAATTCATGCTGCCAGAAATTTGAAAAGTAGAAAGAAACAGAGCTATATGTACATTTAAAGGCTAGATTTTCTTCAAGAAAAGTCTGTATTTTCCACAACAAAAGGAGAAAACATTCCACATCTTGACTTATTAAAGGTATTCTTAAAATTGCAATCCGAGATTTTTTCTATTGCTGATTTAATGAGGTTTGTTTGGATTTGATAGAAAAGACTTATGGGCATATCAGCTGGTCTGCTAAGTGGACACAAGTGTGTGCAATATCTTGAGTATCTGAGAAAGAGAAATGAATTTAGAAGCAGAGAGAGAATGTGTGCCCTAACGAGTATACTGTAAATTCCTCAGTGGAGTGGCAGTCAAACCCTGCTGTGAGGACTGTCACAATTTCTGCAGCAATGAGAGAAAGAGAGATGAGAGACACAGAAGGAGAGACAACCACCACCTGAGGTACAGATCCAGCTGGATACTGTTTCCAGGAAATAAATGAGATTCCAAGCTAGAAGATCACAAAATTCCCTGTGTAAGTGAAAGGGGTCTTTCCTCCATTCAAAGCTAAACTAAAGAAAAAGTGTTTTGCTTAAACTGCTCAGTGCCACAATATCAAAGCTTCCACTCCACAACAATCAGCCAGGGTCATCCCATTTCCTGTAGGAAGATGCCGAGGTGAAAGACAGCATCAAATAATGTGTGTTTTTCTTATAAATATTTAATACTTTCATGTTAGCCTTAAGTTCTTCCTCTATTGAGCTATTATGGCCATACCTCTATTATTATTTTGCTCTAAATGATATTTATGAAAATTCTGCATAATAGTCTTAAAACTCCTTGCCAGTCTGCAGGATTTTCATCAGCTTTCCAAGATGCTCTGCTTCTGGTCAAGTGATAATTTTCTCCAAACAGTGTCCCAAGTAGAGCTCGGTCACAACTTGGCTGTGCAACAGAAGAGATCTTTCCAGCTCGTGGTGACACAAGCAGCACAGTGAGAAGAGGGGAAAAGCTTAGGCTAATTTCACTAGGTGAAGTAGCAAAATGTTTTGCTATTGAGGCTGAAATTAATTTGAGCTGCTACATGGAAAATCCAGGATTTGATAGTTCTTGATTCTCTCGTGTTGAAAATAAGGAGGAATTTTACTCATTTACAAAGTCCCATGGTCTGTGAAAAATAATAAACTAAGGAAAAGCATGTTTTGAAAATAAATTAATTTAGTATAAGTAACCTTCTTAAGGAAAAGTTCAATTTACAATGAAGAAATAAAATTTCCTAGTAGGTCCCACAAAAATCTTTGTAAATCTAATGCTTTTTCTATTCCCCCCTGAATTTCTAAAAAGCACCAAAACCCCACTATGCTTTCAATTATGAAATTGATACAATTCAATTTATTTGAAGAAATCCTTGTTGGTAAAGATAGGCATATGCCACCAAGCAAGAAAACACAATAAGAATGGCTCTGCAGAACAAAACCATTCATTCTGAAAATATTATAAGCATATGAGTGCAGGGGGGTTCCTGAGACTAACTGTAGTCTGGTTTTGTGTATTAAAAAACCCAGGAGGTGGTGAAGTGTGTAAACTACATTCTCAAGTTTGCATTGTGATTTAGTTTCATTAAGAAGAAATTGAGCTTTTATACTTCCAAGACCACTCTCTGATGCTGCACAGAGCACAGTAAGTGTGGATGATCTGGAGGTTCACTGTAACAGCACTCAGGATCAAAAATAAAAAGACCCAAGGTAAGCAGACCTTAAAGTTTCCAGACAGTCAGAATTTAGAAAAGGGTCTGCATAGCTTTAAGTACGTGAATGGTTTCAAAGGTCTTAGTAGAGCTTGGCTAAGTTTATATACCTTGTGATCTGTATGCTTTGTTAAAATACAGCTCAGAATCAGTCAATTAAAATGGTTTTTATATTGCAAGTCCACGTAGAATTTTAACCTAAATTATATCTTTTGAAATTCAGAAACATCCCGCCCTTTCTTAATATTTATGTAGATGATGCATTTACCCAGCTATTTGTTTCCCATTCAGTTCAGAAGTACTTTCAGGACAGAGGTCTTAATAAGAACAAGTATGGTAACATCCTCCTCACCTTCTCTCAAAATTCTTAAAGGCACAAAACATCAAAATATTTCAATTTCAAGAAACTCAGAGAATGAGATAAGTTTTACTTCTCATTTTTTCCATCATCTATAGACTAGCATGGACTAGCACAGACATCAGGGAGTATAAGCAGGTAATTCATCCTGTACAATTAGTTTTAAAATGGTAACATTCTTCTGGTGAATATCTGTAGGCACAGAATACAGATCTCCATCTTTGCTACACCAAAAAAAAAGTGTTGCTTTATACTACTGATCCATATAGCCAGACAATGAGACTATGGAAACACTACAAAATGAAAGTAAAGACACAGAGAGAGCCATTTCATAGTCACATTTGAAAGTGCAAATTATGGTCTTTGAAGACAAACAAAACACTTTTATTGGCACAATTCAAAGTGTCAGACACTTGATTTCCATATGATATGACACAACAAAAGTTGTAAATCTTCAGCCTTACTCATGGCTGTAACCAACAGTGAGTGACTAATGATAACATGGTAACACATTAACACCACAATTTCAACTAAACTGACTTGATATGGTAATTTATGTAGTTCAGATAAATGTGTCGGCTAAATGTAAATCAATTGTTGCATGGCATTAGCCAAAGACCTAATGCTCACTGGAACTTGCAAAGTTGTCTCTGGGTGTCTTATCAGAATACTGTCAAAAGGATTGCCATGAAGACCTTACATATTTTTATCAAATTAGACTGTCTAACCTCTCATAGAAGCGGTGGAGTCCAGCAGTCACAGGCGAGAGAGATTAAAGAGATTCCTTAAACAGTACAAACTGCAAAACCTCACGCAGCAAACATTTCCCTAGAATCCCTGGAGGAAACCAGGCCACAATACACTAGTGAGCATAGCTCTTATAAGGTCAAACCCCTGGGAAGTCCTTTGCCTTTCTAATTTTGTTACTGTTCTCAGCGTAAAAGATTAATGAATGATGTACTTAAACGATCTAAAACTGCTGGATGTGATAACCTACACAGAAACTTAGATCAAAAGTTATGCTTTTGTAAATATACTGCTGTGAAGGCCAGGAAATTCATGAACATGTTTAAGCTTGGATAGAAAACTGGATCTAGCAGCTACAGGAAAATATATTTGCTTAGCAGCTGTCCCAGATTGTTCTGGTGCCTTCACTTACAGAGTCTTTAGGGTCATCTTGGAACAACAGAGATTTTGGTCTTGGTCTGCTACTGTGTTTTGTCAACATCCCCAGAGTATGCTTGCAAATAGGAGTCACAAAAGGAATGCATCACATCTTCCCAAATTCTGATGAGTCATTTAGAAAACTTCATTCCCATTCACAACCCGTCATCACTTCTGGAAACGTTGCATGTGAAACAATTATGAAACACAAAGAGAATCCCTACTCCGTCAGTTTAAACTTCATTACATATCTGAAATAAAAAGAATCAATTTTTTAAAAGATAAGCGTGTGTTTCATAATGTTATAGTGATAATTAGTTTTGATGTGATGAAGCATTTTCATATACCAAGCTATACTTGGAGTATGAATACTGGAAAAGCATCCACTCTTACCTTCTATTTTCCACATATAACAGATACTTTAACAGAACACAAGAACTGAACATAAAGTTTCTTATTTTTCTTCTTCAACTTACCTTTTATATAGTAAATAGTTATTGTATATTGTTAAAGTGAAATATTGAAATTATTTAATTAACCTTTTTTGACCTCTGTAAAATGCAAAAGCTATAAATATGGAGCAAATCAAATTGAGTTCTGCTGTAGGCAAGAAATCAGCCTCCAGTGGATTGCCTGCTGCTCAGATAGCATTTGCTAATTTCAGTCTTTATACTTCCACAGGAAAAACTGAGGGTACACACAGAGTATAGCTGTGTTTAGTGATTTTCTATAGTTTGGTGTTATAAAAATCATTCGGATCTTAAAAAATGAGACATAGCTTAATCCAATTAATTCAGGCACAGTTAAATCTCTGTTGTTAGTGAAAAATTTCAGACAACTAAAATCCAGAAAAAGAATTTTTTAAATGACTTTTTGTATGTGTCCCTACTTACCACTATTAGCAAGGGCTAATTTTCAGCTCATTCTAATCTTATCATCTGTCACTTAAAAAACTACTGACAACAGGCTACAACACAGTCCTGATATCAATAAAAAAACTCAGGACCCATAATTTAGACCCATAAGAATCTAAAATTTTGCTTTATATGTCATTATTTTAAAGTTAGTACCACCTTCTAACAACTGAAGTATTAATGGCAACTGAATGCACTTGCCAAAAAACAATTTTGTGATTATCAGAGACTCTAGATTTGCTTTAACAAGTACCTTGAAAACCTTTTTATAGTTTCTTCTGCTCGTCTGTCATAAATATTTTCCTTTATAACTCTTGTATCTCACTGCTATAGAAACTTAAATTTTGGATGCTAATCCATTAAATCTTCTGTATTACAGGTTTTTTACAGTTGCATGTAGTGCAACATGTGCTTTTTTTTTATTTTTATTTCTATTTTCCACCTAGGAGCAAGCTGTCTGATTTAATTGTCCTGTATCACAATGGCAAGTGATGTAATCAAACACTTTACTGCATTGTTATGTTTTAAAAGCATTAAAAACTATCTAGCAAACTTATAAATGTTTTTATTCCATAGATTTCTATGAGTCACATGCATTTCAATATGATCACGAATAAAAATGTTCTGCTTTTTAAAACAAATAGGTTTATTTACTTGCAAAATAATGTAGCAATTACAGTAACAAACACCTCTCACCTACTCTGAAATAACAGTTTAACAGACTGACAAGTTGTTGCATTTTGTATAATTCTTTCCGGTTTACTCCTTTTCAGACAGATTTCCACTATTTTTCTTCCAAAGATGGGCAAAGTCAGTTCCATAATTTGAGCCAGTGACAATTTGCAATGTAATTCATTATTTATCTTTGTAGTCATAATATCTGTGTTCATTTGTGATTTATTGTCTTAATACAAGACATTCACACTCTTCAGGGTAAAAAAAATGGTGAAACTTTCACTGACTTCATTCATGATGATTACGCTTCTGAGATAGAACAGATGTAAAATGTTAGGCAAATATTTCAGAAGAATAAATACATCAAAGCTAGTAAGCTAATAAAAAAAAAAGTAAATAACTGAATCCTAATAAATGACCAAATAGGTACACAAAGCCACGCTAACATCACTAAACTTGAAAAATCAAAGACTTAAGAAATACCAGGATTCAGAATTGCCTCTGCAACCTTAATTTGTCCTCGTTCTGCAGATACATTATAATGAAGTATTTAATTAAGATTAATGTCAAAGGTAACCACTAATTCCAAGTGGCCAATTTTCATTACACAGTTCTGCGTGTTCGTAGTCCAGTTCACACCAGCTTTAGGATGTCTGCAGTACTTCACATTTCTGCAGATAAGACTCTTTGGTATGAAGTTGGGAACTGAGAAAATGAGCATTAATATCAATTTATTAGCACTGTAAAAACATTTGGTCTGAGTGACTTACCTAACATCAGAGAGGAACTCTGAGGCATAGTGAAACATAATCCAATTCTCAAAGGCCTCATTTAGTTACTCGGAGACTGTCTTTTCCTCTTTTTTCAGACCTCTGCCATATTGAATATATATTTCCCATTTTTTCTTCAGTTAATGAGTTAGTGATTCTATTTATCAGTATCTTCCTTCTCCCCAAACCCAGGACTAATTCCCAGAGCTGCTTCTTGGGCTGATTGACCCAAGGCTTTGTGTTATGTGGAGGAGGGGTAGAACAGGACAACAGATGGATTGGGCACGGAAGAAAACAGAAGGAAGAGCTATCAGGCAGTTTTAGTTCATCATATAAAAACGCAAAAGCAACATAAAAATTGTATAACTAAGAAGTTCATTTCTTTCATTACGAATATCTCCTAACTGTAAGATCCTCACATACAGTAAATGTATGCATTTCCCTAAAATTTATGAAAGTGATTGAGGGAGAAAAAAATGTTACCACATCGATATCCATGCAGATCAACAGAAGGCTTAGAGTCTTTAAATCCACCTGACATCTTTTCATTTGATTTCAACAGTCAGGGAGTGGTATAGAAAATTACTGTTTCCTAGAGGAGAAAATAACTTCATAAATTCTTTATCATGAATATCAGATATTTACTAAAAGCAGATGCATTATGAAAGTGAGATACAATGAGTTTTGGGCCCTGCAAAGCAATTTGGGTACTGACATTCTTCCTTTTGTTTAAAGCCTGAAGTTTTGTTATTCTCCTAGTTTGTCTCATCTATCAGTAACTACTTTTATCATCTCCCTTTCCATTCCTCTGGCTTCTCAACTCACACTGTGTAAGTTGTACTACTTAAATCTTGATTTTTTTCTTTCTATGCTTTGTGTCTTCTTTTTTCTGGTCTCTTGTTTTTTACTGTTGGACTTTATTTTCTGGTTTTTCATCACCACACAGTTTCTCTTTGTTTGTTCCCTTTTTTCTAGTCTTGACTCATGCTCCCCATCCTGCGGCTCCTCAGTCCAGTTTCTGGACTCAAGGATTCTAAGTTCCTCTTTGAAGCTTTACTCTGTCTTCAGATTTATCTTATCCTTTTTATTTCCCAAATAATCTGCCAGTCCTAAACTCCTCACCTGGATGACCACAAACTCCTTTCATTCTGGAGCCTCAACACGTTCTCCTTGCTTTGGTTTTCCTTACTAACAATTTATCTTCCCTCAGATTTCATCCTCAGCGCTATGCCAGCCTTTTTCATCCATTCAACCTATAGTCCTAATTTTACCCTGACCTTCCATCACACCTGTGCTTTTTCTAAAGCTAGTCTCCCAAAATAATTTGTCTGAATATATTTTACCTTCCTCCCTTGTGGATTTTTCCTCTGTCCTTTTTTTTTTTTTTTTTGTACCACATGACATCCTTTTGATTCTGCCTAGCGTCAGCAGATCAAAAGACGACACAAATCTCTGAAACCAAAGACCTGGATCTATTTCCAGCTCCTTAGGAACAGTTGTCTCTCAGACTACATCTGCTGGGAATTAACAGGAGCAGGGCTGCTTCCTAAGGAAAGTTGAGCCAGGAACACAGGGATGCCCAGCCCATGAGGACAGAGGCCTCACCACCCACAGCCCAGTCCCACGGTGCTGAAGCAAGGACAGACCCAGAGGTTATAGCAAAGTCCAGCCAGGACTCCAGACTATAAGGCAGGATGACAGTACTGGAGCAGGTCAGAGACCACATTGTGAAGGCCAAGGTTAGGATCAGTGGCCACAGGACCAAGCAATTGACTGAAATCTGGCTCAAAGTATTCCATGACCAAGTAGGAGTAGGACTAAGCTAGAGACATGCACTCTCCTAACACAGCTCAGCTTAAACAGAGCTCCTGAGCCCATGGGTGTGGGTGGACACCCCCGGTGAACGGGATCATTCGGGGTTATTAACGCCCTCAGCATCCTGACTGAACAGAAGAGCAAAAACAATTTCTCATATTCCC
Source organism: Eulacestoma nigropectus (assembly GCA_013397775.1). Lineage (NCBI taxonomy): Eukaryota > Metazoa > Chordata > Aves > Passeriformes > Eulacestoma > Eulacestoma nigropectus. The sequence goes on along the minus strand of VZTE01000365.1, from coordinate 820,881 downwards.
TGGTTTCTTTGTCAGGACACAATCAAGCAGGTCTTCAATAGGGACAATTGTGGCATCAGAACTGGTTAGACAAAGGTCAAGCAGAGTTTGCTCTTTCTGCTCCTAACTATGGTATCTAACACCACAATCTCATTCCCATTGCTGGAAAGAGCACTGGTAATCCAGCCTAGCTGCACTTCACTGCTAGATCATCTAATTCTTAGGAGGCTGTTGAGCAGAGACAGAATATGTAGAAATTATAAAGGCTATAATCTTTAAAGTCAGCTGTGTGCTTTTTTTTATTTCCCTGAGGTTTATGCCTTGGGCTGATTTTCATAGAGACAGCAAAAGAAATGCTCTTTTCACAAAGGTCCTATGAATTCTTAGAGCCTTGTTTTAAAAAGCATGGATGTGCTTGAACAAATATTTTAAGAGTCTTTAGTATGGGCAAACTGATATATTTGTCCAGCTCTCTGAGTCTTACTCTGGACCAGTTAAAATACTTTGACTTGTATTTGGAAACATTTTCAATATAGGATGCACTAATGTGAAAATCTTAGTCTAAAAAAACCCAAATGTTGGATCTAAATGTCTAGAACCTCCTTTATATTACCAGAACATGTGAGAAAATCATTGTACTGGTGTCAGTAATCGAAGCTGCTCCTAAGAAAGTAAAATGGATGACATGAAGTTCTACAGAAGGAACAACTCCCTTCTTACTGAGTTTTTGAATACTTTTTTGTCACTTCAGCTGGGTGCAAGAGAGGTTTTGTGCAGCACCTCACATAATCTGTGCTTAAGTGATAAAAGGGAAAGCAATTAAAAATTAGAAAATATTAGAAATCATTCTTTAAAAGTTAGATAAATGGATAAATACATAATCCAAAGATGTTAGCTACGATGTATTCTAAATTATATGCAAATCTGTTCGAGCAGATTTAAAACACACTTAAGTGTGTTTAATTCCATGCATTAATATGTTTTTATGGCCAACTGTAACACGCATTGCATAGAATCATAGAATATCCTGCATTGGAAGGCACCCACAAGGATCAGAGAATCAGAGAATCAGAGAATATCCTGAGTTGGAAGGGCACCATCAGTATCATTGAGTCCAACTCCTGGCCTTGCACAGGACACTTCAAGAGTCACACCCTGTGCCTGACAGCATTGTCCAAATGCTTCTTGAGCTCTGTCAGGCTTGGTTATGTGACCACTGCCCAGGGGAGCCTGTTCCAATGCCCAACCACCCTCTGGATTCCACACTCATGGTTGGAACATTTTTAAAACCATAAGGAAATAACGGTATGGTATAATTATATACCATAATTTACTGGTATAGCCAGTAAAGTTATGTAACTCCCCAATTCTGTCGTTTTGGGTAGGAACTAACATTTCTTCAAGTAGTTGCTTCTTGGCTGAGGGTTAGAAGGCGTAGGAAAGTACTCACTTCTGCTGATTATCAAACACTCTAGGAAGTGGGAGACCTAACTAGAATATATGGAGAATCATGTTAGCAGCACCATTTTTTCTGTGTCTTCATTCCACAAATTATATGGATGAGAGGTCAGGTAATGAATAAGATAATTCTGCTTCCACTCATCATTGGTAATTCTCTTCTGCAATTATATTCACCAACTCAAAATGTAGATTAGGTATTTTTCAATGAGAATGATACCAGTGAGGTTTGACCTTGGTTTACTTTGCATTGGCATTGCATTGGCAGGGTTGTTTTATAGACTTTTTTCTTCTCCAAAAGTCTGTGAAATATCTCACATTTATAATTGCTTTATAAATGGGACTTCATCCCACACATATTTTATATGTAGTATTCGCAGCATGCAATTCCTTTTACTTGCTTCATCTTACTAACTAACACAGAACAAAATTTCACTGAATTCATAATATTGCTCTGGAACTGATACATTCTGTATATTTACACACCAATATGTTTTATGGAAATGAACACATTTCTTCTCTGGAGCATATTTTCAAACTTCAATTGCTCTTTACTGAAGCCAATTTTTTTTTTTTCAAACAAAAAAAAATGTGCAATGCGTTTCATGTCTATATATTTTTATTCACGCCAATATATTTTCACAGTTGGATAGATTTAACTAAATTACTAGTTACAGTATTTGTTCAAACCATTGCATTTTTGCTGGCATCTGGTAAGTAAATGTTATCTGGGTTGGTTTTTTTAGTAATCAGCTTCCACCAAACCCAAACGATTAAAAACAACAGCGGCTCACCTCCACCACTCAACATTTCTTACCCAAAGCAAACAAAACCCCAACTCTTCTGCTGCAGCTGCTGAAGTATGGTAAAGTGTAATGCAAAAGGGAGATGCACAGACTCCAGGGATGAACACCTGGTGCTCTGATTTCCCCAGAGGCCAGGAAAGGTGCACTGGGCGGTGAAATGCACTTTCTGTGATCCCTCCTGGATCCAGGGACTCTCCACATGAGGGAAGCAACGGTGCCACTTTCAGGTGTGGTGGGGCAAATAGAAGCATTAAGGACTTATTAAGGACTACTGCAAGAGGCTGTTATCCAGACAGAGATTTCTTCAAGGCTAGGGGATAACTGCAGTGGGGTTTTCTCACAAGATTTTTTTTTACTGAGCGATGCAAATAAATCTCGCTTTCCAAATTGCTGTTTTAAATGCAATTGTGAGTGTTTAGCAGCTTTGCAATTCAGGATAGATCTGTCCCTAACTTCTGTCACTAGCAGCTTGCCTTCTCCTTATTTCCTGTGGGGTTTTTGTAGTTGGTTTTGGTACTCTGCAACCATATTTTGACTACTTTGCTACCCTCTAGATTATACAAAATTTACTTTAAAATATATATTATAGGACATAGCACAAAACAATTGTTTCTAGAGCTATGTTTCCCAGCTTGTAACACTGGAAGTTTCTCTCTCCTTAAATTATCTATATATCTTCTATTATTTGCTGAGTTCAACAAAACAGTAATATTTTGCCAAATGTATGTTTTCCTTGGGTTTCCCCTCCCTAATCACTGACCACTGATGTTATCAAGAAGTATCATTAAAAAACATGATTATCCCTTCAGGTTTTGTTTGTCTTCCAAGGCAAAGTCTAGAGGTACTCTAACCCAACCCAACACAGATGGCTCCTTCTAGAAGAGGTGGAGCTTAGCTTTTCAGAGAGAAGCCCAAAGTCTTGCTGATCAGGGGAAAAATTGTGCAAGAAAACGACTCAGATCATGTAGCAGACCCAGACATGAAGTGGTCGGTGATCTGAGCTGTCTGTTGTGACTGCACGCAGTTCCACCAACTACTCACCCACACCTGTGACATCTATGCCATCAAAAAAAGGATGAACAGGAAATAATGGAGAGGAAACAACTAAGAAAGCTGGCTGCTCTGCTAGAGGAAGGGTTTGTCTATTCTTTTTTGAGTGAAAACCAACAAAAAAAAGATTGGGAAGTAGGAGAACGCAATGTAAGATCTATGCTGAAAGTGTATGGGAAGTTGGGCAACTTGTTATGTACCAATTTAGCGAAAGGAAATACTTGAGGACTCTTTCTGAATCATGCTTGGGGATTAAATTATTTTGCTTTCTTTAGCATTAGGAATATTTGTACATATGGACACTTGTACATGTCACCTTGATGAACAACAGGATAATGCTGAAGGACATACTCCTGGTTCTGATAAAAGATTTACCTTCTGCATCTGATTTTCAGCGTTATCTCTTGTTGATGTTTTAGGGTATTACTCTTTACTCTGTCCTGAAGTATGTTTCCCGAAAAAGCCCTGTTGCCCTTTTGGTCTAAAAGCAATGGGGCTTCTGGCCATGCTGTTCATGAGCTCCAGCTCCACAGGCCAATTGCAAAGTTCTGTGTTTAGTTTAGATGTCAGCTGCCACCGGATGCCATAAGACGTGTTACTATGCCTACAGAAACTGTCAAATTAACACAGCTGAGTTAATCAGGAGAAGTATGACAGCATATTTGGCAGTTGTAATGATTTTAATTATATATTTTTCAGATACATAGTTAGTATAAAAAGCCAGAGACTTTTGTTGGGAAGTTTTTTTCTCTATCAACATGTTGCTAGCTCTTTTCAGATCCACCTGAGCCAGAAAAGAATGGCAAGAAACGGTATTTCTGGTTATGCTCCTGACATGGGGCACGATGCGATGTCCACGTTACCGAATTCTGGGAAGTAAAGGTCAGCTGGTGTTTCCAAACACTCAGATCAGCTTTTCCAAGAGTACTAATACGACAGAGAACTTGAAAATCCCATGATGCACAGACAGGCACTTCATTCCTACACCTGCCAGAGGACCCCTTTTACAGCTTTTAATCACTAAGCTGGGAAGACAGTTGTATCTTTCCTATAATGTTTCCTGGAACAAGACCACAGTCAGAAGTATGTCTTGTCAAAAGTACAGAGCTATCAGCTGTCATAATTAATGCAAAAGCACTTCAGGATGGATTACAGTCCTGCCTTAGTAAAGGATTTACATTGCTTATTTTGTGGGAATTGGTTTTTTAATTTCCTCCACCAGCAACCAAAAAAAAAAAAAAAAAAAAAAAAAATGTTTGTGATGATTTTTTTAGGGTCCCTTAAAAAAAAGNCAAAAAAAAAAAAAAAAAAAAAAAAAAAAAAAAGCGTTTGTTGACATTTATAGGGCTGCCTTAAAAATGATGACTTGATCCTTTTTTAAGTCTTCTAAAAGATTCTGGCAATCATTCCCCATTCATTACTGCTGTACCTGCACTGAACCCTAAGAACAGTTGTAAAACCTCTGCCTGCTGTTTCTTTTTTCAGCAAGAATAAAAATCCAAGTAGAGCAAATATCTACTCATGCATTAGAGACAAACTACAGCTGCTTCCCTGTCCTAGGAGACATTCCAGTGCAACATCCTCCATAGCATTAACATAACCCTCCAAAGGCATGGAGATGGACGTGATGGTCCTTTGCTACAAAATCATACAAATGCTAGAACTTTAAAACTTAATTCTGTAATTTGATTCTGTATTTTATGCGAACATCTTTTGGAGATAGAGGGAACTCAGCACAAATCCTGATGCAGTCTCAACTGCTGCCAGGCATAATCATCATTTGCTAATGAACAAAGTGGAAGATATGACTACAGAATACATAACTTCCCGGATCCCACTCCAGTGCAAGCTCTTCAAGGTGAAGTTGACAACTGATTGCACTTCCTTGATGATCTGAGACCCTGCCCCCTTCAGAGAAATGAGCTTTTAAAGAGCTTCCCCCTCCTGTAGGTAAGACTATTTCACCACTTATCTCTGCAAAGCTCTTTGCTGTCAAAGACTGGGACTTCAAGGTGGAAATTCAGAGAGGTACTGTGGGAAACATACCGCATGGTGTAGGAGAGAAAACCTCAACAGGAAAAGGACGGAACCAGAACTGGAGAAACACCTGGTCATTACAGGCATTTGGGTGCAGGGGGATCCTGCTTTCTACGGGCTAAGGCAACACAATTCCTCCACAGGGTGTTTACAGACAGATCCAGCGACTTAAAACCCAGGCATTCTGATTTCACTGAGAGGCTTAGGCAAAAGGCGGCCCACACTGTGCTAAACACCAAATACAGAAACGGGAAGAGGCTGCCTGCCCTCCTGGGTTTCTCATGACCTTCAGTGCCTTATCTTTCGAACACAAGCAACTCCGGACCGCGAGCTGAACGCTACCAACCCTCCCAAGAAACCCTGCGAACAAAAAAACTTTCTCCACGCCATGCAGAGTCCGGGCAACACGGCGGAAAGTCCAGGAAGCTCTTTATGGCCATTGTTCGGGGGCCGATCTCACTGCCGCCGCGGTGAAGGCACCTGCACGGGGTTCGTTCCCACGAACACGGAGACTCAGCCAGCCCTTCTTTTATCCGCTGTTCTCGGGGAGGAAAAGCAGAGGGCAGAGAAAGGGCTTCAGGCAGGGGCCGACCCAAGGGGCCGCGTCCCCCGCTCATCCCCGAGCACCGCCCGCGTCCCGCGGCGCTGCCGCCCGGCGCTGCCGCCGCTTCAGCACCGGCTCCGGACAGCGCCCGCTCCGCCCCGCCCCCC
>VZTE01000365.1:731658-812491 GCA_013397775.1 Eulacestoma nigropectus | reverse complement strand
CCGAGGACGCGAGAAGGAATGGGAGGGGAAGGGAGTGCGCTGGGCAACTGCGAAGGACGGGTCCGTCGGGCGGATTATTTGTATTCTTTTCCGATGTGTATGGGTTGCCCGGTACGTCACCGCACAAGGCGCTGCTGTGTTGGTGCTATACAGGATTATTTATTGGGGCATGTGCGGCGCGCTGCACCTGGGGGCTGGCTCCTCTCTGCCTTTTACATTTCCCTGTGAATTGTCAATTCATTGCCCTGCAGCGGAGCTGGGGGTGGGAAGCCTCTGGACTGACTTTCCGTCACCAATGAAATCGGGGCTGCTGCTGGAGGAGGAGGATTTGATCTTTCCTAAGATGCAATCAGCCGCATTCAGCGCGGCGCAGTTTTGAGAGTAAACCAGTGATTAAAAACAGTGATGTCTTTCACTGCAGTTTAGGGAGCGTGCCAGGCAGAATGTAACTCTGTGAAAGACATCAGGTAAAAAACGTGTTGCAAGAAATGGGGTGTAATACAAATCTGACTGTGACTGTGTGAAAATAACCAGATTGGGCCTGTCCTTGCAGATGGGGAAAAGCAGTGCTTAACACATTACCCAGCTTGCCCTCTGCGTGTGTAAAACACCTCCCCTCTCTTCAGTTTCTCACACAATTATTTTTTCAGCTCCTGATTAAAACTTCAATCAAAAATACTTAGGCTCTCTATGTACCACACTTCAGCAGAGTGTTCTTTCAAGGGGCTATAAAGAACCTGTAACACTCAGGCAGAAGTGAGAGGAAGTAATTTCTCCAAACCTTGTCTCCTAAGGTAAAGGAGAGTGGAGGAGATGAGTAAAGACATTCTATAAGACTGTCCTCAGTGGCAACTGTATCTAACAATATCAAATTCTTTCAGTCCACCTTGAAGTGCAACTTCGTAAATGTTTTTTTCTCAGTTCCTGACATTTATTTTGACAGAAGTAGCAGACGCAGTTACCATTAGACACATTTCTTGTTAATAGCTTAATAGCTACGTTTAAAAGTAGTTTTTTTCCCATTGGCTTGATTTACTTCCCCAAACTGTATTGTGGAGTGGTTCAATGGGTTTATTAGATTCCTCCAATTTTCTGTTTGTGGGCCATGGAACATGCAGGTTTTTCTGTCAGCTCTGTATGTGAATAAGACCTTTGTCCTGAGGATTCGAAGCACTTCTGAACTGTAATTACCGATGGTTTCTGTTGGTGAAACTGAAGCTAATTAAAGACAAGGTGACGAAGAGTCAAGCTGACATGTGTCCTGTATGGAAGTGTGCCTTTCTGGCAAGATCTGTGGAGAGACTTGCTTAAGGAATCTGTCCTGAGTATTGATGAAGCATCAGCTGAGGGAAGAGGACATAGAATAATGCTTCTCAGCTTGTGCATGGAATAGCATTAGCAGCAAGCAGTCCCTTCAGAAAGGAGGCAAACAAGAAGTAAAAGAGCCCAGTGTCAACTGCCTACTGTGAAAGGGGAGCGATGGAGGAGGGAGACGGAGTAATGACATGTTGAGCTGGGAAGCAGTTTGTCAGCTGAGTTCGGGTACGGTATTTGTCTGCTCTGCCATCTCCAGCATTTGCTGTGAAAATAGTGGGATCTCTGGCTGCTGCTGTTCTTAACTTGTGCGCTGTAATGAGCCTGGAGTACTTAAATGATGTCCCAGGGGGCTAACCTGTTATTTATGTTTACAGCCAGCCTTACATTTTTTTTTTTCCATTCTGATTGTCTTTTGATTTCGTGAAAGTAATCTTACTTAGGCAAAATTTAACAGTTGTAGGGGGGCATGTTTTTGGAATAACTCAAATGCTTAATCTGAGCTGTTTTTATGCAACCTGACGAGGAAGCTCGTTATTGTCAATAGTCACCACGTGAGAAACTGTAACAACAAAAATAGTCCTGCTGGATTCATAGGATACAGACACAGGTTAGGATTATCCTGGAATTGTAGCTGCTGTAGCCCCCTGCTGTGTGATAATGCAAATGGCATCTAATGCCTTAATGTGCTCGGCTCCGAGAAGGCACTGGATTGTGCCATGTGTGGGAGCAAACGATCCACTTCCAAGATTTGCCAACACTGGGCAAAATCTTCTCAGTGCGGTTGCTTCAGACACTTCAAATGCCTGCAACCTGTCTACTAATGAAAATAATGGAGGGACTCCTTAATTTGTCAGAAACTGTGGTCACTGATGCAACAAATCAGCCAAGACAGGTAATTGCTTGCACGCGAGACTCTTTTCATTAGCCCAGATCTGTTACAAGCAGAATAAAAGAACTGCAAACAAACCTGGACAAACATGGATATAACTACTTATGTGATCATCTAAGCTGATTTAAGATGAAGTTGTTGCACATTACTCAATATCTTGTGTATCTAGACTTCGTTTTGAATTTTCAGTTGGATTTCTGTTAGCAAAACCTTGGCAACCCAATGCTGCCTGCACAGGGGTTGTCTTGACAGCTAAGTGTTCATATGCTAATACAGTGTACAGCGAGTCAAATGCATGCAGTTTTAATTCTGTAAGTTCTGTTTAGGGCATAAACAATTACAGAATAAAAGCAGTTTTAATACAGTCTCTATGTGGAATATTTTAGAGACAAGTTGAAACAAAATTTTTCGCTCTACTTGATGGTGTCTCTCTTTATATGACTTCCATCAATCTAACCAAGGCTCAGTAGGCTAATTAACTGCTTAGTTTTCAGGCTAGTTCATATTTTATGAATTATTTTGCTTGATTTCTTCATGCATTTTTATTGATAGTCATCCTATAGCAGTTCAGGTTTAGAACATCAAGTAACTAAACAATCCAAATTCCCGTTGATGATGTCACACAACTTCCCTGGGGAGTACATGAATAGGGATTACTCACTCAAATATTTATCACTCTTGCACTCAAAGTATTTATCAAGTTTCTACCATCAAATCAACAGTAAACGGTTTTGAGGTTTGTCGCCAAAGAAGTAACTCCATGGAAATGCTGATCAACAGAAGCACCTCTGTTGAAACAAATACATTTTTCTTGTCTACTTTACTGTTAGTTTAGTTCTTCTTCTTTTTATTTTTTTAATTTTTATTTCAGAAATGTAGAACAGTCAATCTCCCTCTGCTTTTAAATTTTCTTGTCAGTTGCAATTCCGTGATAATGTACTGTAAATGTCTTTAAGTTATAGTTTATTATTATAGAAGCATTAGTTTTCATAATTAGCTTTCTCATCCCTCTGGCCTGATCCTACTATGGAAAAAATGTGTTGAATGAGATTACTCTTACTCTTTCCACCAAATAATTATTCTCTTAATAGGAGTTATTCTCTTAATATTGCTATGTATATTGAAGCTTGGATTTTGAGGTGTTTTTTTTTTTTCTTTTTCTCTTTTGCATTACAAACGTTGATTAAGTAACTGGTAACAGCAGTTATGTATGGACATAGACATCAGGTGCTTGCCAAAAGAATAGCAGTATAACCAACCAGAGTGTGGTTGACTGTGCTAGAGCAGTGACTCCCTCTCCATCTAACACTTAAAAATGTAGAAATAGGAGATGATGTCATTGTCCTGTTAATGCCTTCTCCAAGAGAAAGAAGAATTGCTTCAATTTTGTTTTAATTGAGTTGAACAGCAGGCAGAAACTCTCAAAAGTTAGGCCCTCTCAAAACAACGCAGGGTCCTCTGTAGAGAGAATGCCACTGACACGCTTTTTAAAATACACGTCCTAAAACAAATGAAGAACGCTAAAACTATTAGACACAGTTCAGTATGTGTATCCTGTGGGATTGCATCGATATTAAGTATGATCTTAATGAGCATATCCCTTCTTCCCAAGGAGTTTTTGAGGTGTGTTTGAAAGGAAGAAAGGCAAATATCACATTCCAGTGGCAAGGAATAAACTGTAAAATCATGATTTCTCTCAGGAATTTGCCCTTGAACTATTATCTTTCTGCATAATGAAAACATTTTGGAAAGAACTGAGTATTTTCAAAAATGAATGTGGATGTTTTTGCAAGGGTTCTTAATGTTGTGGGGTTTTTCTATTTTTTTTTTCTCCCCCTTTTTTTTTTCCCCTCTCTGAACCTATTTCAGGAACTTTTCCCTTAATTTTATAAATGAAATTTAAAGACAAAACCCAAATGTTTGCAGTTTCTCTTATGTTAATGCATACTAAGCTCAAGATGGGTGCTTAAAATATCAATGCATAAGACGTAATAGCATCCTAAGGGGATTGAAAGAAGGAGAGAACATTTATTTCAGTGACAAAACACTGGGGGCTGTGTAGCTGTTCTTCCAGTGATCTCCTTTAATGCTGGAGTTTGGTGTGTAGGACTTTTTAGCATGTGGAACTTGGAACAGGCACAGAGGATTTAGTGAACAATGTAGGTGGTTAATTTTGTTTGGTTTCCTTTCACAATGTTTGCCTACCTATTGTCCCATCTCCTTTCCCTTTAATCTGTAAAAGTGAAAAAAAAAATCATACTTGCATTCTTTGCTATCCTTTTATTTGCAAAATAGAGATCTTGGGACCTTTGTAAGTCTTATTTAGGAGTACTTTTGCTGTCTTGACAAGTTTGAGATTTTTGACGGAAAGACAATTTCTTCCCAACAGTGACTTGAGTTGTGTTTACTGCTTTCTAGTTTAATCAGATGGCTCTTAGAGAGTGTGAGTGGTTGTATAACTTTCACATTTTAAGTAGCAGCAGATCAATTTTAATATAGTTTTACATTACTATAAAGTCATGCATTTATTTTTGTTTTCTGTTTTGTAATACTCTGTTTAGATTTATCCTTTTTTTCTTATATAGCTGATAAAGATTATTAACTGTCCATAATCAGCTACTCTTTATTTTCAAAAAAATAATTATAGTGCATGTTCCTCAATTCAAGCCTCTAAAGTTCTTTCAGAGCTGAAAACTTTGCAGTGTAAGTTTTGTTCATTTGGAGATACATTCCTGAACTACTCTACAGCTTTTTCTTTGTTCTCTGGATGGAGTTGGCAAGGTTTAGGTTTTTTGTAACACAGCATGTATCATCACATATCCAGTATGGTGGTTGTTTAAATAGCTTTGATAGTCCCTCTATCATCATCATCTTTGTGTAAACAGTTTGTTGACTATCTGTCATTTTCTTTGCTGGGTGGGAAGGATAGTGCAGGAGAGACTGTTTTCTTATGTTAAAAATATCCTGGTGATATTTTAAACCTCTTACATGCCACAGTATCAATCAAACAATGGTTCTAATCATGGTAATTCAATTACTAAACCTTGAGTGAAGGAACCAGAGTCTGCTGCTACATGCAAAAATAATCTGTGACCACGTATGCAGATGCAATTACACCTGTCTGGATATCATCAATATGGGATGCACTGCATTTATTGCTGCTTCTTCTGGCAGGAGCTGAATAGGCAGTACAGCTGTACAGACCCATTAGAGTCTTAAAACTCTGTTTGTTTCCAAAGTTCAGCACTGGAGAGTCAAGAACTGCAACTGACTGACAGCTCTGAAGAGAGTGAGACCAAATTACTTCACAGCAGCAGTTGTAGTAGGCACAGGCACTTTGGTATTTTCTGTCTGTTCCGATATTTATCCCAAACTGACCTACATCTGCTGGATTAACAGTGTAACTTGACCTGCTTTTATTCCTGCTATGCTATAAGGCAGGAAGGCTGTTCTGGTTAGTCCCTAACCAGGGGAAAAGTTGTACTAGTTGAAGCAGAAGGAATCAAATTTCTTTTAATTAAAAGATTGTAAAAAGCATGTTCTAGCATCAAGCTAATTTTGTATTTATCCTTTTTAAAGTCTTATTTTTTTTTTCTTCCCTCTGTTAATATGTTTTTATATGTGAGTTTTAAATCTTGACATGCTAGTTGGTGCTTTACTGCAGTACACTGGAGAGCAGTGAAGAATTCTCCATTGATTTGCACAGTTTATACAGAGAAAGTAAGACTTCATTTGATAAATGAAAACACTTATTTACACTCTTGAATTTCTTTCAACTGAATGAGATTTTTTATGTCTTCAAATGCACAAAAACGTCGAACTGCAGCCATTTGAAAATTGAAGAATAAATGCAGTGACTAGAAATAGTATTCACTAAAGTGATTACTAATCAAGGATTAACAAAGTATCCCAAATCTGTGACAGATCATAAAATGGTATAATATACTGAAGTATTCCATTTATATGAATTCTTTTGTTAACATCTAAGATAATAGGAGTGGGAATGAAAGAACTTCTTGTCTTTGGAGGAAACGTTAAACTAACATGCCAATTCTTAAGTGACATATGAAGTATCTTCTTGGCACTGTAGTTTTCTCTTAACTTTATAATTTTTTAACATTTCCATTGCGGGTTTCTAATAATGTTATTGATGTTTCTAGGCTTGCATCATGTAGCTTTGTAACCCTGTGAAAACTAGGTGAGATTTGGACTGATATGGAGGAAGATACAAGTGCCATCTTGTTCAGTGATGATTGTGGTTAATGACAAATTATATCTGAACAGTCCAAAAAATTGTATCTGTGCAGATGAAAAATTAAATCTGTGCAGTAAAATTTTAATTGCAAATTAAAACCAATTGTAGCAAAATTGGCATCACCAAACATTAAGGAGCTTTTCAGAACTTAAATATAAAATCAGACAATTGATAGGACATTGTGTATTAAAAAAGCATGTCTCATCTTTTGGTATAAAACAAAATTAACAGTGAATAGCTTTGTAAACTGTGTTTTCTCTAAGGGCTAGAGTCCTCAGTCTAACATGTCTTTGGGCATATCTTGACTGCTGCTTATATAAAACCAGTCAGGATGGTGTGGTTTTGAACACAGGCAGGGTATAAGTAATTTAAGTATGGGTTGGAACCTTGACTATTTGCCCATCTTCTGCAGAACTATTTGCCATTCTTATTATATGGATTTTTTTTTGTCAAGTATGTGGCATATCTCTCCTCAGCAAATGCAAAGTTTGTGGTTTACAAACTTCTGGTTAATGCCTCTTTTTAGTATGTAAAATGCGAAATTCATACCATTCTTAGACTGAATAAATCTCATTCATTCCTTAAAGAATGGTCCAAAACTCACATAATTTCAGTACTTTCCACACAAAATAAGCCTGTGTTTTAGAATTGGACCAGAATAAAATGAAAATGTTTTCAGCTTCCTAAGTCATCTTTGTTTTGCAAATTGTAAACCATTACTGCTTTGCTGCATTCTGAATGGTGAATTTGGGAGCCACTGGGAGAGCATATAATCAATAGAAATATATGGGCCACTTGTTCTTATTTATGATAGACAAAAGACCTCAATGGCTTGTAGACTTATTTATGGGACTTTCACATATGCTTAACACATAAGATTAATGTAATTTCAAAATAGCTTGGAATGTAACATTGGTTTAAGTGACTAGGCTTTTATATATTTTGTGAAAGCAATATCTGGGGGGGAGGAGAAGTGTTCTTGAAAATAATGTGATTGCAGAATTTCTCAAGCTCTCTTTGGATTTTGAGAAAAAGAGTTATACCAGATTTTGTACAGATTTTCTTTTGTCTCTTAGAAAAAGAAGTGATACTTCTGTTCTACAAAAGAACAATTTTCTCCTCATCTGATGCAAAATGGAATAACAGGAAATCCAGATAAAGAAGGCAGTTGAACATGTGCTATATAAAGGATATATATATATATATAACCTTTAACGTATTCTTCATTTCTGTGATAATTAAAAGATATTCTTCATTTACTGTGCTCTCTGTGCCCCAGGATTTGGAAGTGCAGATGCACTTAATGTTCATTACACTATGTCTGTCGCAAACTGAAATATACCATAAATCCCAACAGGAAAACAGAATCTAGTAGTCTTTATAATTTCAAGTAAACAAATGAAAACTTTTTGTTCAATGAATTAATATCATAGGCTTTTCTTTTTTTTTTTTTTTCCTTTTAATTGGTCATTAAAGTCTTATCATTTGAACTTTTTTCCAGAAAGTAAATATCTTCAGAAAGAAATTTCAAAATAGGTGACTGTCTGGTCACAGATAAATGCAGAGTAATCTCACTCTAGGCCTTGTCTGCCCAGGATGCCTGTCAAGAAAAACAGACTTTTTTTTTTTTTCCTGCTTGCTGCTTCAAGGCTTATGGTGGGGAAACAGCAGTAGCCCTGCTCTGTATGCATGAGGGATTTGCTTTCTTAAGATTGTGACGATAAACGCCTCGAATTTGGATCCTGTCTGCTCTGTTTACATTGATGTGTCAATTCTGCAACGAGCGAGCTATGCCAGGACAGTGCCTAAGTGGCATTCATGGATGATATGTAGGGGATGTGGGTTCATGGAGGACAGGGCATGCGGACAACTCATTTTCTCTAGGAATAAAACATCCCTTCTGGAGTTACCAAAGAAGCCTTTGCTGTGAAAGACCAAGACATCTGTGAAGATTAGGCTGGAACAAACCCCTGTATGACTGCAGGTTTGCAGGGTGCAGTGGGACTTTCCACCTTTCTCCTGCTGTGACTTTCCACCTTTCTCCTGCTGTGACTTTCCACCTCTTCCTCTCTGCAGGAAACTGAATGAAACAAGTCAAGATTTTAGGGGAAGTGCGTTCTATAGAAGCTGTGAGAGGACAGCTTTTTTTCCTACTTGGAAGAGAAAATACCTGAGAGAGATGTGATAGCAGGCTTAGATTTTGTTTGTTTGTTTGTTTTTGTTTTTATTATTAGTGTTTTCTTCCCACTACTTCTCTGCCTTCCTCAAATGTGCACTGACAGAGGTGAGGAGGAGAGCCAGTTAGAGTCAGTCCCTGGCACTGGATCCTGCCTCCTGCCAGGGACACCAGTTTCAAATGCTTTTTACAGGGGTAGTCATAAGGCTCCAGTCTCTTTTGTCCATTCACCTGATTTTTTGCGTCAGTAAAGCATGGAAGACTTCCTACAGGGATAAGCAGGGCAAATTTGAGAGCTGAAAATACTTCAAAGTCACCATAGGAAAACCAGGAATTGAGATGAATTTCCATAGATTGGTACAAAGGTACTGCATGAGAGCATTTCAGCGTAGCTCCATTTCATTTTCCCCATTCTGAGTCAAGATAAATCAATTGTTTGATTTGGACACTTCATTCAAATGCAGCTAAAGCACTTTGTAGGTGCAGTTAACTCCCATTTTCTCTATAATGTTACAAGACATGCCATCTCACTGTAGAATGCAGTACTACCCAGAATACTCAAAAGTATCAATGTCACTTGTGCTCTATTTCAATTAAGAGGCTTACAGAAAAGATCCAGTGAAATGTATATTAGTATGAGAAATTGGAGTTCACTTATGAATGTCAATGTCAAAACAGAAGATGACTGCAGAAATACAGTTCCACTGCTATTATGTCCTCTTGATCTGAGTGAGAATTTAGGAAATCTAGCACATCTAGAAAAATGGAATAACTGCTCTGCATGTGTAGCAATGTGCTTATCAAATTTAAACACTGACAGCCACACTACTACAACTTGGGTAAGATTTTTGCACAGTAGGAGTAGGCAGCTTCTTAGGTGCTGCTCTTGCCTCCTGGTAAACTTCTGGATCGTCCCAATACACACCACTCATTCTCTAGAAGAGGAATTCTTCACATGAAAACCTTCAGTCCAGCTAACACCTGAAATATCTACCCCATTTCTGAAAGGCTTCTGCTGCTTGCAGAATGGAAAAGTAACAGTGAAACAACTGGCAACAAGTTTTTGAAACCCGTTACTGAGGCCCCGGGGATGTCTGTATCATGAATATGTTTTTTGTGTCTGGAACACGTGTACACACTATAAAGTGTCAGGCTATTGTACAGGGGAATCAACGCAAATACAGCGTTTTGGTTAAATTAAGGAACTATTCCCACAAGTAATATTAGGAATGAATGAGCAATCAATTCAGGGTTTCTGGTGCTTCAGAGCAAGATTCGTATTATTGCAAGTCTCTGCCATTCTTGCATGTGCAAGTTGTTTTGTTTTTCTTTTCACAGTATACACTTGTAAAAGCATCTACATCAGATGCTTTAATAACTCCTGACAAACTTGTTAGCATTATTTCCTGTGGCAGTGTGACAGATTTCATTGCAGAATACACATGCATATGTGAATTTAGATTACAAAAATAAATCAATGGATGATGATATTTGAAAACATTTAAATAGAGAACTAGGTGGTGCTGTTCTTTCATCTTTGTTGCTTAGCTGAATTCTTAAGTATGGACTGAGAACACCAGGCTACTACTTTTCAAAAATGAATTTAGCTGTCTTAAATGTTAGAAGAAGTTATTGTTTCAGATTTCATTAAGAATGCTACTTTAACAGCTAATAATTGCACAATACAACACTTTATACTTAATGAAAAATAACTTTTGCATTGAAAAAATGGTGTAGTTTCATTCAGCATGGTGATATACTTCCTTTTGTTTTCAGTTTGAATGACTTCAGAGTTATTTCAAATAACTTTTTAGACTCTATGTTTGGTGTTATATTTAGGATTATTTGGTCTGATCAGTTTAGCTTGTTTAGATGTGTGAACCTTTTTAATCCTTTTCCATTGTTGGTTTCTTAAACACTTTGGGACTAATTTGCTAACAGCACAGTGAGATCATCAATAATAGCTGGAAGAAATATGTTGTAATTCTGTAGTAGCAGTATGTAAACCACAATTAATTAAACAAGAAAACCAATTTATTAAGTTTTATTCCATTTACAAAAAATATAAACTTTTAATCACTGTCTTGTCTCAATGCCATTAGTGCTGCAATAGGAAATAGTGAAGCTAGATTATAATGAACTGCCTAGGATTGAGATAGATTTGTTTTATTAGTGTTCAGTGTTGCAGCAGAATAATAAATGTCTAATTAGAATCCAACTCCAGTATGTAGCACTTCGGTAGAGAGTGCCTCTTATTGACCACTGCTTAAACTAAAAT
This sequence comes from Eulacestoma nigropectus, assembly GCA_013397775.1. Taxonomy (NCBI): domain Eukaryota; kingdom Metazoa; phylum Chordata; class Aves; order Passeriformes; genus Eulacestoma; species Eulacestoma nigropectus. The sequence continues at coordinate 801,576 of VZTE01000365.1, read as the reverse complement.
GTTGAAAGAACAGATGGAAGATAAAGAAATGAGGGGAAAATGTACTTCTCCACTGAGAAAGAAGTGAAAATGTGCTCTAGCTAGGTCAGAGTAATAAATGTGTTTGCTCTAAGTATATAATTACTTATTCAAAAATAAGCTTCAGTGGTTAATGGAGGAGTGTGAAAACACTTTTTCATGGAATTTATTTCCCCTATTCCTTCTGAAGTGCTGCAAGATAGAGTGGAATCTGAAACAGAAGGTTGGGGTTGTACAGTATGCTTAATACTGAACAATCAAAAAAATGCTTTTGCTTGACTCAAATTAGAGATTTAGTCAAATGTCCAAATAATTCCCATACAATTGCAAATTCGTATCTACCAATGTTAAAAGTAATAATTCATTTTATGTTGGTTTGAAAAAAATCACCAAGAGGTGTTTCGATTTATTTTTGGAAACTGGAAAGAAACCCAAAACAACTCCAATTCACAAAGAATTAAAAAAAAAATCCCTTTTCATTCCTGACAAGCAAATATTCTTAGCTCTGAAGCAGGAGTCACATTTTATTATGCTCTGTGTGGTAATCGACTTTGTACACTGTTTTTGGTTTGTACCATTAAAAACTATTAATAAAAAGTCATTGCCAGAGTTACTTTAGTGCTTAGCACTTGCTTATTGCAGCATTGCATCTCAGAGATAGTGGTTCAATTTGCATGGGGTAGCAGACTATTTGCTTTTAAAAGGGGTGTGTTAATGGATTAAGTGTTCCTAACTGTAATTGGGTACAAGTGTGCAGAAGATTTCTGAATGCATAGTATAAACTGAAAATTACCAAACCAGCTTCCTTCAGAAGTTTCTACTTTCTCCCACAGCCTATAGTTTATCTTGTGGATTAACACAATGAATTAACACTCGTGAATACTGGAAGTACTGAATTTTTGCAATATTTACCTCTTTTTCTCAGGAAGTCTTGGACCCCTGAATCACCTCCTTCTGTGTGCAAGTGTCCTCCTAAAGAAACATTTGACTGGAAAGAGAGAGAATTTATTTCAAGTAGTTACTGCTTTTCAAGTCTTGTGATTCAAGACCACTAAAATTGATCATTTGTGTACTGTGTTGGAGGTGGGCTGTCAATAAATAAATGAAGGACCACTTACAAGTCTTTCTGCACCAGCCCACTCCTTTCAAAGCAGCTAATCATGAACATGTGAAGGAGTGAGGTGTTAGAGCCAGAGTTGCTGTTGTTTTACTGATTTTTCTAAATTGCGCTGAAACTGTCCTGATTTCGACAACATTCTGCAACATTGAAAAATATTTTTTTAGAAAATGGATCTGCTGCTCAGATCTGAGGAAGAGAGAGGGTTATTATTATTTCAAAACAGAGGAAATATGATTAAAATTATCTTTATTTCTTTTGTTCTGCTTAGGTTCTAGGAAATATAATGGTTCCAAAAGCATGAAAGGTGTCCTTGCCCATGGCAGGGAGGTTGGAAATAGGTGATCTTTCAAGTCCCTTCCAACCCAGGCCATTCTCTGATTCTGTGATTCTGCGATCACTAAAGCTCAGATTTGCTTTCTAAATATATTAAAATAATACTAAGTTATTTTTTTTGATTTTCCCTCCTCTTGAGTATTACCAATATGGGGAGAGATCTGAACAAGGTACTGAGTTTTAGGTAACTTCTGTTTGAAATAATTTAGATTGGCACTGTAGGTTTTTTCCCTTGGTCTACATTGCAATGAATAATTTATACATGAAGTGCAAGATGACACCATATATAAGGTTACTTTTCTAATCAGGAAAATGCTGCAATGTAAAGGAGTCATAAAATACTTTGCATTTCTATTTGTGGGAAAATGATATTTTTTTCCAATATGCTTTGATTTGGGCTTTGTATTCCACATTCAGGTTTTATTCTCTTTTGATCTGCTACTTCACCTATTCTTTCTCCACTGTCAAGGTTTTTACTTTTTCTGTTTTGTATTTTTTTGTTCTTATGTCAGTGTGCTGGCATAAGACTTAGTATTTTAAATTTATTAAATCAGCTGAAGAATAATTCTGAATAAATGTGAAATTGTTGTCTGTTTTGGGCCAAAAACATAAGGAATCCATTGTCACCTGAAACATCAGTGTTTTGGGGTTTTTTCCCCTTTTGTTTGGATTTGAATAAGGATAATGGGGATAACGCTACACATTAATGTCTGATTTAGTAAAAAAGATAACTACACCCAACTTAGCTTCCATGGTAGCTGTGGAAGGGTTGTGAGAAGGGGGCAATAGAGAACTACCCTGTTTTTCATAACAATATCTCAGCTTTTGCTGCTGCTGCACCACTTTAAGTTCTTAGGTACTTTCTTTTGATATTTACAAGTACTTTCCCTTTGTTTTCATGATTTTTCAGTTGCCACAGTTACAGTAACTGTTTATTTTGAAATATAGTCAAAGCAAGACTCTTTAGTGTAACTTCAGTGTAGGGTGTGACTTTGGCTTGTTTCTTCAGCACAGCTTTAGAGAACTCACACTTCAGAGCTCAGATGAAAACTAAACAGACGTGTACATAGAGAGAATTTAACCTGAAGTCCTTCTTCCAAGTATGGAATTTAAAGGAAATAATTAATATTTAGAGTAAACAGTGCTTACTCCTATTTTTCCCTGATAATGGGATCTCAGAACCTCTGGATTTAACTTTCTAAAGTTAACACTAGCTACATTGAGCTCAAAGGCTACTCAGGCTTATGATAATGATAAAATTTTTTTGAGAGTTGTTTCATAGTGTTTGTCATGATTAATTCATCTTGAAAACCCCTATCTTTGCAAAACATTGCAAACATAGGAGAATTAAATGGAAATTATGAGATAGGCAAAGAATTGTTTGTGTACCTCTATCTATATCAATACTGTAAATAAATGATAAAGAAGATAGGGCAATTATTGCATGGTATTTGATGAACCTAGTTCAATTATTTAGCTGACTCCATGCAAATATTCCAAGTGTGCAAGAAAGAAGATTTTTGGGGTTTTTTTTGCCAGCCACCCTTCACTCTCCCCACTTCCCTGAAGAATTTGAAGTGCGCATGTAAATTTCCTGGCAACACTTAAAAATACAAATAAAATTCTGAAGTCCAGCTCTTCTGCCATGAAACCAGTTATTTAAGCTGAATCAAAGATGATTGTGTTTTTTCGTCTCTGTGGGACTGTATAATTTTGAATTCTGTTTATTTTCATTGCGAAACACATTAGTAATCGGTATCAATGCTCAGATAATATCACGGTGATTTTGTTGCTATAACTTGTGTGTTCTCTACGATTTTTTGCAGTTGGAATTGTAGGCATGCCCATGTGTCTGCTCTGTACCTGCTTCTGAAAATTCAAAGGTGCAGTCACAGTATGTGAAAAGTCATTCAGACCCACAAGAGTGTTGGCATTTTTCTCAACTTGCTGAGTGCATAAGCTGTAAATTTTAAGTAATTGCCATGTAGAAACCTCATACATATAACAGGACCATTTTATCTGTGCTTATTTGTCAGCAGCTGCATCCCAGAATGGATTTGATAAATAAGTACCACTCCTCTGCAGTCTGCACTTGTACATGCTTTTAAGTTGTCTGATGATCTCAGCAAATCAAAAGCTCTTCCCTCACCCCACCAAATAGTCTTCTGAGATTGTGGAAGTACTAAAATTTGTTGAGAAAAGTGATATAATAAATGAGGCTTTTGGCCACCTAAAATGTTGGCTAAATTATTGAATATTGGTCCATTAAATGTTTTGTCTTGTTGCTGGGTCTGCTGGCAAATATTTTTCAACGTTTTCATTTTTGAGGCTTTCTCATGGCAAAATGCCAAGACAGACAAAGTATGAAGTAAAGTTGAGCTTTTCATTCTGCACTAACACTTTGAGTTGAGCCTTATTCCATATGAAGTGTATCTCCTGAGCAGTTACAGTTCACGAGTTTATAGCAAGGATAGGGGGCTGAAAGTGGAGTTGTCCAAACAAGTCCCTGAGCTGGAAACATCATGGGGCTGTGACTGAGGTAATTAGCCTTGTGTAATTCATCTTCAATACACTGGTTTTCCTTACTCTTCTCTTTGCAAGCACAACCATCTAACTTTTTGTCAATACATGTCCCATTCTTCTCAGTGAGAGTTTTTAGTATCATCTCATCCTATCACTGCACTAAACCAGATCTAGCCTTGGAGCAGAATGCTAAAAATGAATGTTGAAATTCAGAGTTTTGAGTGAGATGTAGTCCAACTTAAAAATGCAACATCCACTGTGGTCAGTGCAGAAGTTTGAAAAAAAGGTTGCGTTTTCTACTATTTAAGAAAAAATACATGGTATATAGGTCGCATTTATTGAATATCTAAAAAAGTTTATGTATTTATATATAATTTTTTTAACTAAGTTTAACTCTCTATATACATATATTTATATTTCGTCACTTGATTTGCACTGCATTCAAAGCTAATAAATTAAATGTCCATGCATGAGTTGGCTTCTGGCAAGAAAGTTGCCCAAAACTAAAGACAACTTAAGTGCAATAACTGAAGTGTTCTGAAGGTGAAAAATGAAAACATCCCCCCCAAAATATGTATTTTTGCTCTCTCTAAATAGAAGTCGTACAAAAAATGTGTGCTATTTGTTTTTAAGTGTTGATATCAGTGCAGCTGAGTTATGGAAGACCTGTAACTGGCTGGTTCGACAGAGTCAGAATTATGCTGTTCCAGGTCATCGTGGGTCATCTGGTTAATGCTGGATGTGAAAGGCTGTGCTACATTCCAGCCTTTGTCCTACTTTCATGAAACAGATGCTCTTCACTGAAGAGACGTTAATTAATTTCTATAAAAATGGGTGGGTGTCTGCTTGCCATTTCTTAAATGTAACCATTTTAGTAAGTTTGGGGTTTGTAGCTGCAGGAGCTCATATTTTGAGGTTGTGAATTTCTTAGACTCCGAGACAAGCTGGAAAACAATGGAAACACAAATGTCTAATACATATACTTTCAGTGCTTTTAAGCTTTTTGCTTCTTGTGCAAGCATTTGAGCCTAAAAAAAAAAATCTGAAATGGTAACAAATATAAATGTTAATGCAACCTTCTCTTTTCAAAAAAAGAACTGGAAATCTGAACACCAGAAGGTCACTCGAAAGACGTCTAGTTTCACATTGAATGTGGTTTAATGAACATTTCTTTATTTCTTTAAGTTTTTTTTGTTAATCAGTAATTCTCTTGTAAAAGATTGGGCTGTTTACTAGCAAGACTAAGAAGTAATATGTCTGAAAAACATGTTAGTATGAATTTCATTATGCATGTGAAGTACGTCCACTAAATGTTCAGTGGCAGATGTATTGCTTTTATTGTTGGCTTCCACAGGCTGCAGTGAGGGGAGCTGCCAAACCAGATCTTCTGTAGGCACCACCTTGCTGATCCTGGAGTTTCAAGGCTAATCTTGATCATCTACAGGCCTGAGTGTGCACATTCATCTGGGGGAGGCATCTCGGGAGGATTTGCAAGGCTGGGAGACTCCAGTATAGTCATGTGGAAGAGGCTTCAGATGGAATCCAGACTTGGATGGTTTTCTCTCTCCTGGGCAGCACAAAGCTGCATTCACATGGTAGCATTAGATATTATGGTGAGCAAGGAAATAGGGAAATGTAGAGAGTTCTGAAATGCTGGATAGAAAGGAGAGGGATAGAACTGATGTACAGTAATACGGCAGAAGGGAGAGAGACAGGACGTGATTTGAGGCATGAGGAGGGCTATCTGCTGTAAGGTATAGGAAAATAACATAATTTCAGATGGAGAAGTTGTACAAAGATCCCTGCCACATGTAGCTGGTTCAGCCTCCCTACACAGTTTAGTCCTAATCAAATTGTAACTTAAAATGTATTCTAAGTTCTTCATTAGAACTGAGAAATTACATGTTTTGGACATGCTTCAGCTTCACATGCTTTCTATAATAAAAAAATAAAATACTTTTTAGGATGAAACATTAAATAACAATTTATGGTTATAAATTTATTTTTCTTAAAAAAGCATTGTGGAAATTTATATAACCTTATTTCTTCACGTCCTTTTTTATTTTTTTCTCTGTGGGATCTCTTTAATAATGATATACTTGTTTCTGTGGTTGGTTCTTCCTGTGCCTGATCTCAGAAGAACAGCTTGAGTGACTTCCTCAATTCAGATTTATATAGTGACAAGTATCTCATGCTTCTATTCCAAATGCTCTGTGCTTGACTAGCCTAAGTCCAGAGGGTGAATATCACTCTATGAACAGAGCCTATTTTAATAGTTTTCAGAATATATATCAGCACTATTCTGCTATTCTAAGCTGCCACATACTGTAGTCCCTTTTATGAACCAAGAATTCATTTATAAATAAGATTAGGAATTTATTGTTACTAATCCTTCCTTATTTTTAATGTCCACTGCTGCTGGATTACTCTGCTTGTGATTTACAGAAACTGTCATATTTGGAGCTCACATTTTTGATATATTTGTTTGGGTTTTTTTTTGCTTTGCTTCCAAGTCTTAAATGAGAAACTTGAAACAGGAAACTCTCTATAGCACGCAGAAGGAATGAACAGCTACCACTTCTCATTTCAGGCTGTTGTACTGGTCCAGTGTTTTAAGTTGTGAAGTTTTTTTTAGCTGTTAAATTGTGCTTTTTCCCTGCACTGATAGTTCTTCTCAAGTCTATCATCAGTAAATTTATTTAGCACAGTCCTATCTATGTGGTAATTGTTGCTTATGGGAATGTTAAATGAATTCTGTCCAAAGCTCAATCTGAGGCTCTCCAGAAATAAGCAGAAGCTAGTAGAGTTTGATTTCTCTTTCATATATGAAATATTTGTTGTCTTAGAAGATCTGAGAATATGTGTTTCCTACCTTCTATTTGTGTTAAAAAATGATAGGTTGGTATTTTTTTTAATGGGTCCAACATGGTATTTATCACAGTAAAAATATTTGTCTTCTGATACAGAACTTGAAATTCGCTTTACTTTTAAATCAAAATTCCATTCATGTTGCATTAAAAAAAAAAAAAATTGTACAGATGAAAAACTTTTCCTCCTTCAATCTTCTTTATATATTCGCTGCAAGACCTTACTTGTTAACTGTTCTTTTCATCCTCCTTGTAAGCATTAATTTATTCTTGCCTTGTTTCATTTTTATGATTACATTTTTTGTAATGTTTTCAACAGGTTTAGGTGAAAATTGATCAAAGAGGTCTCTTGATGTAGCTGTCTATTCATTAAAGTCAGAAGCTTCTCAATAGGTTTTTGGGTTTCTGCCCATGGATTAAGATTGTCTTTCCAGACAAACTCTTGTGAAAGTGCTGACTCTGAGTATTTGCTACATTTCACTGTAGATGCTTTAAATCTTCATTTCGTCCTTCTGAAGTGAAAAGTTTGATTTTTTTTCCTAGTTCATCAGAATTGTTTTCTAGTTGTGCAGTCCAAGGTTATATATTCTGCTCTCTGATTTAGCTACTTGACAAAACCATCTGTGAGATAATATGAAGTCTAGTTGATGCTTTGTGGCAAAAAAACCCACCAAAAAACCGCCAAACAAATCCCATCTCAATCAGATTTCTGTATTCCCAATACTGGTACTCAATGTTCTTGAATGGGTATCTGGAGAGTTGAAAATGTATTAATTTCTAGTGGTATCTGCTGACAGAGCAAACCCACCAAGTAGTCAAAAGAGATTGAACTTGAAATGGAAGCTTTCCTACAGGATTTTCAAAGTTCTTCTGTGGGTTAAAATCACAAGAGAGAAAACAGTTGGTGTTTCATTTTTACTCTTCGATTAATTATAAACATGTACTTCTGCCTTTGAATAACATTTTTAAATATGGCTTTGCAGACCTGCAAAGGTTTTTTTTTTTATGACTTTGGAATAGCATGTAAAGTTATTTCACAGTAGAATAAAGAAATCACTGCTTAATATAATGTTAATCTTTTTACTAAACTAAAGCTGTTCACCTGGGAACATTATTTTGGCCTTACCTTCATTTAACAAGACTTCATTGATTCTTAGTACATGTAGTTTTGAAATGGATTCCTGACTGTCTATAGTTCTTTTTGTAAAAAAGGTTCTAAATTTATAAAAGCTTCTTATGACAGAAATTACATTAATCTGGTGCATGTATGTGTGTGTGGTTAGGAATATGTGGTATATTGAATTACACTTTTTTTGTTTTCACTCTTCATGAAAAGGAAAATACATCTTTGCACCTCTTTACTCATGGCAGTTTCTTATAATGTGACTGAGGCTGAAGTTGTTTTGGCTTACACTTCTTCCCCTAAAAGTTCATAACAATTCATTAAGAGTAACTTTTAGAAAGCAAGTAGTGGACTTCAATAACTCTGAAGTGCTTGTGTGTCTTCTGTTGCATACAGATTTATTGTAGAAGTGTGCGTACGTATGTAAACTCTCTTAGAATATTTTGCAGGCATCTTATTGAACATTTAATTTAATAGGTATTCAGGAGCAATCTTCTGTTTCTCCTTTGCTTAGTCATACTTCTGTAGTGCTTCCTCTGCAGAGTATATTACAGCAAATCTTTTGAAGTGTGTCATCAGAAGCTGCAGGTGCCTAAGACGAGTGAGACACCCGAATAGCTGCCTTATGAAATCTACTCATCATGTGATATTCAGAGAGATTCATGTTTGTCTACAAGTCAATTCAAAATTCAGTTCTTTCAGTAAGCACCAAGACAATGGTTAAAGATTTATTTCCATCATAGTTACTGAAGAAAGAAAAGCCAATAGGATCAGCTAACTGATCTATTTCCATTACACTGTTTTCAAAGATTCACTTTATTGTTGGAGCAGATGAGAAAGCAATAGCTAAAAAAGGCTCAAAGTTGTCATTATTTGCTGTGTTTACCACAAAGGCCATGTGCTAAAATCTTACTTAATCCAGGTGCACATTTAAAAAGCCATTTAACTTATTTAAATTATTAAACTGGAGATGACAAATTAAAAGACTGATTAGTTGTTTATTTTCACAGTGCCAGTTGCCAGAAAAATTGCTATCTTCCTACATTGTTTCTAAACATTTTTGCTTGGGAGAGTGACCAAATTTTTCATCATTTCTGACTTTGCCAGGATGCATTTGTTCTGCGACTTAAAGCTGTTAGATATGCTCTAAATACTCTGAAAATTACAGATCGGTTGGATGGCACTGTTAGTCAGCATCTTCAGCTGCTGTGTCTCCCAGTAGCTGTTTCAGGGTGATGGGTAGAGCACACAGTGATGCTCAGCTCTTGGATTTGGCCGTGTGCCTCGGTGGGGGTTTTCCTCGTGGCATCCTTTGTGTGCCTGGCAGCTCTGAGAAACGTGGAGCTGGTCCTGAGGGAGCAGGTTGCTCCATCTCCGTGCCTTGGATTCTACCCATATGGATGGAGCTGCAGCTGGGGTAGGGGGGAAGGTGGTGGCACAGCCACCTTTGGGGTGTGGGGAAGGTTAGGAGCTGTAGGGAAGAGGGCTGATGAGGAAACATGGTGCAGGAGAGGAAAATGGAACAGGCTATGGCAGCGGGCCTGGATCAGAGCAAGAGGGAAGAGAAGCTGCAGCAGGGGGTGGTGAAGAGACAAAGGTCTGTGGAATATAAGAAGGAGAAGGAAGCAGTGGCCACAGGCTTCTACAGAGAAGGCAGAACAAGTCACCCAGACATTGTGCTTTAGAACTCTGTTCCATTTGTGTGTTTCTACACTGTCCTTATCCTCAGCATTAAAATCGTCCAAGCAAGAACACAAACACAAAAATGATGATGTCTCCTTTGTCTCTTCTGAGGAAGTAGCAACCAGATAACCCCAGCATTGCTGAAAGTTTAATCCATGAGCTTGGAGTTCAGGACACGGCGTGTCTGCTCTTGACCTGTGTGTGTGTCTTTGCACTTGGAGAGTGTTCTGGGACACGGATGGTTTTGCCCCAAATTTAAGACATCCGAAATTCTCTTTTTCGAGGTAGAACAGTTTTACGGCTGCCAACGTTTGCAAGCTCGACAGCATCATAGGATTTGTTTCACATGTGCATTAACTCCTAAAGTGTATCCATCCAAGTGCTCAAACAGTTAATATGTCTGTATGTCCTTCCTTTTTCTTTATTTTGAATTGTATTGCTTAGACTGTACCACACATTGCAAAAAAAACAAATACAATTGAGAAGTTTAGTTGAATTGAGACTTTGGCAGTGTGACAAGCTTGATTGAGTTAAAGAAAGTATCCAACATGTTTCAAATATGGATATTGTATTAATTTGAAAGAATATTATATATAAAATAAAGCAATAGTATTGTTTTATTAATGTATGGATATAAATATATTAAAATAATTGTATAAATATGTATTTATATAAGATGCTGAGACCTTATGTTGTTCTAAACTGTACAGTAAACACAGTCATCCTGCAAAAATCAAGAAGAACTGTCTAGCTCTTTTCTCAGCTTCATGTCTGGCTTTTGCATGAGCTAAGAATACTCTTTAGTTATCCATCCTTGGAGCCTGTCTGAAATGATCAAATTTAAAAGTTTAAAAAAACCCAAAATACCCAAAGCCCAAAACTAATTCTTCTCTCTCCCTCCTTTTTTTTCCATGTCTCAGATCATTTAGGTGAAAGTGAACAGTAGAAGACCTGGACATGTTTTTCTACATGTCACAGCAAACCTGTCACCAATTTTTCCCTCATCTATCAGTGTGATATTTGGGAGGAGACAGAGGGGAGCATAATGGATCCTTCTGTGAATGCAGCTTCCTCCTGGCTTATCAGAACTATTTTGCCAGTTTTATTTCTTCTTTTAGCTGCCTCCAAGTTTATGGCCCATCTGTTGGACATAAACAAGCCAACAAGTTGTCTTGGGTTGCAAGAACTGCTTGATTCAATGGCAATTGAAGCAGAGCCTGCTGTTGGATAGGGAGGATGTTGTGTGCAAGGATTAGACGTGTGCAGCATTGCAGAGGCTTTTGTAATACAACAGATATTGGGGAGTAGCAAATTTGAATGACTTGTGGCTGGAAAAGGGAAAGGGCGACAGATTCTGCTGAGAGCATTTTCTTTCTTGCCATGGTCAGTTGTCAAAATCTCTAAATCAGCCATATGCAGGCATGCCTGCAAAGGTTTACTATCTGCATAATTGAAAATATTTTATTCAGTTTTGGGGCATCAGGATTCAGCAGGTCCATAGGTTTTACAAAGTCAAAAGCTTTTTGCCATCACTCCCTGATGTAATGAATTGTATGGATTATCTTGAATTTAGCTGCAGCTCCAAGGCCCTGTCCTTCCCCGTGCTGGCCTTGCAGACAGGTGTTTTGATGCTGGAAATGTTGATGCTCCTTCTGCTGCATCTGTTGTCAGCTCCATGTGCCAGGACATTTATTGGGCTGTAGTGCAAGGCCTGGAGAGTTTTATTTATGAAATAGGTTGATTTTAATGTTGGTGCTTACTTGGTTCGAAAACTCTCAAATTATCTTTTTTTTTTTGAGAATAGTGTTTTTTGCACAGTAAAACTGCTACAGTAGAGTAGTTTTATGTAAGAATATTCCCCATATTTGTAAGGATAAATGTATGCAGTACACTGGCAATGAACACTATTAGCTTTGTTGCTGGGCCACAGTGGTTGTAGACAATCTTTCTGGACATTAAGCTTTTGTGTTTTGGCGTTTTAAGAAGCTTTCAAGGTTTTCTGAATCACCTTAAAAAGCACTTCAACTTGCTATCAGTTGGTCAAATGAAATATAAAGTACAGATAAGTAAATTTAAGTTAGTGCAAATTTGGAACTTGCATGCCTGGGACGGAGAGGTCAGCATTTACATAACATAAGAAATCACAGGTGCCTAAAGAAATGTGTCAAAGATTTACTCTTCCATACTAGAATATGCACTGGTTTATCATAATTGTCGCTGAATTTGATGAAAAGTGGGCAAGAACTATTTGCCTATTCATACAAAGGCAAGCTGATGCTAGTACAGTCTAGAAAAATCATTGCTTTAGGCTGATGTGCTCGTTTTATCTACAAGTTTGAAGCAAATTCTGTATTTCAAAACTTCCCTTACTTTCATTGGGGTTTTTTTTATTTGTTTGATTTTGTTACTTAATTAGTTTCACTCTTTTGAGGAATTTCTTCCCATACAGCTATAATATTTAAGCAGATAAAAGCCAACTAAAAGGGACACTTTGCGGAGTCTTACTTGAGTTTTCTATGCAAACCAGTTCCTTTGACCCACTTCTCAAGTAGTTAGATTTCTTACTTTTAGTGGTTTTTGTTTGTTTTTGTAGTTTGTTGTTTCTTTGTGGTTTTAACACTTGGCTGTTACTATTCTTTGCTATCACTGGCTTCTAAGTAGCACTGAGAAAATTTTTAAACTACAACTTGCCAAAACAGAAGAGCATGTTGATGGTGTAAGTGCAAATGTGGTCTCTAATCTATGCTTGCTACTGTCAAATTGGTGTCTGTAATGGTGTATCTATTCACCTTTCCAGCTTTTGATCCTGAATTGACTATGTAGCATTTTGAGTTGCTTTCTTCCATTTACTTCTGTTTTCAATATTCCATTTAATTACTTGGCTTAGAGTAATAAGTGGTTTTGTTCTTACATCCAGAAAGTATAGTTTTACTTTAATTGTTATATCTGATTTCACATTACTGTGCAGTATCCTAGCAACTTTATTCCTTGGTAATTTTTCTTGCTTCGTTGTTATTATTTCTGCATTTTGACCAACATTTTCTTTTCATTCTATTGCAATATGAATCTAAATATGGCTCTGTTTAATTTGCCATTTGTTTCTTCAACAAAATGGAGAATATCCAGCTATAAGAAATGGAGGCTAGATTAGTCAAGTCTACTGAAAACTGATGCAATGTGGATCTTCTTGCTGTGTTAATGGATTTCTATTCTTTATCGTTTATTCAGATGAGGCAAATGCAGCTTTTTGCACTGAAATCTCTCTTGACCCTGAAAAACTGTTTTTTTACTCTTTGTTGCATACAGAGTTCTGTTCTGCAGGATTGGAATTCACACCTGGGGAGGTTGTCCTGACAAGTGTGTGTTTATATCTCCAAGGCTGTTTGTTTGGGAAACTAAATGGAAAGAACTCTTACTTCTGCATATGCCTGATGTGGTAGCAAATAAGTTTCGTTTATTGAGTATCTAGGTTTCTGTTGGACTATATTTTGGTTTTGGTTTTTTTCTTCTTTTAGATTTTGAATGTTTGTACTGATTGGACGTGTCTACTGTTAAAATGACATATATTATAATTTATTTAGCATCACTTTTCTTCTGAGCAGTCCCTTTGTCAGAGTACGTTATGGGAAGAAATTTGTTTACATATTGAGACCTTGCAATAGAAAGAAAACATCATCCTGGACTTAAGATTAACATCAAGCTTGGAGAAAATAGGATTTGAGTGCTGTGCAGCTGGAATTATTTGAAAGTGTGCTGGGCTGAGGAATTAAAGGACAGATGTTTGTCCATGTAAACTAATACAGATATATTAAATATGAGAGTAGTGTTGACATGTTTATAAAAATAAAAAGTACGCTATGTGTGTATCTTTATACTGAGAAGAATTTTGAACCTTTTCCGACATTACAAAGCTAAACATCAATATAAATAAAATTTGTCAAACCTATGTGTAATAATTAGTTACTGAAGAGCTCACTAACATGGGGATCAGCTTCACAACTGTAGCTTGATTTATTCAGTTTCACTCTTTGACTGTAAGGAATTTGTAAATGACAAAGGGGACAAAGCTGTTTCTGGGAACAGGGAGAATGCCTATGCCACTTGATAATTTCTGCTAAATAAAAGTCAAAATATCTTTGGGGAAAAAAGTGCCTTGTTAGAAGGAGCACTGCTGTAAATACCTGTTACCTCAGCATACTTGTCCGAGAGGCTGTAGAGTCAGGAGACCCGAGAAGACTGGAGTTGTTGAGAATCCCTGTGGACAGAAGTAGATGTACAGAGAATCCCAACTGCACCTTCTGGCTGCTGCTGGGCGTTGGGAGTCCTTGGGGAAAGCAGCAAAGCAGATTTAAATCTGATCTCACAAATCTGCTGTGGAAGGGATAAGCTACTGCTTCAGCTTGAACTCTGCAATTCTGTGCTCTGCAAACTTAGACATGACTGTAGTTTTCCTTCCCTCTCTTCCCCCTTTCCTGAGATTCTGGATTTTTATTTTTGTGTGTAATATTTACTCATTAATTCATCTTTTCAGTTGATGGATTGAATGCTTGTGCCAGTTAATGAGCAAACTAATTTTTTTTTAATCTTCCCAGTGGAAGACTCCTTACAGTCTCTTCTTACTGCTTTCAGTACTAAGAGTATTAAGAAAATGTGTAGTTATTATTAGAATTCCCAGGAAAAAAAGGAAAGTTGATCTGCATCTTAGATTAAGAATAGAAAATATTCAAATAAAAAAATAATACTAATCAGAATATTTAACACATCCTAAATTGTGGCTTTTACTAATGAAATTTAATGTAATGTATCAACATATTTTTCTAGGCACAAATGAAGAAAAATAGAGATCCAGTTCATTTTAATCAATTTTTATTAATTCTGCCCCGAAGCTCTTCATGATTTCAGCATGGAACACAAACATGCAGAGCAGCAGACAGAGGGGAAATCTGTCTCATTAATCTCTTTTGGACAGAGCATGGTGGAGAGTCATTTAGAATGCAGACAGGTTTTATGGATAACATGCTGTCCATGTTTCCACCCAGGCCAGAAAGGCTTCTGTGTCCTGGTCCAAAAAGGTGCCAAGCTGTGAGAGGGCAGTCAGGGAAGGGATGAACAAAGTTTCCTGGCTTCAGCTTGGGAGGTGAGGGGAAAAGGCCAAGATCTTAGGATTTTTCTTCTATGAAAAGAGTTATTGATATTAAACCACCTAACTGTGTCTTATCAGAGGCCTTCACCGCTAGTTTCAGGCATCTTTACTTCTAATTCATGGGAAATATTTGTAAAGCTGTAAATAGCTGATTTTAAAAGGGTTTTTTTTTGTTAAAGTTTTGGATTTTAAAGGGGTTTTTATTTAAGTTTTGGTTTTGCAATTTGAGATTAAATATTTTTCCCAGATTTGCTTTTAGGATTAAAAACTCCAACAATAATTGAAAAAAAAAAGGGAAATACCTTTTAAAAAGACACAAAACCAAACCCCACACAAACCCCCAAACCTGGAGGAGATAGCAGTCAGTATTTTATTGAACAGCAGCTGTGCAGCAGATGGGAAAAACGTGATGTGCTGAATAGTTTGAGGCTTTTTAAGGCAGTTTGCTCAGAGTTATCTACAATCTAGAAATCTCCCAGTTCTTCAGCCAGGAGCTGGAAGTCTTCATATACCAGGCTCCAGCTCTGGGCTTTTGTGTGCTCTTGAGCAGAGGCACTCTCAGATTTCTGTGCTACGAAGTGCACTTAGTCTCCCTGTTCCAGAGAAAGGAGACACGGAAACTTGGGCACAGAAAGGCTGTTCCCTGCCTGTTCACACGAGCTGATAAATAATTGCTGATATGATGGCAGTATGTCCAGGAATTACCAACAGAGGAAGGCAACGTCCCCAGTTCATGTGCCCTGAAATTTCTGATTTCATAAAAGGTTAATCACCTTTGAGACATTTTGATAGTATTTAGCGTTTTCCAGAAATCCATTAGAAAATAACCAGCTCTATTTAAAATCAGTATTGAAATGCAGCATGTTACAGATGTGTAAAAAGTAATACAATTTATATTACATTTTATAAGTTATTTTCTGAAAGAAACTAATATGTGATGTAGCTACAGAAAGTGTATGTTCTGTAACAGACCACGAAATTATTCCTGTTCTTACAGGGAAGTAAGAATTGAAGTTTTGTGTATTACTGTCCATACAGTCTGTATTCCTAATCTCTTCTCAAAAAAAAAAAAAGAGTTTTGCTTCATTGAGTGTTGTTTTATTTTTTAGTAACTTCAATGGCCATTCATTTTTTCTAATGATCTAAATTTTAGAATCTGAAAGAGCTAACCTTTTCAAGAGAACAGGGTACAAGGGGGAAAATCCCAGCTGGACAGCACCCTTTTAGTTTGGCTTGATAGATTATAAACTGGTTCTTAAGTATTTGCTTGTTTGTTTGTTTCTTTCCCTCCTCCAGTATTAGTGAGCTTATTTTTATTGACACGAGGGAGAAGAGGACTGAGTGCAGTAACAGTACCTAGTTTGATAAAGGGAAAATGAGTTAAGAAAGTAAAACACTGAAGGATCTCCATAAGGCAAAAAAGGAATTTGCACTTTTTTTTCCCTGTATCTTCTGTGTTGCACTTGTGTTTTTGCTTTGGAGACTGAGAGTTTGCTGTCATAATCAGTCTTTTTTCTTTGTAATGTGTCTGAATGCTAAGTCACCACTGTAAACCCTTTTTACTGCTACTCTTCCAAAAAGTTAATGTAAGGGAGTATTACAGCCATCATCTTTTGATGTTTCTCTACACAATATTACAGAAATTCTTGGCTGTCTGGGTTCCCTAAGTGTCTTTCCTGCCAGATGAAAGTCATCAGGAAATTATGAGTACACTTTTGGTTTAGTCTGCTGTCATCTCTTTTTGGGCAAGAAACTCAAGCCCAGATTCTCAGAACAACACTGGTGTAGGAAGGAAGTATCTGAGGGATGATGTGTAGTTACTTGTCCAGGAGTCTAGATATGTAGGAAAATCAGGGTGCCCTAAATGAGCTTCCGAGACATCTCCTATTGTACAAGAAAAAGGACCACCCCTTTCATATCTCATCACCTCTTTCATGCCAAATCAGAGAACAGACTCCCCAGTCAGTCACCAGGGGCTCCTGGCAGGTGTCACCTGTCTCAGATAAGTGCTGTAACCAGAGGGCTTGGAGAATGCTGCTCCATGAATTCCCCTTCTAGAACAGCATGTCATAAAGTGTTTGCCACTCAATGTTACAATTCTGATAAGAGTGTGAAGTAAAAACTTACTTCACTTGATAAAAAAGCTTAATATTCCCTTGGTGAGACAGGATGGATTTAAACTCTTCTGTCTGGGTAGTGAGTCTGTACTTTACCATTCTTTGATTATTTAAACCACTGCACTTTTGGGATTCCATACATCCCACTTAAATGGTAGAGGATATTCAATACCATGCTCCCTTCTGCTTTCTGTGATGGTTATTTGAAATACAAAAAGGTTCTTCATTTTACAATTCCATTTCTAGTGATGGCAAATTTTAACCCTGTTTATTTGACAATGTTAGATTCTCAAGATAGATGCCTAAACCTCCGTGACCTGTGGAATGAAATGAGTGTTTGCTGTCATCCAACTTGTGTATTTTCCTTTAAATTGCATCATCTGCTCTTAAATTGCTCTTTTCTCTGAATGCTCTATGCAAACTGGACTCTTCCTGTTGACTTGGATGCGACGCTTAAATAGTTGCAGTGTGAACGCTGAGGAACATTGCTCTGAAGTACCATACTTACCTGACTCCATTAAAGATGGCTTTTGCAAGATTTAAGTTTTTAACCATTTTCTTTTGCTTGAACTTGAGAAGTTCTTCCTAATGTTTGCATAGTCTTCTCAAAATCATGCAGTTTTCAGATGTTTTGATTTTTTGTCTCAAAAAGCTAGTACCTGCCAAATGACGTGGTGTGATTACTCATCACTGCTAGGGAGAAGAATCCTCTCAGTTCAGTGCAAACCCCAGGTAATATTTGGACAAAGAGAGAAGCAATACGAGAAATTAGGAGTTATGATAATGGTAGTTCTTAACAGCATTTGAAAATTCAGTCCACAGCTGCAATGTGTTGGGGAAAACATATCAATTTTCCATATTAACTACTGTGAGGGTTTAGTTCTTTTCTTCTGACCACCAAAGTGAATGTTCCAGGCTTATGTTGCTGCTTCTGATTAACTCATCTGACTATAATAGTTTTGATAAATTTGATTGTAGCGGTATTTTTATTAAGTGTTAGCAGCCTAAAAATTACAAACCAGTTTTAAGTGATATTTCTGTGAAATCTTTCATGGTTCAATACCTTCCTTCTGTACAGATTGGCTGTCCACCATGGTTTGTGCACAATGGAAAGATATTGAGCTGAAATCCCTTAAATGAGGGAGAAGGAAGAGCTCATCTGATTTTCCTTTGGGAGGAAGAAATTCCTACCCTTGGGAATTAGTCTTCCTTTTCTTATGAGGCTCCTGATCACAAAAAACCCTGTCTCTAGCCAAGGCATTTGGATAAAGGAAGCAATCAGTGGACTTCTGAACTAAATTCAGAGGGCTTATTCCAATGATATTTTTATTATTGTTTTCTTTCTTACATTTTCAGCAGAGTATTTGTCAGTATATATTTATGTTTCAATTAAAATAATTTAACTGAACCTTAGCTCGAGTCTTTTTTAGGTGTTCATATTGGTGACTTTCACTAACTTACTGATGTAGCTTTAGAATTATATTTATTTTGTAATTCCATTTGATCTTGATGTATTCAGAACCCTCATAAACAATATCTTGGTATCCTAGTTGGCTGATTAAAAATAAGTATGAATGAATATTCTGTCACTCTTCTCATATCTTTAATTCATACAACATTCTAAAACCATTCACTTCCTAAATATTTTTTTAATTAGTTGGAACTTGCAAATTGTGTGTTAAGTTTATGCAACAAAGTCTTTTATATTAGAAATGCTCTATAATTACATTTTTTCAGTCATGAAAAATGAATTAGTGCTGCATTTTATGTGATGACAAATTTTCCTGTTTGTTCTAATTTTACTGAATAGCATGCTGTAACTTCTTGGCACAGCCTAGAATAACTCTATTTAGCTATGAAAGTAGGAACTGTGCTTAGTACCAGAAAAGGCCAATATTGTGTGTAAACAATTAACTTACATGAAACCAAAGCAGAACGGCTGTGAGAAGGATGACATGGGGAATTGGCTATCAGACACCAGTACACCAGTTTGTCTAGACAACTGGGATCAATGAAAGTGCTTGAAATGGAGCTTCAGCAGGACTGCTGGGCAAGTGGTGCAGATATTTTCTCTTCTGGGAATATTAGTTTATCCCTGTCTGACTTTGTTTTGATAGTGGGGAAGTAGGAGATGGAAGACATTAGGTCTTTTTTTCTTCATTGCTGAAAAATCTGATTAGAGACATAACCAAGCTTACATTTTATTTTGTCCTATGGGAAAGTGTTGTTTTTGTTTTGTCCATTCCAAATGAAAATGGAAAATACCCGAGAGACAAATTCTCAAAAGAAAACACATTTCGGGTCTGTCAAAACACTTTGTTTTGATAAGTGTGCTCTCCTGTTGTATTGTTTTTAACCTTTGTTAAAGATTGGTAATCAGGTTGCCTACAGTTTGATGTAGTTGGCTTGCCAGCCATCTTTCTTCCTTGGTTCTTGTAAAGTGTCAGATGGAACCAACCAACCATGTTCTTGTTTAACTCCAGAGAATTAGGAAACACGTCAAACAAACAAACCCACCAATCTGGGGTCCACCGAATTACCTCCATTTCATGTAGCTTTCTGAACTAGATCCGGCTAATAAGTGAAAAGAAGGATTTTAGACAGGAGAGAGGGAGAGAGATAATAATGACTATTAATCTAATTCCTGAATTAGATTGTTCTTCTGGTGCAGCCTTCTAATGCTCAGGTTAATATCTAGTTATTTGCTCTTCTTTCTGTCATGAGTATGCTTTTTGCCATTGAGACACTCTGCTTCTTTGTAGTACATATATAAAGTTCAGAATGTTTTTTATGTTATAACTAATGTAATAAATTCGTTGGTCAAACAAGACGGAATATTCCATGCCCGTGTATATTATTTGTAATGCCAGATGAATCTCTTGAGTCACTTAATTCAGTTTTCACTTGTCAACTGGAAAGCTTCCTCAGCTTTTAAATCTGAATGCTGTGTCAGACGTTCAAAAGCTTTCCAAAAGTCAATGTACATTGCATTCACTGTGCTTTCCTTATCTGCATAGACAGTCACTTTGTCACAGGGGGAAATTAGGTTGGTCGAGCATGATTTGCTTTTTGTAAATCCATGTTGACTGCTCCTGATTGACCTTTTTAAACATGTTTTGAAATGAATTGTGAGGATTTACAATCTGTGGCTTATGCCTTTCTTGTTATCTCAGGTGGTTGCCTGATTTCCTTTTAAAACATGACAAAACCAAACCCCATAATGAATGATTCTGGCTTTGTTTAAAAGCCTTTGAAAATCTTTGTAAATTCCTTAGATGGAACATCATTAACCTTGTGCTGTTGTTCCTCACAGAACTGCATTATGTTTCCAGGCTTTTCTTCAAAAAAGCCACATTGACTCTTTCAACATAAATCACATTTATCCACACATTTTACTAACTCTACTCTCTTTATGTTCCCTGCTATTTTGCCTAATGTAGCGATCAGGAGCATGGGCCTATAGTTCCCTTAATAAACCATGGAACCATTTAAATTTTTTTTCTAATTATTTTTTTTAACAACTGCTGTCTCCACTTTATAGATAGGAAGGTAATTTTAAGTGTGAGTTTTAGTGTGCAAGCTGCGATGCATTGCACAGCAAGCAATACGCCGTGCTGGAGGGGTGGATCCCTACCAACTTCAACATTTGTGAGAGTATTTTTGCTGGGCTTTTAAAATTTTTTAACTGAAAAACATAGTTTGGACTGCCTTGAGGATCCATTATCAGTTCCTGGTGCTGGTCAAGACATTCATTTGATCCTGGCTAAATATGATTCTTAAAAAGTAGTTTGCACCTTAATTTATTAGCTTTAGGGTGTTGCAACAGGCTTAAGGTATAACACAGTGAAATATGTGATGCAGTTATCCAATCTTAGTGACTAGTGGAGACCAAAAAGTCTGCTTTGGACAGGAAAGTTTATGATGTGCTGACTTTTCACAGACCAGGAGAGATTGTTAGCACAGACAGCTCAAGCACTACAGAAGCAGAAACCTTCACAGTACAAAACTTGCCACAAAATAATACAACAGAAAGAGTTGTGTAAATGTACTAGCTAAAATAGCTGTCTCCATTATTCTGATGTGACCTCTACTAGTACATACAGTTTAAACCGAGTCTAAATGAATTGGATAAGTAGACAAATGATGCAAGTAATTTGAAATTCTCTAAGTGTTGCAAAAGCAGAGTCTCACTGCAATTAGGTGCCTGCCTCGCCCAAAGTGAGACTCTTTTTTTTTCATTTTAAATAAATTTTTTTGTTAAAACAGCATGCATGTTTCTAGCTGAGTTTAGTGGTTAGGCACTTGGGAGTTCATGATGCTCCAGCTGATGTGAATTCCTAGTCAGAATCTGTAGGTGGTTTTTCCACATAGAATGTAAGACTGGTTGTGCCCACAACAGTCGTAAAAGAAAGATGGCAAAAGAAAGTAAAAGCAAGTTGAGCGTCTTCGGTGAAACTTCACTGGAATATTATCCTAATCTCCAATAAATTATGATTAAGATAGTACCTGTGTTACAGGTGGTATTTCCTCTTTAATTAGGTGTTTGGTTCATGTTCAGTCATCTTATCTTCAATAGCTGCCTTTAATCAACAAACTTGATTACTTTCCTATTCATCTCTTCTTTGAGATAATTTAATAATGGTCCATCCAGTTGCTATCTTAGAGCACTTAATTGAATATCTCGAATTTCAATATCAATCCTTGCAGAGTTCCACCAGTGACTTCTCCCTGCTGTGAACTGTTACCACGTGCTACTGCACCGTTCCTTAGCCAGGTATTTCCTCCTGCTGGATCTTACGCCTGCTGGCAGCTTTATTTCTTTAAGCACCTGGGGAAGGGGCATTTTTGAAAGCCTTTTGTGCAAGGACACCCCTGTCCACGGCTTTTTGACACCTTGACAAGACTCCAACAGCTTTCTGAAGTATCAGTCCCCTTTACAAAATCCAGGAATGTCAGACTTTAATCCTTAAGCCTCCTACCCCATTTTTAATTATAGTTTCTATTCATCTACTCAAAAATTACATCAAATTCACAGAGATATAAGGGTTTGTTTGCCTCTATACTGTCTGCAAAGATCAACTTTTTTGAGCTTCCTTGCAGCTGCCCTTTTTTTTTGTTAAGTGTCCCTGCTCCTTGAAAATAAGCCCAACAGGAATATTGTTGATACAAGACAAGAAAAATATGCAAAACACTTTTTTTCAACGCTAATCCTTGTAGTTCATCTGCTTAATGCTTGTTCAGGTATTTAAATGGCATTTTGTTTCAACCTTAATTAAACCCTGGTGGACAAAAAGGTACCTGTTTAAACAAATGTTGTCAAAACTAGCTTTAATTTGTGGTAAGTGGAATAAGCTAAAAAAATCTGTCAGGGCCCCAAGGACACTGATAGCCTTAATTGCCCTGACCAGCATCACCTGCCACTGGAGCCCACACCCTCTGCCCCTGGGCCATGGAACTCCATTTAAGCTCAGGCCAGGCAGGTATTCCTGCCCTGTTTCCAGCCCTGCTCCTAAGTGTCAGTGGGATTTCCGTGCTTGTTCTTAGCTCATTCCTTTCCCTGCTGCTCCCAGGGATATGTTGGTGGCACCTGTGACCATCATTTTGTGTCCCTGCTCACCTTGTTCAGGCACTTCAGGGCTTTTCTCTGCCCGGGAGGCACCTTTTGTGCTGGGCTCATCCATAGCTGCTTGCTGGGGGAGCAGCCTAGCTCATGCTGCTTTCTGCTGGTGAGATTGGTGAGTTTTACACATTTAAAGCTTAAGGTTTAAAGTAATTGAACTGCTATTAAAGATTGTTTTTTAGAGTTAACAAGGAAGATAAACTTAAAAAGTAATCATGTGGTGCATGTTGTAAAAAAGCAGCAGTGGCAGAGTATTCTCTGTCCTGTGATTTGATTAGTCTCTTTTCTTCAGTTTCTCACCTGTAAGTTGCAGATAGTGAAGCTTAGCATGCTTTTAATTTTTTCCTGTGGAAGTTTTGTATGTACGTTTTGGATTTGCTTTAGCATTGTCACAATTTATTTTTTCAGAAATTTAATTAAAAGTGTATCATAAGTGTATCATTTTCCAGAACCACTATCAAAAGCTTTTGGTTTTGGTCTCTCTTTTTTTTTTTTCCTTTTGTTGTCTGTATTTGCAGCTTCTGGTTGCTAGATCAATGCAAAGGCTTTTGTGGTATTTTCACACACACAGGCAATTATATTCTAAATTGTTCAGGTAACAAGCCATTGGACAAGAGGAAACAGCCTCAAGTTGCACTAGGAGAGGTTTAGATTGAATATTAGGAAAGCTTTTCCCTGAAAGGTTGGTCAGACATTGGAACAGACTGCCCAGGGAAGTGGCGGGATCCCTATCTCTGGAAGTGTTCAGAAAATTGTCAATGTGATGCTCAGGGACATGGTTCAGTGGTGTACTTAGCAGTGTTAGGTTAATGGTCAGGCTGGATGATCCTAGAGATGTTTTCCAACGTAAATGTTTATATGATAGTTTTTTTTTATTTTTGGTTTAATTTCTGTTAAGCTTTGCATTGCACATCTGAAGAGATGAGTGGTTATGCAAGAGGCTCTAGACATCACTGAGAGAGTCCCACCTGATGTGGGAAAAGCAGGAATGTGATATCCATGGAGTCCTGTTGGCTGAACAGTGAGAAAGAGGTTCAACACTGTCCCTTATTGAGAACTGGTGAGCAGAGGCACTAATTCAGTTTGCATGATAACTCCAGGCCTCTTCTGATAGTGCAGTGCAAAGACTGTTTTCCTATTCATAAACAGATCTTGGAAAAACTTTCAGTTGCTTAAAACTCAGCAGTAGTATTTTTGCTTAGTATCTCTCACATACTTTTTTCTTATGGAACACTGCATAAATTGAGTTACTATGTTCTGTATGTGGTACTGGGTTGTGTAGTTAATTACATGATGCATATTATGGGCAGAGATGAGACAGGCTTTCTTTGCTCTTAAAGTCAGCTGTGAGCAATGGATGTTTGAACTGATGTATCCTGTGTTTCAGCACAAGTTGCTGCTTTCAGTCTGATGATGTCCGTGTGCTCAGTGGGCAGAGCTAATGCTGTCAGAGGAAATATGCTCATATCTGCCTGCCAAAATCTATTGTAGGCCGGACTGTTTAAAGTGTGCTGTAAAAGTTGACAATGCATAGTAAATAAAGAATAACTGTCTGCATTTTGTAGTAATTTAAAAAAAAAGCTTGGGTTCTGTCATGATTGGTGCATCCTCAGAAAATGCTGGAAAGAGTGTACAGCTGCAAAGAAAAAGTTGCTGCTGTTTAAAACATGCAGGTGTGCTGCTTTGAGCAGCTTGGATGCGCAAACATATCTGTAATTGAATTAATGCAGAATTAAAGGCAGTGGAAGATAAAATGAAAGATGATGTTACCTTTTAACTTTTCCTTCTATTTCTCAGTGTTTAGCTTGGGAAAAGTTTTGCCAGGGTTCTCTAAGACTTAACTAGGTCTGCTTCAATTCGGGAAGAATCTGCTACTTCATCTTGGTACCAAGCTTCTTCCCTGGCTGCCAGTGATGCTGCTCTCTGTGCTGAGTGAGAGCTGTGTCTGTGCAAGCAGGGATTCACAGCTGTTCCAGCTGAACGTGAGCAGTGCTGCTGTGCCTGTTGGACTGCATTTGCAGCAGCTCCTTGTAGAGAGAGGTCTCACAGGCAGCAGCAGCAAAGAAGTGGCTCTAAGAAATGTTTGCTGTGAAAAATGCAGAACAGTCCTAACTGAATGTCCAGGTTGAAGCTGGTGGGGTTGCAAGCTAAAAATAACTTAATCTTTTCTTGTAAACTGAACAATCTCCTTATGTTGGTCTCAAAGGTAATGAATCAGTGTAGGTTACTGTAACCCTATAGTGATGCTTTTTTTTTGGGTAGATGCATTCAGAAATCAAGTTTTGTGTTTTAGGCTTGTTGTTGATGTTTTTGAACAGAACAAATTTTGGAAAAGTGTCACAACTGCCACAAGAATGGACTACAGAAAAGTTCACTTTGTTTCAAAAATTCTATTATATGTTTGTCTGAAAGCAAGGATAAATCAAACTAAGAATAAAGTGAAAATAAATGTATTAAAACAAATGTACACTTAAATACAATTGAAAACCACTGCAACTTTAAGTGAGGTCTGTTTCTACTTGTAAGAACTAGCATGTCACATGAACAGTTCTGCTTTTGAGTGCTCAGACACCTATTGCAATTCATATTGCTTTTCTCACTATGGCTCTGTCAAACTTCAAGTTGGATTACTTAAAATGGATTACTTAGAAAAGCAGGGTACTTTTAATTTGTTTTTCTTCTACATGTAGTTGTCAGAGCTTGTCTTTGCCTTGCAACCTCTGGTGCTCAAATTAATCTGTGCCAATTATTAAGGTTTCAGCTGCCAGCTGGAACGGAAGTTAAACTGGTGTTGCTCCCAGTTGTTCACCAGACTAGGTTTTAACATTCTCATGAAAGGCCAGTGAAAGATTCAGAGAAACTCAGTAGAAAATATAACTCCATGCACCAAGATGTGAGCAACTCCCTTAATTTAGTCTATCATCAGCTCATTTTTACTGTCACCTACATTTTTCTCCACCTCCTTATAGCTGTAGAGAAATCCCTTGTCAAGCAAACTGACTTTTTTAATTCAACAGAGGTAGGGATTTTGAAAATACTGTATTATATTGCAAAATACTTTCTCTCTACAAACTCTTTAGGTTTGAAGCAATGGTAGTCCTTATTTCAGCTAATGAGTGAAGTATTTGCAGTCAGTACTCGATGCTATATTTGTTTATGTAATTTTTTAGGCATGAATTATTTAGGCATGAAGGGGTTCTTTTGTTTCTGAGTTTATTAAACTCTTTAATGGTGAGCATTTCAGTACATGAGCAGTAAAACTTTGTACAACTCATGCTTTGTTTCTGTAGGGAGAGCCACAGATCATATTTATCTCAGACTGTCAAATGTGC
This sequence comes from Eulacestoma nigropectus, assembly GCA_013397775.1. Taxonomy (NCBI): domain Eukaryota; kingdom Metazoa; phylum Chordata; class Aves; order Passeriformes; genus Eulacestoma; species Eulacestoma nigropectus. The sequence goes on along the minus strand of VZTE01000365.1, from coordinate 775,697 downwards.
TAATACCATAGCTTTGTAATTTTGACGTGTGTTTCTTGTTTCTTCTTTGACATGTATGTTTCTTGGAGGCTCATTTAGATGTATATTTGAGTTTGTTGCATGGTTCAGGGTTTTAAATATACAAATTTAGAATCTGGCAGCCTTTGCTGCAAAGACAAATTATATTATGAAATGATTTAATGTTTTATTAACCATTGTTTCTTGGCTGTCACTGTTGTGTTGTGGTACAAAATACTCACTTTGAAGATTATTTATTTTAGTTGAACAGTTCTTCTCTTGAATAGTTGTTTTAGAGGTCCTTAAACTTATCATTGCTGGCTTTTTTCAGTGGTTTCTTTGATTTAAAGATGCTTGGTTTAGATCTGCTAGAGTGTCTAAGCAGATTGACTGAATTTTCTGAGCATCAAATGCTGAGTGAGAAAATTTATTACTTTATAGATATGCTTCAAGCTTTAAATGTGGAAAAACGTGTTTACTGTTTTCTTTCATTCATTGGAAGAGCAAATGCCATCCAAATAAATAGAGTTAAAATAGAACACGAAAACTTACAAAATTTTATCTATAAAGCTCCCTTTTTTTTTTCCCCCTGCATTCACAGACATAAGTGGTTTTTTCAAGTTCAGTGGGTTTTTTTTTTTTTAGAAACATTTTTGGTTGGTGGTCCAACAGCAAGGCCAGAAGTGTCTCTGTAATGGCATGGGATCTGAGAACTTGTAGATTAAAGCTAATCATTCTGCTAGGTTATTTTGTGTCTGGATCCCTTCCACAGCCCAGAAGCCAGCAGTTGGAGCGTAGGTGGCACAGCAGCAGAAATGAACAAAATGGAATTACAGGGAGGGATGGAATTCCTTCCTTCTGTTCAGTGGCTAAGTTGATGTGGAGTTAGAAAGTAATGGGGACAGAGGAGCTCATCTGAAAGGGGATTACCTGCCAACTCAATACTTTTGAAATCTTACAATGGCTTACATTTCACCTTATAATTTTATTTCTTTCTGACTTTGAAGATTTTTGAAGAAATACTTAATTTTTCCTTTGGTAAGGGCAGCTGGCAGCTTTGAATTTCAAGCATTGGCTGAAGGTGTATTTCAACACCTAATACTTGCAGTTAAATAAGGTTTTCATTTGATCAGGCATAAGTAAAGACTTGGACATGTTCTCCTCTGATTACTGGTTGGGGTTTTTCTTATTTTGTTTTATTATTTCTACTTCTTTATTTAAACAATGCAGCTACATTTGAATTGTAAATACTCTGGAAAACATCCAGTTGAAGCAGATGTTTCTACTGTAATCTGTTTAATTACTAAAAAATAGTTTAATTAATATTAAAGTTAGGGAATTCTGAAGTTTAAATTGGCCTGGTCATAGTTATTTGCAAATACTTTGGTTTTAAAAAAAAAAACAAAAAAAAACAAACCACTGAAATTGGGGAATATAAAAAAAGAGACAATTGAATATTTCTTGTTTATTTTCACTACTTCAATGAGATTATCTAAGAGAGGATGTCACTTCCTTCAGTAAGTCAGTAATTTCAGTTTATTTAATACTTGTAAATAAGAAATTACTGTATTTAGTCATACTTAAAATGTCCTGCTTCTCAGGTATTGCAAGAGACTTAATTGCAAGTTAATGGATAGATGATATTCAATTGAGAAAAAATGATTGTATACATGCAATTTCTAACATGTAGCACAGGATAGGATATTTCCAGTTGGAATGTTCCTGTGGAGATTTCTGACCCATCCTACTGCTTTCCGAGCAGCATCAGCTGTATTGTTTGAACAGGTTACTCAGCTCTTGATCCAGCAGGAGCTTGAAAACCTCCAAGGATTGAGATTGCCCAGGCTTTCTGGGCAACCTGCATTCCTGCCCTCATGAAGAGGGAGATGCTCACTGTAGCCAGTTTGGACCTCCTTTATTTCAGCTTATTCCCGTTGTCTTGTGTTCTCACTGAGGACCCTGCCTGCTTTGGGCATCCGCCTGCTCTGGTGTGGGATCCTCCCTGGGCCATAGGGGCACAGCTGCCTCACCACAGTCTCACCACTGGCTGCAGGGGAATCTCAGCTCTGACACCTGGAGCAGCTCCTGCCCCTCCCTCCCTTGGTGTCTGCAGAGCTGTTCCTCATTCTCGCTCCTCTTGCCCACTGCTGATTCTATTGTGCAGGTTTTCCCCCTCCCTCTCCAATCTGTTACCTCAGAGGTGCTGCCATTGTTGATGGGCTCAGCCTTGACCAGCGGTGGATCCGCCTTGGAGCTGCCTGGCTTTGGTTCTGACACACATGGGGGAAGAAGCTTCTGGCAGCTTCTCACAGCAGCCACCTCTGTAGTACCCCTGGCTACCAAAACCTTGCCATGCAAACCCAATACAGGCAGGTATTTGCTTAGCTCTGGCCATTTGTTTTCCAAAATGTGGTAGCTTGGTAAAACTGCTGAAGTCATCTGTGTGGGTAGTGTTGCGAGGTCTGAATGTGCATCAGGAAAGGTGGTGTGTTGTTTTTCTGAGCAGATTTGGTGGCTTCTGTGTTTCTCTACCAGAGTTCTGTGATGATAAGAACAAGAAAAAACTGCTGTAACTATAATAAAGGGGGAAAGTCTTGAAATACAAAACAAAATGGAGGCTGGCAATCACACAAAAGAACCATCAAAAACTAGTTTTGTGTAAAAGATTGTCACATCCTCTGAACAGGAGCTGTATCTCCTGTGAGAGTATGTGGTGCACACTGCTTATTAGAAAATAGTTATGTTGGAACTCCAGATATGAATACTTGAAGCTGTAACATGAAGGATAATCACAAGTAGGCTCACTGTTTCCACAGCTGCTGTTTGGAAGATCGAGTGATGACATGAAGGTGGATTAATGAGGATGTAGTGTTGCTCTGTTTCTCTGTTTCATTTGCCTAGTAAGACAACTTTATAATAGGACATCTGACTGTTTAGCAGGACTGTGGCCCCTAGTCTACATCGTGGCCATGTCTCTCTGTATCTGTCAGCATTTTGGAAAACATCTGCTATTTCTAAAATATTATGAAAAGTGATTTAAATAAGCTTTTTCAAGAAGCTATACTGCCCATTCTAAAAAAGAAGAAATCATGACAAATTAATATATCTTCACACAAAATTGTTGAGATTTATTTATCTTGTGTATTACCTCTTCTGAAAATCAAAACTATAACCTAAAATCCAAGCAGTTAAATAGTAGATGGTTGTATTTCATACTGCTTCATTTTCAAACTCAATGAAAAATTTTATACCTGTTTCTCTTTATAAGAAGTTAAGTTTAGCGTGTGTGGATTTACTTTTTCCTTCATAGTGTTCTACCACTTTACACTTTTTTTTGACAATCACTTTTTTCCCACTCTCCCATGTATGCAAAATTGCATTGCCTTCACTGTTCCACAGAGATTTTCTCAGTGAAAATCATCTCTGAGAAGCTGGTGAGGCAAAAAATGGCAGGGACTTTAACATGAAATCAGGGAGGCTAGTTGGGAAAACAAGTGTGTTCATTTAAATTTAAGGTCTTTCTTTAGTTTCCCTGCCTTTTCAGTGGAGTATTATTGGATGGTGTGGGGGCAAAGTATATTTCAGTCCTGGAGATAGATTTTGCATAAGTTGTTTGATGTTGGACAGTTGCTTTTGGTCATAGAGAGGTCATTTGCTTCCTTTGACATAAATCTGGGAAAACCTCTTTGTCACTTTTCTCAGCTGCTTCCCAACCTGTTTGTACTGGATGCATGGTTCTGGGGTTTCATTTTAGTTTAATTTCCTTCTGCCAGTTCTTAAAGTGGTGTCTTATTTTTCAGCATGCCAAAATTGCTGAGAAATAACTTTTTAAGGATTAACAGGAGATAACAAGGGTCAAAAGGCAACTAGGGAAAGGAGAGTCCTACCTCATTGCAACACTTGTCCAGATCTGGAAGCGTGTGGAAGTGGCTGTTTTCCTAAAAGCCCTACCTCTGCTTTTGCTGCCAGCATCTGTGGATTACGGCACTTGGATCTGTCAGCGTTCTCTCAGACTTCAGATCCCTGCCAGAAGAGAGAAAAAGGCTATGTGGAGTTAAGCCCTCTGTTAGGGGAGTGTTTAGTTCAGATGAGCCTGTGCGTGTCAGAGCTGCCCTGCAATCCTTCTGCCTGCTCGTGACCCTGAGTGCCTCGGGGAGCTGGCACTGCCAGGCTTGGTGCCCAGTCCCTGCCTCTCCACAGAGCTGGGGACAGCCTGCCCTGTCTGCCACCTGGGAACAGCACAGTGGTTTGCACCTCAGACTTCTTCAGGCTTTAGAGGTGGCATTGCCATGGAAAAATTTGTTCCCGTCTGTGGAACAAGCTACCAGTGGTGACCTTCTGTGGAAGCTTGGGGAGAAATGAAAAGAAGGAAAAGGGAAACAACAAGCATTACACTTTCAATCACTTCATTCTCGTTGGGATGGCTTTTTAGTCTTACAGAAATGCTGAAGAACTTAAGGTTGAGCAGGTGATGTGAGACATAGGATAGGAGCCTGAGCCACAGCACACAGGGTGTGGATGTCCAGGGGCTGCCGGGTGGTCAGGATTGCCCTGTGCTGGACACAGCTGGTCCCACCTGAGCCCCCCTACCCAGGGCACAGCGGAGCTCACAGCCACTGTGGTCGTGCCTGCGGGGACAGCTGGGTTAAGGGAGGGCAGCACTGCCTAGTGGTGAAGGGAAGAAAGTGAAAAACAGCCCTGAGAGCCCCAAGGGAACAGAGGGAGAGCAGGAGGTCCAGCTGCAGCAGCAGGGATTCCTCTGCAGTTCCCAGTGAAAGTGTGGTGAGGCAAATATTCCCTGGCAGCCTGGGAACAGGACCACAGCAGAGCAGATACTCCCACTGCATCCACGGAGGGCCCCCACAGGAGCATTTTTATCCCAAAGGACTGCAGCCAGTGGAAGGGTCCTCATGCTGGAGCCAGGGAAAAGCACAAGGAGGAAGGAGCAGCAAAGAGGAGCTGGGGACTGACCTTAAACTGCTGTCCACTCTACCCAGGGAGGGTGGAGATAGAGGAGCCAGGAATGAGGGAGCGGAGGGAGGCAATGTGTTTTAGTCTTGGTCTTTGTTTCTCACTGTGCAACTCTATTTGGTAATAAATTAATTTTCCCCAAGAACAGTCTATTTTTTTGTGATACTAATTTCTAAATTATCTCCCTGCCCTTTACTTGACCCACAAACTTTTCCATCTTATCTTTTCCACTGATGAGAAGGGGGAGTGAGAGTAGCTGGGTGGATTCCTGGTTGCTGGCCAAGGTCCCCTCATCAGGAAGTTAAAATCCATGTGTGCTGTTGAGGCTATTTAGCACAATGGTTTAATTTCAGTTGCTTTCCTATTAAAGCATTTTCCAGAATTTGTGTGTTCGAATGTAGTACATCTGTGAGATCAGCAGAATGTGAGTGATGTCTTATTTAAAATTTTGAAGAAGCTCTTGAACGATACTTCTCAGCTAAGGCCTGGAAAAGGCTATTCAGTTCTAGGGTGCTATGCCAGTTAAAGTTTGTTCACTAGAAGCAACTCGTGTGTTTTCATAGCTAATTCTGATGAGAGAAATTAATATTTGGCAAATGAAGAGAACTTGATGTGGCAAATAGTGAGCTTCTGGAAAGATTTGAGATAAATATTGTAATAAAAAATATGTTAAGAATTGTCCTAGAGTGTCTCCATTTACAGAGAACAGATGGCATGGAGATTATTAATGGCATACAAAGCTTTTTACCTCTTGGTCATGAGTTTGAACTGCCATGAGGCTGGACATGATTGAAAGTTGTGACCATCTGTCTAATGGCCTACATGAAATGAGTTAGTTGTCTAAATCCAGTTACTAAAGAGCATCACCTTCATCATCATGCAGATATCACAAATAATATCCATTTTTGTCTTTAATCAGTTTGCCTTTTGAAAAGGAAATAGCTTTTCACGAATAGCCAAATCTCCTGTGGATTGCGTATTTATTTCTGCCACGATGTGAAGTTGCTTTGTTTTTCCACAGATATGTGACTGTACACATTAATTTAAAATATCCTGGTTTTAAGGAAATAGATAGATGTGCTGGGTTATTATATTGAAAGAGGCATTTTATTTCTGTTGGCAGCTGCCAAGAGTCTTAATCTGACTCTGATCCCACAGTTATGCCACTGCAGTACCTTTGCTATGCTCTGTCTCCATGCAGATGGAATGTTCCAAAGGTTTTAAGGCCAATTTTATTAATTTTCAACTTAACTTTCTGGCTCTCTAAAGCTCAGAATGATATTAGCAAACTCTGTACTCAGTTGACCTTGCAAAGCAAATGTTGCTGTTTTTTTGTTTGAACACTTGAATGGTGTCAAACAAAACCTTTTTTTTCTAAGCAGATGTTTGTAAGAAAGTCTGATATAAAAATCTGGGCCTTTTGATTCTTTAGCTTTTAGATCATAGACTTAATTTGCAGACAGGAAAAATTCATAAATGGGGGAAAAAATACTGCCTTGAGAAGAAAAGAAACAGAAAAACCTTTGCACCCCTAACTGTTGTCTTTGATGTGCTTAGTGCATGCACTGTTGAGAAGAATTTTTATACAGAGCTGGAAAATTTATTAAGATATTTGACATGTTTCATTATAAACAGCTTTTGGAAAGGCTTGAAATGCTGACTGCTTTCTTTTAGAGGATTATAAAAACACAACAGGTCATGCTGAGGATTCCTATGCTCTGTCTGGAATGCTAATAAGCACGTGAAAGGACTTCTCATCTGCATCAGTCCTTATGTTTTTCCTATTCTTTTAGTGACCAGTTTCCTAATAGGTTACCATGTAATGAGGGAAGAAGAATTTATAAGGGGATAGGAAGATTAATCTGAATCTACTTTATCATAGCCAGATGTTTTTATTTCACTGAAAATATTTGTGAATACTTGCTTTACTTCTGTGTAAGAAACAAAACTGTACTCAATAGATATAATCCCAAGTAATTTATTCTTTTACAGTTTGATCCTAAACTCGTGCTTTTTCACTCTCATTAAGATTATTCTGTAAAATATGCATAGCATGTTGGTTTTGGCTCAGTAAGTTGACGCATGCATTGGCTATGCATAGATGGAAGGAATTCTGAAATAACCAGACTTTCTGCGCCCTCAGTGTCTTCCCTTATTGAGAGATTAACTTGTACTATACCCACTGAAAGGGAGGCTTTTCTGGTGTGCTGAATAACACTTCAGATAATATTCTGTACATTCTGTAACTATGCTGCAGTATGAAGAATAGGGAGAGAGCTGGGGATGAGCTTGCTTATATAAAAACTAAAATTGTTGCAGGACAAGATGCTCATGGTGAAGCAAGAGGTAGTTGGGTGTTTCCCCCTGAAAAGGTGAAATGCCTATTTCAAAGTTAACATTACTCCCTCTAAGTGGGAAAGAACACGGATTACAACCTAGTGAGAGTGATAGGTTTTTTTTGCAGTCTGAAAGCAACCCGTTTTCTCTATTTGTTCTTTTGGTCATAGGGCAGTCAAACTCCAAAATCAATGAAAGAGGAGTTTGCTGAAGTTATAAAGAAACTCCACTAAAATGCTGATAGTTATAGCCATCCACTGCTTCCTCTGAAACCATTCTGAATATTCAGGATTACGGAGAGACAAAATACTATTTATTTATTTTTAAGTAATAGACTTTGTAGCTTCAGCACCAAGAAAGGGAAATAAAGGAAGTAATTGATTTTTATACCGAATGAAAGCCTGTGATGTTACTGTCTTCTTGCTCTGTTGTGATACTCATGGTCAGAGAGATGACAGAAGTTGGCAGACACTTTCATAATGGTTAACGTACTTCAAGTTTTACTCTGGAATTAACATGAGAGGGAGGTTGCTTGGAGGACATCCTTCTCTCAACTCCAGAAGCATCGGTGGAATTGCCACAAACAGGACACCTCTCCCCCAGTCCATAACAAAATAAACTGTGTTAACTGCCTAGGTCTAATATTGTTAGTACATTTAGTTTTAATGATCTGTGTGCAGATCAAGTCTAGGTGCTTTTCAAATGTTTAGTTGTTTTTAGTGCTTATTGATGAAGTTACAGGCTCTGTTAGGGACTCGGTGGAATTTTGGCACCTTATGCAGAACTGGAACACTCTTAGAGGAAAGGCAGATCTTAAAGGCTTCATTTGGTTTGAGCATGATGCTGGGCAGTCGATCCCTGTATGGGCCATTCACTTAACAGTTGGACTTGATGGTCCTTGTTGGTCTTTTCCAACTTGGAATAGTCTGTGGTTTGTGGCAGGTAAACCCAGTGTGTGTGTTCGCTTTCCTTTGTTTACTGCTGACTAGGATGGTGAAAGCAGAGTTTCCCTGCGATGATGTGCAGAATTTCTTTAACTTGGCACTGACAAAGCTGTGTATCAGTGAGAACCAGCTGTTTGAATTTGCAGAAAGAAAATATGTGTCATTATCTGGGAATGTTTTATGAGCTTCTGAAGCAAGGTTCAGTGGTGCCAGTCAGCGCTGTTCTGGCGTGCTCCGTAGTGTCTGCAGTGTTGGTGCTGTTCTGCAGCTGCTGAGACTGTCAGGCTTTAAACACACTGTAACTTTATCTACTGTTGGGATTGAAATAACACGGTTTCATTTTTGCATATAGGATGTTGGTCATTAATATGCAAGCAGATACCCAATTATTATTTGTCCTGCTGTTTTCGATTCAGGCAGACTGTCAGTGCCGGGATTGGAAACAAGCTCCGTGGTGCGAAAGGTCTCTCTCGTTTGTGAACAGTTCTGACATGCACATTGACTTTCTAAGGCTTCTTCAGTCATTAGGCAGTATTAAATGTCTTGCTTTTTTGGTAATTTTCAGGGTGTTTAAAAATGAGTTTTACTACAGCATTTGAAATAATAGAGCTAATATCTTTGAATATACTTGACATGTTCATGTTTGTCTCAGGTAATTTATAAATCTGTGCTGATGAAATTAATATAAGCTAGGAATAATATGAGCTTCACAGGTAGTTGAAAAATACAATTGGGTTTTGGTTGAGTCTAAAAGCCACTTAATTAGAAATAATGCAAGTCAATGTTTTACAATTCCATGTGAACTCTGTCTTCAGAGTCTGCAGCTTCTGTAAAAATGACTAACTAGGTGCTGCAGAAAATACTGGTTAGCTTATTAGAAACTACTAGTGGGGGAAAAAAGAATCTGAAGCAAAGCAAAAATACTTGGTCTAAAAAGCACATGTGAAATGTTTCCACGTATTCTGCCTCATTTCTAGTCTTGAGCTGAACTAGATGCATGTGGAGTTTTTTTTGCGTTTTATACTTTGTTCAGTGGCTTCACTGATGTTAAAACTTGATTCCTTTGTGCCAGCAACAGATTTACTGGGTAGCAGAACCAGCCTTGTACTTCTGTAAGCGTAGAACTAACTTTGTCCCTGTTAGAGCACTTCTTTAGGCACAGAGGATTTTTCATATTAAATTCATCAAATAACTTTTAAAAAAATATTACTATATTTGCTTAAAACTTGTATTTGATTTTTTTTTTCCCTAGGATAAGAACTGTAGCTAATAAGAATGTATTTGTTGCTCCTCTGTGAGTCCTTGTCTTGGACAGAAATGTAGACCTGAGAGGATTTTCAGGGTTTGGGGTATTCTTTGCATAAATATGCAGCAAGATGTGGATTTTACTTCCTGAAGAAAAGGTTGTTAATATATTTTATTTGGAATGGAAGCTTATATGGCACTGGTAGTTATTACAACTCGATCTACTCTTCTACACAGGAATCCTAGTAACATTCCTCTGACCGATTAATTTTGTCCTGAAAGAGTAGTTTTGTCACAGAAGCTTGTCATGGTTTATTATCACACTTGCACAGAAGCTTTGGAGGGCGTTTTGTATATTTTGGGTTGATCCTGGGTAATGACTGAGGCATGTGTCGTGGTGATTAAGCTTGCCAGATCTTCCTGATAAAGTATTTTTGTACTGTCTTGCTTTGCTGAGGAGATGTACTTGTTGGGATTTTCCAAGTTTTTTGGAATTCAAGATCAAATAGATTGATAAATAATTTTGGAGCTGAGACTCTGCTGGGTTATGTGCAGCCCTTTCTGACTTAATGGGAACTTTGTTAATTTTGAATTCCACGGAAGCAGGTAGGCTGCTATTTGAGAAGGAACCATGCTGTTTGGGAAGTACTCCCAAATGTGTCTCATGTTTTATTTTGAATAGTGTGGAGCATCATCTGCTCTAAGAATGCATTTAGGCTACAGGCTTTCGCAATTCATGGTGCTGTTTATGGTCCCCGGCTAGATCCTTAGGAATTTTATTTTAAAGCAAAATTAAATAACATAATTTTCTTTCCTCTTGATGATTTTGATTCTTGTTAGAGCTGTGAAATATAACCCTCTGCTAAGAGATGTTTGATATTATTCTGCACAATCTTGCTCACAGTATTTACAGCATTGCCAAACTATAAATAGTGAGCAGAACTATTTATCACATTCTGAAATGATTTTTTTTCCTTATCAAAAAGAGGTTCTTGAGGTTTTGTTGGAATGATCAGTAAGTGAAGCACTGAGTGCAGAACATTAAGTTCTCTCCTACCAAATATGTGTTAAGGTGCTACCTCATGTATATAAAAAGTTGTTAAACAAATTTGGCTTACCAGGGTGAGGTTGGCCCCATTTGTCATCTTACAGTTTTTGAATCATCTTTTGGCTTCAGAAGAAGCAGAATGTTAAATTTAGCAATGAATATCTTCAATATGAAATGTGGTAAAATTCAAGTGATAAGAGGCACCTTTTTTTTTTTGGTGCCTTTTTGTGGCTACATTCTTTTTAAGTAGAATGTCCTCTAATTTTGGGATATTTTTAAGCAAAAATCTAAAAGATACTACTGCACAAGAGCATGAATGAGATGACTGTTTCAATAAAGTAAGAACTTTATTGACCTGAGGTGGTGGTTTTTCTTTTTTTGTTTGTCTTTTTTGATACTGCTTTTGTCTGACTTAGTTCAGAAACTTAGTTGTGTTCAGAGAATGCAGGTCTAACTCACATGCTGAATTCTGTCTGATAATCTGATTTGATTTCTTTAGTTGCTCTCCTAATACTTAGTTAAAGAGATATTTTTTCTAATAGTTTTTTGAATCCCAAAATAGATTTAAGCCTCACGGGGGAAAAAAAGAAATTTTCTGATTTCAGCTTTCTAGTTTAGAGAACTCAAGAGTGATGATCGGATATAATGCATAAATCTATAAAATATTAAATTTGTCTAAATTTCATGTCAAGAGCTGGTGTTGTGACAGAAGGTACACCTGCCTCTCTAGGCTGGTTCTACACAACTGCAACGTTTCTAGCTCCGGTCCTCTGCAGTGAAAACCTTTTTATGACTATCCTGTTTCAAGCCTTGCAATGAACATCCTAAGCTCTCACCTTTGTATGGCTGGCATGTTTATCTACAGTGTTTTCCCCTGAAATAACAATTCCAAATGAAGCTTCAAAAGGAGCTAAATCATGTTGAAATCAAGATTTATTTTCCCTACTTCTTTTGTGCTGTCTCTTGATATGGACAAAAAGGAACTCACCTTATGAATACAGAGCCAAGAATTTACTGTTATTCCTCTTAATGTTTTTAGCAGTCTTAATAATTCAAACTACCTAGTTAATACAGGAAAAATCTCAAAAATTAATGTTAATTCTTCATCTGTATCCGTGTAACCAGTAGCCTACACGTATCAGAAAAGCAGCAGCGGATTTGCTGATGTGGTAAATGAATCTTCAGCTTGCAGCTCTTTTAATGAATTTATTTTGCACTTTGTGTGCTGCACTTACAGGCTGGGGCAGAGAGGATTGAGTGATTCTGGGTTCTATTGAAAATTTGTGGACATAACAAATGAGGGCTTGTGCTGCTGCATGTAGCAGCAGCCTGAGAGCTGAAGCTCAGTGCAGCAGACATCCATATTTGAGGGAAGAGGAGAGAATGATGGAAATAGACATTCAGGCACAAATTGCGTGGCTGCTGATGTTCAGTCAGTCTGCACCCACAAAACATAATTTGACTGAATTTCAGTATGTGATTTATTAAGGTGATGTTATCTCATAGGAACACATCTTGTTTGGATACTCTTGAGTCAGTTTAAAGCAGAGTGTTTCAGTTTAGATTTAGGTAAAAAAATTGCAAAACTGTGTAAAAAATTTTTTGTTCTGAAACTCTTAAACTTAACAAGGTTTGTGGTATGATAAAGAAATACTGTTCTGTCAACTGCAGAGACATGATAATATAAAAAAGGACAGTGTTTCTATTTTTTCTTTAAACCACCCAAAAAACACGGTTGTAACCTGTGCCAATATATATTTCTGTTTCTTCCTTGAAAGAGTTTTGGCGCACAATAGGTTTAAATTATTTGGGGCATTGTGCCCTAAACTTGTTAGTTATGCGAGATTAATCAAGTTTTGTGTAATGACTCCCTTGACAGCTGTGGAAGCTATTTCTTTCTTGAAAGAATTCAAGTAGTGTAAGTGTGGGATCTGAATCTTGTTGTACCTCCGTTATTTAAGAGAATGATTTACTAACCTTGTGGCAGGCCTTTCAAAACCTTCATGCTTCCTGTCAGTTGTACCCAGGTGGATCTGAATTTCTCTGTAGCTCACCAGGACATAGAGGAACTTTTGAAAAGTAATACATCTTGCTAGTTCTTGAATAGATGGTTGCACTATTATAAAAAAAGTAAGAGGAATATTAGTTTCATTTCAGTTTGGGCCTTTTTTTGTTTGGAGTCTTTAGGATTTTTTTCTTCCTATGGTGGTTTTTTGACTTCATACTTGCATTTTGTAGTATGACCATTCCCCTAACCCACTAATGCTTGTGTGTGTTTGCATGCCATGGTTAAAAAAAAGTTCGATTCTAGCACTGGACTATGAGGTATTAGTAAGGAAAGAAAAAATAAGGAATATGCGAGTTCATTTCTGTAGTTCTTAGAAATCATTTGCACGGGGAACAAAATACTGTGAAACAGAGGGATAAAATCACAGGAGCAGTAGTGTGAGCTGGGCAAGAAAACAGAGTTCAAGATGTGTTGAATTGTGTGTTCTCGAAGAGCAATGTTCAGATGCCCAGGCTGCAGCTTCAATTCCTGAAGTAAAGATAAATTATGCGAACTGAAATAAGAGGGCTCAGCAGAGGAAATGCTGGGATTTTTGAGCTATAAAGAGTTCTCAAAATAAGGCTTGTGTGTGAACTTTCCTGTAAGGGAAATATTGTTGAGGGTGGTATTATGCTGATTTGGAGTTGATTTTTATGAAGCAGTGAGACAGACAATACTTGCTGAGATCTAAACTTGTGAAAGAATGTGTAATGGCCAGTATCTACCCAGATAGTGGCATCACATTCTGAACCCTAAAACTTCACAGGATCAGTGAGTGTGGATACTGAATTTGTAAAGGAGAGCTAACAAAGGGTATTTCATCTATAATTATTAGCTACACTTCTTCAAGCTCAGGGACACACTGGTTTTTGTTGGCTGTTACCCTGCAACTGTAGTTAAGATGACAGGAAGTATTCAGGGTAGCTGAGAAATGCAGAGAAACTTTGTTCACTCATCAGATAACATGCTCTGTGTAATCTGTACAACTGTGCTGCAGTGAAAATCAGATCAGTGCTGCTGGCACCAGTCTGGTGGGCAAGTACAGAGAATACTGACAGAGCTGGTACTTGGAGGCAGCTGGTGAGTTGCTGCTTCATCTGAAATTTAAGTGAGTCACACCAAGGAAAGTGTTGAGCATGTAGTTCTGGATAACAGCCTCTGATGATGGGATGCAGCGTGCTGGAGAGCAGCTTTACAATCACAAGTTCAGCATTGTTTTACTGAACTGAAAATGGCAAAAAACATGAATCAGTCCATTTGCACAAAGTTAGCTTTCACAGCAAAGGTTGCTTTCTTAAAATCTGCGTAGAAGATTTTAGACCATTTACTATTTAAATAAGTTGTAGGCTTAGTTGGCAGAGAATGCTCACATGAAAGCAGAATACTTTCAGTTTGGCTGTGTTCTGTCTGATCAGGTTTGTTACTAATAATTGGAGATGGCAAATTTCAGTCTGAATAATTCAGTGAACAATGCTTCAAATGCCTCCCTGGTGGGATATTTGCTTTACTGACTAGAAATATAAATGTTGACTGAATCTGGTTAGCAAAAAATTCTAAGATGCTTTGCATCTAAGAAACAATATGCACCATCCTCTGATGATTGTTGCACAGCAAAAGTGATGGTGTGTTTAAGGCATAAAGCCAAAGTTGGAGTAATGAACTTGTTTGTCTCAGCTGAAACAGGTATAAAAGAGGCCACACTTTTCCTTTTTTGTGTGTGTGATTAGGTCATAATAAAAAGATCACAGTTGAGATACTGGGTGGGGGCTCTTCACAAATTAACCAGGCTGCTCAATATTAGATCTTGAATTACCTCAAGAAATTCTAAGCAGAAAGAAAGGAAAGTTAATTTGATGTAATTACGGACTATTAGGGAATGCTCACTGAAAAAGTTGATGTAGTACTACACATACAAAAAGTGTCTGGAGCAATTGTCAACATTGCAGATATTTTGCTGTGAAAGAAATGAGCTTAATGAGAGACTGTCTCAGCTGACTGAAACAAAGGAAACTTCCCAGCAGGTAGCAATTGAGGCAAATAATAGGGTTAAAATGTGAGAAGTATGTAGTAAGGTTTGCTGGGTGAAATGATCCAGCACAGTCTGTTTCTGGTTTCTCTGTCTTCAGATTTTAAGGTGTGATTTAAAAATACTGAGTTTTGCTTATCCACTACAAGAAGTAATATTTGTATGGATATGGTGAAGCATTAACTACTGCAAGTAGTTTCTAAATTTAAAGAATATGGGGTTCTTAGGTGTTCCTTTTTTTCTGTGTGATCACAATACCAGCTAAATTAGGAATACAATGTGACAGTTGTCAAAAAAAACCTTATTATTCATCTCTCCCACTTGTTTTTGAGGTATCTATACATTTTTTCTTCTATTATATTGAGTTAATAGTAGGAAACTTTTACAGAGAATGTGTTTAGTTCCAGTTATGTTGCCAGGTTACACAAAAAATACAGGAAAAAAGGCAGCAGAAATGCCGAGATTCAATTCAGCCTGCAGTTGTCTTTCAGGAACTCATCCCAGAACTTCATCAAGCCAGCATAGTCCTTCGACATCTGCCTAGAGAAGAAGAATCCAGATGATCTGCCTTTATTTGGAAGATGGGAAAGTAGGGCTGGTTAAATACAATTTTGACCTAAAGAGATTTTATATTGTCATAGGAATGTTATACCTTCTGTTTTTTCCAGAGAACCGACACAACAGGTCTGTAGTAGTCAGGATGACGTAAGTCATTCAAGACCATGCTTAAATGTTTAAGGAAGAGAGCTTGCTGGGCTTTCCTTTCAACCAACAGTGCGTTTTGGAGTAATTCTGTACTCATGTCAAAAAAAAAGAGCATCTAAAACAGAAGGCAAGCAAACTTACAAACTTTGTTTTCTTATGGTTCAAAAAGAATTATAGGGATTTTTAGATAGATCAGACAAAGCTCTTTGCCCTGAAAATTTTGTGAGTTTTTTTCAGATTAGGGCAAGTTGTTCTGTTTGTTGACAGGCACTAAGGAAGCAGCCATTTGGTGCACAAAGATATTTTGCTTGGTGATTTGTAAATACTGGCAATCTACAGGAGCTGGAAATTGTTTATTTTTTGATTTCTACTTCATGCAGGGAAATTTGGGGTTGAAGTGGCACATCAGCCTGCATTTTACTTGAGACAGGAACTGATGCTGATTTACAGCTTAAACTTTTTATCCTGCCCTGAGTTCCTAAATACCAAACTGTATGAAACTTTGTAGCCCAGATGAAGCCAGAAGCATGTGTCTGGCCTTAATCAGGCTTAAGGACCATATATCATTCTCCTGTTTCCAGCAGTAAACACAGTGGCCCAAGTATTTATGATACTGCCCTTAATATCTCTATCTTCATTTGATGAATTTCTAGAGCCAGATGTGGGGTTGTACATAATTGGCTATCCTCATTTGATTGTTGTTCCATAAACTTGCCTAGCCCCTGGTGTAATATTTAGCTTTGACTTATCTTTTGGCAAGGAGTACAGCGGGTTTATCTCCCATTGCAAGCAAACTGCTTCCTTTTGTTTTAAATTACAAATTCATTTTGATATGTACTGGCTCACATATTAGAGTGTACAGTGATACTTAACTGCTCTCTGTACCACGGGTGACTATGGAGAGTTGTAGTCATGGCTTTTAAATGAATTAGCTGCTGCTGCTGCATGATTTTGTCATTGCTGTTGCTCATTGAATTTTCCTCAGTTTTTTTTTGTCTTGTAGATGAGGTGATCAGAACTTAACACAGTATTCAAGATGGTGACAAACTGGGTTTAGACTGTGGTCCAATGATGGCCTCTGTTTTGTTTTGTTTTCCTAATAATCACTAGCATTTCATTTTTTGGGGGGGACTCCCTCCCCCAAACAACAAAATACTGGATCGATTTTTATAGCATTATCTATTATTATACCAGAGCTTTGTTCCTGAACGGAGATAGTCAACTTAGCCTGCATGTGTATCATGACTAGTACTGAAATTTATGTCCCATTTCACTGGAAGCCACACAGTCTCATTAAGATTACTTTTAAGTTTTCACTTGCCCATTGTACTTAATATTTAAAGTAATAGCAGCATTTTTATCCTCATTTTTCCAGATAATTTGTGTGCATTTTTGTTTACTGCTGTCTATAGACTTAGCTTTCGGTTGAACTGAAAACCAGAATGAGATCAGAATTGTCAAGGTGGTAATTTGCAAACTATTTATGGGATGGGTCTCTGCCCATGGTATCAGAAAAAAAATCTATTTCCTTTTGTTTGTTGAACTCCCTGAGGTTATTTTTCCTGGTTGTTCCTGCTCAATATCAAGGTTTCTCTTTGTCCTTTATATAAGCCAGCTCCATTTCCTGGTTGTTTGCACTTCTAGACTTTCTCCCTCACTGTTCTTCAGGTGTGTGAGCAGCTCTCCATCAACATAAGCAAGCTGCTTCACAGCACTACTATCCATTGCAGATAAGCACAGTTCTTTTCCAGTGACTCTGGGAAAAACAGTCTTTGACTTGTTTCAAGTCATTACATCTTTATTCAGCTTCTGTGAAATTACACTGAAACCTCTGCTTGGTATTCTGTTCCTTTCTCCTCAGGCACAGTCTCTTTTCTGTTGTGTGGTTATTTTTGTGTGTTTTTTTTTTTTTTTCTTCTTGGAGATGTGTTAAATTAGCAGGCATCATAGTAGGAGCCTGGTCTGTGTTTTATGAACTTTACTACCACAGGTAAATGAAGTAAGTTATACAGAAAGCAGCAGCTGCCACTAAATGTAGGGGAAGCCCTTCTGTAATCACATGTATCAACAAGGATGCTGACTGTATTTATGGGATCTGAGATTCTGATTTTCTCTGTTGTGCCATTAGGCTTTCAGGTAAAGTTTAAAAAAACTAACTATTTATCTTTTTCTTTTAATTTATTTCCTAAGATATTGTGATGTGAATTGCGAAAAGTAAGCATGGTAGGAGTTGGGTTTTGTTTCCCTGCACACTCTTGTTTTTGGGGGCTGGCTTTTTACTTGATGTGAATGCTTACATATTATTACGGTTCCTGAAAGACTCCAAATTCACTTACTCCAAAGAAACTCAATTATATTTGAGCTGTATTATCAACAGAGGAAGTGGTTGGACTGGAGTGAGGCTGTGTTAATGAATGAAGTGAGATTAGGTGATGGGGTGCTCTGGATATGGGTGAGGAATGAGCCTGTTGTGCTCAGCTGAAGTGGGAAATAGGGAACATAATACAGAAAGGGAGTAAGCCACTAGGAACTGAAACAAGAAGATTATTTGAGAGTGATAAACTTCATTAAAAGAGGCAGATGCAAAAGGCCTTGAACTGCTTGAAGAATCTGGAAGAGAATCCAGAATTCCTGAGTCTCAGGCTTGGTCAGGTGTTGGCAAGTAGCCATGAAATCCACTAACAGCAAACACGTGCTCCATTTCTCTCTTGCTAGTTCACACAGCTACTGTAGGTTATAATCTTTTATCAGTTAGGACTGTCAGCATTCATGTGACTTCTTCAATTTTAATTTGCCCCCCATTCTCCTTGTATGTATTATAATTGTCTTTAATTACATGTTCACACACTGTCTTCCATTGGATTCTTACTCAATTTAATGGGTGGTATTTGGAGAATGAGCTATACAGTTAATGAAGCTGTTGTCTCTAGGGTTTCTGCTGTAGCTTGGTGCAGAAATAAAGCCATGTAGTGAATGAAACAGATGAATCAGGGAGAGGAAAAATAAGTCTTCCAGTGTAAGCCATTCCAGAAGATGACTGTTCTCATGACTTTCAACTCTGAAGTTGTTTAAACCAGCTTTTCATATGTCTCCATAAAAGTGACTTTAATATCTTGTCACTTCCATGGAAGGTGTCTCGGAGTGGCTTTCCAGACACAGCAGCACAGTAAGGAGGACTTGAGTTACCTCGCTGGAAATCTGAAGGAAGGAAATTCTTTGAACTCGCGACTACAGATGGTGCTGTGTTGTGCCAGGTATAACAATCTTAAACTTGTGGGATGCTGATGAATCCATAACCTGTTTCAAGAGGGAAGAGGGCATAAGAGACTTCTAAACCAGAACTGTGTGTCTTTTGTTTTTTTTCTCTTCTCCATTTTGAAGAAATCTTGGGAGTGTACTGTACTGTACCCCATCTTGTTCTAGGCTGGTCTGTCTCACTGCCCTTGAGCTGTTTTTTCGTAAAAAAACAGTGGAAGGGAATGAGAAGTTTTCTGCAGTGCATGTGTGTGTGGGATAGCTGGTGGTTGTGAGGTTAGAGAAATTTTAATGGGCCACTGTAAACATCTTCAATTCCAACTGTGATTTATTTTCCCCAGCTTTGAACAAAATTATAGCAACATCTACCTTTACCTAATGGGAGTTTTTTGGTAAAAGTAAATCATAAATAAAATGTTTCTAGAGTGCTGAGATACATTGATGAAGATGGATAAACACAAGTGCTCAATTCAGAGAAAGACAGTTATTTTTTTCGATAAATGATTTTAGGAATGCATTTAAGGATCAAGAGAATTGAGGTACTAGTTCATATACTTTATGGTCTGAACTTTGAAAATTTTATGTAATACTCTTCTATTTTTAATGTCTTATGTAAAAAATGTAGGAGGAAGCCCTTTTAAGAACTTTTTCTGTAAATACGAGCTTAAAAAGTAAAATTTTGACTATGGGTAATTAGGCTTGATGATATACCATTATTGTAAAAGGAATACTAACAGAATGTATACTTTTTTATGGTACTGTATACTTTTGTCTTTTTGGTATAATTAAGAGAAGTAAATAAACTCCCCCATTGTAGGTGAAAAATCAGGGATATTTTTCTTGAACATTTTCATTTAAATTATTTTCTTTATATAAAATGTTCAACTATTTCTAACAG
Source organism: Eulacestoma nigropectus (assembly GCA_013397775.1). NCBI lineage: Eukaryota > Metazoa > Chordata > Aves > Passeriformes > Eulacestoma > Eulacestoma nigropectus. The sequence goes on along the minus strand of VZTE01000365.1, from coordinate 756,224 downwards.
AATTGGAACGTGGTTTTTTTTAGAATCATCAGTCCCATGTTATTACCAGATAGACAATGGCACTTGAAAAATAAAAGCAATAAAACAGAATGTGGATTTTAAAATATTTACACTGACTCCAATTGCTCAATTATTAAGAGGCTTAGGATTCTTGAGGATGACCTTTAGTTGAGTTGTTAACCAGTTCTATTCAGTTTTCTTCTAATTAACCGAAGAGCACTTAAAAACTGGTATTTCAAAGTGTGAAAAAAATCAAAGCTAACCTTTCACCTTGTTTTAGGCTTGTTTTTTATCACAAATTATTTTTGCCTTTCTCAAATTGCCTTCTGAATCACTGGCTTTATTTCAAAGTGATAATAACATTATGTATTGACAAACTGATTTCAACACTGGTTAGTGTTAACCTGCTCTTTCTTAAAAGTTTGAGGAAAATGAACAGAGTAAAGGAAGGGCCTGTGGTATTTTGTGAAATGGAGTGGTTTTTAAGGAAGGACCTGTACTTTCGCTAGGATTTCCCTATTTTCCCCCCACAAACAGGAGTGTGTTTGCACGCCCTGTCAAATACATGCACAGCAAACATGGCTGCACTCAGACTTGGTGCCTTTGCTGAAAAAATTGTCTGTGTAAGAGAATTCTCAAGGATTTCTTGTAGTTTAGCTTTTTGTAGCACAGTTAGTCCAGTTCAGTTCAAGTAACTGGAAGCTTTGGCCAAAATGACCACGCTGTGTACCTGCAGGTCCCCTGTGGTGCCTGTGAAGTTGGTGGCATGGGGCATCAGCAGTCCTGTGCCTGCATGAACATTTCCAACTGGAGTTTTCAAACATCTGCATCCTCATTAGCACAACACTCTCTGATGCAGTTCCTGGGGAGATGGAAAGGGATGTGTGTAATTTTCCTCAGTGACACATGTATATTAGGCTCAGTATTTTATTTTAATTTTTCTGCAAGGCTTTCCCAAAAAAAAAAAAAAAAAACTTTGCATTTTATAGCTGTCAAAGGATGCTTCATTTAAAGGTGTGCTGATTTTCCAAACCTCAGATTTTTACTGGGAGAAAGTAAGTTTATTATTTTTTCTTTATGTTTGACTCAGAATCATGTGATGGCCTTTTTTGGCCTGTCATGTCTTTTTCAGGCTGAAGGGTCATAGTTATTTCTTCTACAGAAATAATTTGGTACCTTATTACTCCGAAATATATTTCCAGCTTAGCTGCTGGAAGAACAAACTCTCATTTAAGATGCTTCTTTGGCTGGTTCAGTTTTCAAGTATGAGTAGGGAAAAATGAGATTTAAGGCTTACCCCGATGCCTTTTAGTTTCAGCTGAAATCAACCATCATGAAAATATATTTGCCGTTTCTTTTTCTTTCACACATCCCTTTCAGGATATTACTGTGAATTCTAATCTAAGCCTTATCCACTGTGAACCAAATCCTAATGTGATGATAAGACTGGATCTTGAGAGTTGGACTTGATCACATTAACAGACTGGAAACAAGACTAATTTTTGATCTGGAACTCAGTTTAACCCAGTTGCTTTACCACCTCTGAAAGACTGAGTTTGCCACTCAGTGCATTTGCCTTCTTTGGCCAAATGTTTTAGATCAACATGTGTTGTTTCAGAGCCCTCCACAGGAGTAAACATCTAATAGCCAGTGAAGTCCATAACGATCAGTATTTTTCCTGAAAAAATGGCTACTGTACTTAAATGTACAATAGTGCTTTGATTTGTGCTGTTTTAGGAGAAATTAGAGCACAAAACTTGAAAATTAAGTGCATTGTGATTCTGAAAAGAAGGTAAACATAGAGACTATGCTGCTCTTCCTTTTTGAGTAGCAAGTAAACAGAAAGGGAGGTCAGGGCAGTAAAGATGTTAGCACATTTTGCACTTTAGAGATCAGTGTAGTTGCTCGTGGGTTTTTTTTTTTTTCTTTAGAGTGGTAAGATGAAATTTAAGAAAAGATTTCTGAAACTCTTCTTAGTCTCTGCACCACTGTTGTTGTCATATTGCTTTCCATTTAGTAGTTTGCATTAGGACCAATGATTCATAAAAACAAACAAACCACTTCCAATTTCAATGTTTGGAAGGCCTCTGAACTGTTAGAAAATCAGACAAATATTGCAGTCTAACCGGACAAAAAACAGGTTTTAAGTTGCCATGCAAACTTCAGTTTTCTGGCTCCTCCTGTATTGTATTAACATTTTAGTGTCCAGGTATTTGAGAGAGGTTAAATGTTCAGCTGAGCCTCCTATCTGTGCAGTGCGTGTAGAACTAGCTGAGGTTGTATCTCTTCTCAGCCACCTTTTCCTTCCAAACATCAGTGTAAAGATTGATTCTGGGAAGATTTATGTGCAAAACAAAATTTATATAACATTAGGAATCAACTTTGAGGCAGGCTGGTAATTTTCAGTAATCAGTCTGCTTTTAAAAATCAAACTGTAACATTTCTTCCATTAAAATTCTTTGGTTTTCTTACATGTTTGTCATGACTGTTATGTTCTGAAATAATTTGAGTGTTCAAAATTATTTTAGTGAATCTGCAATTGAGCAAGTCAAATTTATCTCTTGTCCTGCAAACCAATTATAGTAAATTACAGTCATTCAGAACCTAAAAACTGTAATAACTGACAGAATTATGAGCAAACTAATGGGTCATTTATTATCAGATAAGTTTGCTTTCATTGAAAATGAATATATACTCGGCTATTTTTCCTTCTAACTCAAGAATGGCTGTTAAACAAAAAAAACTTTTTGAAAGATAGCCTGCTATATTGTCATAATACAGTTCTACCTCATACTGTGTTAACAAAGATCTATTAGATTGGAATAATATTTCACCACTAACAGAACTGACCAAATTAATTTTTATTTCAATGGAGCACTTGTTAACACTTTATAGTTTTCTGTCAGCCTGGATAATAACACCCAGGGGGAAAAAAGTATCATCCACTTTTGCTGTTGCCGAAGACAGGATTTATATGAAAGACTAATCTCACCATTTTGAGTTGTCTTCCTCACCAGAAAGGAGAGGATGTTTTTGTTTAGTAAGTTTGCAGGGTATATCTGTGGAATGAAATACCGCCAACAAAGAAGTCATCATGGGGATACTAGGTGGCTATTCCCATAAAATTCGGCAAATGAAACTATTGTTGTGTTTGCAGATAAATTTGAAAATACATATGCTGAAATCAGGTATGAATGATTAATTGTTTTTTATACAGCAACAGTGTAATCACATGCAAATCTGGATATGCATTCTCTAACACGGGCATGGTTTCTGTACAAAAAGCTAAAAGACAAATAATTTAAGTTCTGAGTAGTGTGAATGTTTTTAACCATGTCGCTTTTTGGGTTATAGCCTTTTCCTAGATTCATATTGGTCTGTTACTTGCTCTGAAATTCAAAAGTCTTTCATAAATCTGCAATTCCTTCAGATACCTTTCAGAGAAACCTGATGCTTCTTTGATCAATATATCTGATCTAATTTGAAATTTAGGTATGAGCTTCGTGTTTAATTGTGTGCCTGAGAGGAGAAGAATGTCAGTTGTCTATAGCTAGAGGCACTTTTGAGAAATGTTTTAATAGGGTAATTGATTGATGTGATCAACCAGCCTAATCTATAAAATCACAGGGAGATGGAAGAGGCTTTTTTAGTAAAGGATAGTTAACAGAAGGGTTCAAAAAGATCAGCCATCATGATTAATATCAGTAAGTGCCAGGAGAATCTAAGCCTCAGACTGCCAAAGAAATAGGTTGATGAAGGCTGTTACTTCTGCTGAACTTAATCCAAGGGGACTTCAGGCAGGATGATAGAATTTGGCATTGTTAATAACTTCTAATTCAATTTATGAGACAGCAGGAAACTAAAAAAGGGTAGAGGGAGACATGTGAAGATGTAACCCATCAAGGATACCTTTTATTCTTCTGAATTATTGGAAGAAATAAAACACTTGGAAGCACCAAAATATTTGGTATGCAGTAATATCTGAACAGTGCTTGAAAATAACATGTTTCACCATCACCTCACTTCTAAGAGCAAGTACAGAGGAAATGCAAAGCCTGGTTATTATTAATTGTGGCACTGAGACATCCAGCTTGGGAATGTGGTGTGGTGCTGGACTTGGCAGTGCAAGGTTAATGGTCAGACTGCATCTTAAAGGCCTTTTCCGATGTGAGGATTCTGTGTATTTTTGACTAAAACTCACTGAAACCCTTGTAAGTTGCCAAGAGGAGGGAAAGAAAAACACCTCTTAAGAAAAGTAAATTTTAAGAGATGCAAGGCCTGTGGTGAATAGGCTGGATGGAATGGTTGTTTTTTTTCATCTGGGCTCTTTGATCCTGTCTTATCTGACCTCAGTTAACTTAGGCAAAATGATTCTCTGGTACAGGTGTACTTGCAGTTCAGTTTTGCTCAAAGTTCTGTTTCTCCTTTGGTTGTTAATTCTTAAGTTGTGATTTTTTTCTGTATTTCTGTTCTGTTGGCCTCCAACATTAGGGCTTTTGTACAATTGTAATGTGTTTGAATGAATATACATTTTGATGCACTCTGATTTGTGATAATTTTTTCATCCTCTTGGTTTTGTGTGACAAAGCAACCTATATCAGTGTCACATTGTTGTAAAGCTGTCTATATCAGTCTGCTTTTTTTAATCACATTGGTGTTATTAGCATCATTAGCTGTTAATGATGTTTGTGGAAAAAACAAATCGGGAAAATTAGAGTTTAGCTAGTAGTAATAATTAAATGTTGCTCATAAAGGCTTCATAAAAACCATGTTAGAGACCACTTTCATAAGAAATTTTATTTTTGAAAGAGAAAATGAAATGGACAGTTTCAAAATCGGTAAATTCAATCTCCAAATAAATATGAAACTCCAAAATTATCTGTGGTTAAATTCTTTCTTGCTGACCAGTAGATACTTGCAATGGCTTGCTGATTACGCTTGAAATTATTTTGACTGTGGCATTTTGATAACCCTGTACCTTTTTTGTTGCGATGATGATGAAGCACTCCCTTAGTCATCATTTAGTCATTCTAGTAATTATGAACAATATGAAAGAGCAGACATTTAAGGCCAAATGACTTTTTGAAAAACTTGGTATGCAATGATTCTGTATCTAATAGTTAAAATTAATAGTTTAGCTTATAATGAAGGAACTAGGATGGGGATTTTTTTCTGTTCCCGTTCTGAAAGAGTTTATTTAATTCATTGAATTAAAAATCTTAAAGCAAGATTTCTGGTTAATGACACGTATAACTTATTATGTTTAGGAATTAGTTTTCCTTCACAAAGAAAACAAATACTAAATGCTAAGCTCAGTTGCAAAACGGGTCTTGAGGTATCATTGGTGAATCATTTATAATCAAATTCACAGACACTGAAGTGTCTGCAAGAAATTTAGTCCTCAAATGCGATGTAAGCCACAGGAGAGTATAAGCTTTGTTTCTTTTTCTGTCCTTATGTCTACAGGAAGGCAGGAGGAATCTATTGCTAAAGACAGGTTTATAAAATGATGAGTAGATCAAGTGACAAGAATTCTGCTACCATAGGGACCATGGGCTAGAATTAAAATATATCAATATATTAAATAGATGATATCATGTGTAAAGAGAATATTAGGCTTCAAAGGAAAGCAGGGGCCCTTGCCAACGGGGACTCTTAGATTTTGCTGTTCAGAATTGTGCAAGCTTGTGTTATCTAATGATGAAAATGCTGCAGAGTTGAAAGACAATTGAAGAAGATGAAGATATAAGAAATAATAATATAAGAACTAATTGGATAGGAAGAATTAAAGTTACTAAGGGCTTAGGGTTTTTTAATGGAAATTATTTCAAGCTTTTTGAGAAGAACAAGAATACAAGTGTCCACATGGTATTAGTATTCTGTATGTTTTTTTGTGTTTCAGTTCATTTAATTGCTAAATTAATTGACCTTTTTTTTAAGTTTTTTTGGAGACTGAGTAAAGGATTCTACATAGTGTAACTATTTCCCCACTCTATTATTATTATATTTATTTCCTTCTATCTATATACATAAATAGCTAGATAAACATTAAGTTGACTTTTTTCTCTGTGGTGAAGAAGCTAAGATAATATTCCAAGCTTGAAGTAAGAATGTGGCTGCCTAAATTGGAAGTCCTTGGACCAAACACTGGTGAGCAATGCCCATCCCTGTCAGTGTTTGCGGCATTTGCAAAATGCCCTTAATAATGTGTTTTAATGTTTGGTCACCCTGAAGCAGTCAGGCAGTTGGACTAGGAGGTGCCTTCCAAGTACTAGGAGGTACCTGAAGTACTCCTTTCTATTCTAATTAACGCTGTCATTATCTAACTCATAAGTTGAGAACGACGTTGTCATGAGCCATGAATTACCATTTAAACCAGAAGGGGATGCGCAAACGCACTGTAATGCCTCCAAAGCCTCAGGCTTGCTTAGTTTTCTTTCTTACCTCATTCACAGTATATTTATCAGTAATAATGTCATTGTAGTTGACTTAAAATGGCAAACGTGATGCCCCTATTGAATTGTTTTTTCACTCAGAACTGCTCAGAGTGTTAATGTAGCTTATGGTCACTTTTTCCTTAAGCTGTCTTTTTGCTGGAATCTAAAAATCCTTAATTGCAGGTTCTCCATGTAAAGAAAGACGTACTTAAAAATGGAAGAGAGAATGGAAGACTCTCACTGATAGCAGATAACAAATACAAATTTTGTTTTCTGTGCTTTTAGTTTGAAGTAGAAAGTGAACAAGTCCAAGACAGCTATATGTAAAACTTATTTTAGGGCACAAGTGTAGAACTTTATGCCCACACTAGATCAGTACATACAATCACAATCTCTATTAAGTCCCACTACAAGCTACAAGTGGAATATTCGTTCTTTTATTAGTCTCTTCTGTTTGACTATAAGTTGTTTTACTTTTTTATACATGGCCGCTTTTCAGCAAATCCTTTCTGATACTGTGGACCCAATTACATATTCTTAGACTGCTTGTACTCTTGTTTCCTTTTCAGAAGTCTTTTTCCTTCATATTTTTAGAGGTAAAGTAGCATTACATTTAAGTTATTATTGTGATGATGAAATAGTTGTTAGTCAAATATTGTCTATTTTAAACATTACCTTGCTGTTCTTGCTATTACTGGGAACAGTATGCAGCCTATCAGTAATTGATTATTTCTTGTCTCATGTTGAAATAAGTATTACACTTTTTATGTGATTCAGTAATGAGTTTGGGCATTCTGCAGTCAAAGGCAAAAAGGAAAAACTTTTCAGCGATGATTCTATTGAGTCTTGTTTTTTGTAGTAATTTGCTGAAGTTTGGCGGAACTTCTGTATTTCAAGTTCCTGGCATCTTTCTTTCCCTTATAGCTGTGTGCCATTGACTGGATAAATATTTCCAATAAAGCTTAGTGTGTGGATAAATTTTTCTCTTTATGTAAAATATTTTCAGTTTATTATATGGTGTTAAGAGCTTCAAACTAACTTTGTTTGGTCAGATCTGCTATGAAGCAGAAACACTAAGGCACCTGAAATGGATACTTTAGTGAGAGTTTAAAGCAATTATGCAAGCCATTAAGCTCTAGATTAGACCAAAATGCTGATCATAACATTGTAGTAAGACTATATTCTGATTGCCACAATAAAAACAGCTTCTGTTATTCAACCACAAAATATTTTCAAAGAGAAGAAATATGCACATTTAAACAAAGCCAAAGTCCCAGCAGAGCTTATGTGCATACAGAAAGGAGATCTAATCTTTTTCTTCAAGAACAGTAGATATGGTGTATTGCAATAAACAGGAACACTAATGTTTTGATACTTTTCATAGTTGATTTACAGTAGTTTAAAAAAATTGTAGAAAACTAACATGATGACTGTGCTGTTTTGTTTGTATGTTGTTTAATTTTAGCAACTGCAGTATCATTCTGTAAACATGGAAAATGCTGTATTCACTGTTCATTGTTTTCTCCTCATCTAAACAGCTTTTTTTTTAAAGCAAGTCACCTACCCAAATAGCCTTTTGTTTCTCTAAAAGATGGCAAAAGATTCAAGGACTCATGGCAAAGTATACAAGTGGTGAGAAAGAATGGCTGCTGCTAATTGGCCGCATGAAACAGTTTTGCTGAAAGATATTTCTATGAGAAAGCTGATGCTTCCTCCTGTGAACATTTGGTTACCTGGATAAATGCCTATTCTTTGCACTTAAGGCTGCAAAAACTGCAAATATATTTAATTACCCATTGACAGCATGTAATGACTATGCTACTATGATTAGTTAGAATTTGAAGTTTTTAGTGGTTTTTTAATGTGGTTTTTTTTTTTTTTTTTGGCAGGATTTTTGAGCTGGTGACTCATATGCTGTGACTGCATTACTTTGGTTTCTTTGGTTTGGGTTCCTTGAGAGGTCTCTGGCATACCCAAATTCAATGCTGTTTGATTTTGCAGATCCCCATTCCACGTGTGTGTGTGTTTTTCACAGTTAACAGTGTGATGTGACCTTTGGAGTCCTGCACGTGCTGTTGCTGACACTGTTTGGGTTTCTCCTAGGCTGCTCTTGAATCTCAAGGATTCTGCATAGGTAGCAATTCTCTCTGGAGTATGAAGTGTGTATTATTAGCCAACAAAGCGTGTTTGTCTGCAAAGTCGTGACACTTTTGCACAGTCAGCTGTTGTATTTTTTCCTTTGACCTGTCTCTCCACTATGCCTTAAAAGGGAAGGTTAGAACACAAAACTGCTGGGTAGCGCTACCTTTGTGAAACTGGCTTTGTAGGTTTATTTTTCACATTGTCTGGTTGCATTTTTTATTAGCTTGCTTTTAGATCAATTTGGATGGATCCTAGACCTTTGTTTGTAGCCTGCAAACCCGCTCCCAAGGAGCATGAGTCCTGTGTGGAAGCTCCTCAGATCATGTCAGCATAACATTGCTCTGCATTTACTATCCCATGGTGGTTATCTGGGGCACTGCCTTTGTCGTGGGATTTTCAGGTCAGGTTTGTCTTGTGTGAACCTGGATGTGATTACATGATAACCGGATGCAGAATGAGTCCTGCCAAGAAGCCCATAGGAAACAAAATTCTGATTCAGAAGCCACTGAGACATTTTGGTAGTTTGGTGAGTGCTACTCATGTGTTTTTATCTGGTATATGTATTACATGAGGTTTTGAGCTCAGGCCTCTTGTTTGCTTTAGTCCAAATATTTGCTATAACTTCTATACTCTGTCCTGAATTTCTGGTTGATTTTTCGTGAGAATTAAAGTATTAGGGGGAAAACATGCTGAAAATAAGGCTGTGTTAATCTCATGCATAGTCTTCCTCCTCCAAAATTACTGGTTTTAGCTCCAAAACAACGCTTAGCATGTTATCTTACATACACTTATGTCTCTTATTCAGAGACCTATTTCTTATGTCCGTATTGCCATCAAAAACAACCTGTCTTTAAGAACAATTGTGAGGCTTGTTGTAACAAAAGGCAAAGCAAGTACAAACCATGTAGGCCGTATTTTGGTACGGTTGTCAGCTGCTGTTGTGCTTCAAAACAGATGCTGCTTCAGCAGGCAGCTCTTCTGAAAGAAATGCCTTTAAAATGGAAGTAAAATGAAGTGCTTGGAGTCAAAAAACAAAACCAAAAACCAACAAAACACTGAGCTCAATACAGTTCCTGATGAGATTGCCTGAGAGCACTGGGAGTGAGCCAAGCATAAAAATTAAATGCCTATCTGCTTTTTGTCTTGGAGAAACATCTTAAAAGCTGGTGTGCTAGAAATGACCAGAAAAATGATCCAGAACCTCACTACATTCTTCCTAGGATAGAGCTGCTTTTCTGAAGCTGTTAAATTGGATCTTCTGTCATGCCTCAGCTGAAGTTCTAAATGAGTCAAATGTATGCAGCTTCCTTGGTTCTCAGCCTCCCACAAATGTTCCCTGCCTTGTGCAGAACAGCGACTTCTGCAGAGAAACAAGATTTTCTAGGTGACTTTGTATAGACCTCAAGCTGATATTATTTAGTTACATATAAATCTAACTGGACAAAGAACTTACAGTACTTCAGGAACATCTATCAAGCTGGTTTTTTATAAGTGTTGCTTTAGTTTTGTGGATTTAAAAAAGAAAACAATTGTTACCCATATATAATATACCTCACAAAAATCATCTTGTTAAATGGCTTTACCCTGTATGTCTGAGGTGAACAGACTTGAAATTTCTTCTTGGTCTAGAGAAAATGTAAACAATTTTCAGGTTCTTGCATCTATAACTATCTGTTTCATAAAGAATCAATCCAAATCTTTCTGTAGTCCTTTGCCCCTGTATGAGGTAACTTTTAGTTACTCTTTTGTGTAATGAACTCTGCAGACAATACAGACTTAGGATCAACATTATAGTTAAGGAATTTCTACAGCCAAGCTGAATGTAAACTCAGTTTTCCTGCTCAACACTTGTGCTGGGTATCAGTACTACCAGAGCATTTCAGGTTCCTAATTCTTAGTTGGACTTTCATTGTCCATGATGTGTGAAGTTGGAATTGCCAATGAGATCACAGTGTGGGAAATGTATCCAGATTACTCAAAAAACCCCCAGCCAAACAAAACTTTATTATACATTATACTGACATCCAAGGTAATGGATTTGTTTCAACAGGCTTTGTTTCAACAGAAACTATCCAAAAAAAAAAAAAGATAAAACTGGGGAAATCAGCTTGGTTTTTGATTTTGTCTTGGTTTGGGAGTGTCATTTTGCTAGTGCCTTTTTAAGTGTGAGGGGTTTTCTTTTGGTGGTGTTTTTCTTTTTTTCCTTTGAAAGACACACTTCAAGTTTAGTTCTCGCCTCTCTAATGAGCTGTGATTCATGAGAAGGAAATTAGTGCAAGGGTAATGCCCCAGCATGGAAGAGACAGAGAGAAGACCAACTCTAAATAAAAAAAAAACAACCCTTTTAATTATTGAATATATTCTAAAAAGTTTGTTATAACACCCTGCTTAAATGTGATTGTTTTCAACTGAGAAGCATCAGATGGTCTGCTGTGAGATGTAGAGAGCGCCTATAGGTTAATACTTTTCAAAAAGAGAGGAGAAGGAAGACAGTAGCAGAGTGGTGGAGAGGGTTTTCTTTGACTCAGTCTATGCAGTACTACACCACCACAATTTTTTGTGATTTATGGTGATCTAATTAAGTCGGAAGATGATCACTCCTAGGTAGCTGAGAAAGAAGTTGTACAAAACTGTAGTGAAGAACAGCTCTAAACAGAGATTAAGGCTGGTAAATGGAAATTTTGTCTCCAGTTTATAAGCTTTTGTGAATATTGGATTTTATAATCCCATGAGAATTTGTAATAAAAATTAATTGAGAGAAGACATCATTAGCTCCTTCTGTTGGTAATGGTTGGCCATAATATCTACCTGAGTAAATGTATGCAAATTGCTTAATTCAGGGACTTCTTAGTATTGTAAAATGCCCACAAATGTGAACATATATAAGAATATTCCTCCCTCACTTCAGTGATTGATGGAGAAATTTTTTTATTACTATGTGAAATGTGTGATAGTGGCTGCTAAGATACATCCAGTGCTCAGCGTGAATCCTGAATTGGTCAATTACACTGTAAAATTTTCAGTGCTAAAGACATTTTGAGGTTCTTACTCCATAAATAAGGGTACTAGAACACTGAAAACAGTCTAATTTTTTTTTTCTATTTCCTGAAAATAGGCAGAAGTCTGATGTATTTCCTTATTCATGAATTTTTTTTTTTTTTTTTAGCAAGATCTACAAGGTAAATTCTTTCTACAGTGGACTCAAACACCACTTTAGGTATTGAAAGGGTTCCTATGTGTTGTGTGGACAACTTTGATTCAAGAAGTAGCAAAACAAATTAAAGATTTTTAAGTAAGAAAATCTGAAGTTCATTCTAAAGAAAACAAGTCTAAGAAAATCTCCATTTAGAATATTTTTGTAGTTTGGTTGGGTTTTGATGATGGTGTATTGTGGTTTTTTTGCTGTTGTTGGCTTTTGAGGGGGAGGAGTAAAAAGAAGCCAATACATATTGGCTTTTTTTTGGCTTGTTTTCCGTTGGTTTCTTGATTGATTTTTTTTTTTTTTTTAGTTTGAATTATACTACATTTTTCCACTTCTGTGTTGTCTGTAAGCTCTAGATTGTCTCTTTTGGCCAGTGTGACACAGTTACATTACAATGAGAAAGGAGAAATAACACACTTCTCTCTCTTTATCCTGCTGAAAAGTGGGCCTGGTATTTCCCAGCAGAGTTTTAGACTGTCCTTGCTCCCACCCCTTCCTAGCCTTTGATTTCTTTTTTTTTTTTTAGCTTTCAAAACTTGGTGCATTCTGAAGAGTTTTTCTGTTTGAATAATGGAGTAATAAAGTGAATTATTTAACTTGAATATTATAGATGCTGACTAAAATTAGTAACTTTCGAGAACTATTACACTGTTGAAATTAACAGATACTAGTATATTGCTTGTAATTTAAGTCATATCAATCTGACAAGTAAATTTTCCCTTGAGGACTTAGTCTTTCAGTATTCAAGTTTCAAGAAGCTGCAAAAGACCCCAGAAGCTCTGTGGTAAACGTGTGAATAAACATGCAAAGGAGTTTGAATGTATGCTTAATTAAATTCTGTTACTTTGTATTCATGGAGAGAATTTGTGAACATTAATTAGTTCATTTGCAAGACAGTCACATTAGCAAATTATTCCTTTCTTTTTATAGGGTCAGATGTTAAAGTAAAAATAGGTGGGGCAAACCTAAGACTGTGGCAGTAGTTTAGCAGACCTGGTGCCAAGTCTTGGTTCTGTGCATTTGCTGTTGGACCATAGCCCTCTGTATTTTCCATGCTGTGCATTGTTTTGATAGTGGCCTAATGACTGGAAAACTTGCCTTTTTTCCAAGTAAGAAGTTGAAAACAGAAGTTAGTTGTAATAGGCTGTAAAAATTGACCAGCACGGTTTCCTCAGTCAGCACACACTTTATGGAACATTTATGCCGAATTTGTAATACCAGATTAAGAAACCTTAGGTATAAGTTTTTAATAAAATAGGAGGAAACTGTTTCTTAGCTCATAGTTGTAAATCATTCATAGACTGATGGAGGGAAAGGAACCTGCCTCCTAATTTATTTTTTTCCCCCATCCCATGATGTTTAAGTAGTGGGGTAGAGTTCTAGGAGAAAAAATAAAGAGGTTGCCTCTTCCTTCATTAAGACTTAGCACATTTTTCCTTTAAATTCATTTGATGTCTATTAAGATGTGTGTTAGTACAGATGGTGATGTAATTTACCTTCCTGCCTTTCACTGAGCCAGCATGAAATGTTCATGTTGCTGCCCGTACCGAGAGCGGCAAAAAACAACACGATCAAAGTTCAGGAAAAAGTGGAATATTTAATTAATTATGATTTGGTTTATGTAACTTAGTTAGCAAGAGTAGCACAGTACTATTGGTCCCTTGATCAACCACCTCCACCTCCTAGAATGATTGGTGGAGACTATTCTACATCCATTTCAAAATATTTCCCTCAGTGTACCATAACAACACGAACTGAACAACAGCAGGTGCAAAGATAAAGAATTGGTTTACAAAACCGTCTTCACTGTTTTTGTCTAGTCTGTGTGAGAAAGCAATGCTCTCACAGAACACTGAGAAAAGGCTGAAGAATTTCTCTGCTTCTAACTTTCCAGCATCCGTATGTTCAGGTCATAAGAAGCAGACTTAAGCTTGCCTTGAGCTCCAATGAGTGCGTGAGTCCAGTCTGATAACCTAAACTAACCTTTTCCAAGCCAGCTCTTGTACATTTCTGCTTTGCAAGAGTTTGCAGTGATAGTTATTGGATTTGGGGCAACAAATACTGAGGGTAGGCCAATTCCCTTCCTTTCTCACCATCTTTATTAATTTTTTCTTTTTTTCTGGAAGACAGTGTTCTCAAATAGATCTCTTCCCTCTCCCCATAAATACAGTATTAAGCAAATAGCACAAGTAAAAGGCATGTTGTATTGCAGCTGTTTCTTCAGCTGTTTCTTCTTACTTGTTGCTTTTTTGATGTAGTTATTTTAGACCAGAGAAAATGAGATTAGTTAAGAAATACTATGCTTTAATTATCAGATCTGTTTTAATTTTGAATATGATGGTCATTTATCAATATCCCTCTTTTTCAGTAATAAAAACATGTTTCATTTTTTTTGGGCTTGCTGAGAGTCTAAAATTGTTTGTAAACACTTATCAAAGTATTCCCCAATTTTGAGACAAGGGGGGAGATTAAGTGACTTTGCCAAAATCTCAAGCTAAATGTCTACCAAAAGCAAGCTCCCCTCTTGAACACTATATGCCCTTTCTTCATTTAATGCATATAAATATCCATTTATTACTAGAGATGAGCTCAGAATACTGGGAAAGAAAATCCCCCATACAGAAAATGGAAGATGTGTGCATTTTTGTGCTGTCAGTTCTTTAAAGGAGGAGTGAAAAGAGGCACAAGGCATGCTGAGATCGGACAGCAGATGGTGTTTTCAAGCACAGGTGTAAAGGTGAAAAGGTCTAAGGGTTTTTTTTATGTATGCTGAAAAGTTAGAAGCAGAGAAATTCTTCAGCCTTTTCTCAGTGGTCTGTGAGAGCATCGCTTTTGCACGCAGACTAGCCGAAAACAGTGAAGATGGTTTTGTAAACTAATTTTTTTATCTTTGCACCACCTGCTGTTGTTCAGTTTGTGTTATGGTACTGAGGAAAATATTTTCAAATGGGTGTAGTTTAGCCTCCACCAATCATTCTAGGAGGTGGTTGATCAAGGGACCAATAGTACTGTGCTACTCTTGCGAACCAAGTTATATAAACCGATTTATAATTAATTAAATATTCTACTTTTTCCTGAACTCTGATCATGTTGTTTTTCGCCGTTCTCTCGGTACTGACAGTGACATTTTTTTCCTGTTGAAGTGTGAGTCGTAGGCTTGCTTTTCAGAGCTCAAGCCTGTAAGACACAGTGACTTGTAGAGCCAAGGCTGTTGAGTGCTACCACTCGGAGCTGTTGAGGCTTGGGAAGGCCTTTTCTTGCCCAGCACCGCAGGGTGGATCTGGCTGTTGATCAGTTAAGTATGAAGTATCAGCTTTTCTGTCCACTGCACAGGCAGAAAATGAAAATGGCTGGTAGTGGGTTACATAGCATCAGCAAAAGCAAGCTAGAAGCCATTTAAAAGAAATTTTGACCTTTAGGTAGGTCAATAGTAGGGTGGGACAAGAGAACCAGGATGAGCAAGAGAAAAGATGGATGGGCTGCCATGTGGTCACTGGGCTCTCAGACTGAGGGGAGAAGTGGATGATGGAGCCTTGCTCTGCTCTGTGATAAAGGTGTAATTGGCCACGTACTTAATTTTTTTGTTGCTTCCATTATTTTGGCCTGGATTGGCATTCTTTATGTGAAATGATGCCCTGTCATCTGCAGGAGTTCAGAGTGGACAGACCTGGTGGTCTTTTCTGGACTTTTAATCATAAAAATGTCTTATGTCAAATGTAAAATGTACATAAAACAAATTGGAGGCCCTCAGTGTGATTGAAGAGTCCACTGCTGCTTATAGTAAGATTAAGTATTAAACGTGAATGTTTTGGCTAGGAAGCCTCCTGAAATGAGATCTGTTGTGGGTTTAGTACTGCCACCTTCATGCAGTACAGTTCTAAACCCTGAAGGGTCACATGGGCATTCTCGAAACAATCATCACAAAGACTTCAAAACATTCTAGTGTTGCTGTATGTTTGGGGAGAATCAACCCCTTTCCTTGGGTGCTGCTGGGAAATGCAGAGAACTGTGCATGTCAAGGTTGTGTGAAGCAGTCGCCGCTCTTTCCCTGACTGCTGTTAACAATCCTGGCTGTACCTGAGGGTTCCCTGCCTGGGGATGTCTTGTTGAGCAGGGTTGACTGGCAGCTTGCACAAGGTCATCTCAGGTGGAGCTGGGAAAGAAGCCAAGCGATGCTGCACGCTGACAGAGTGTGGCTCTGCATTACCCCTCGGCAGCCGCGCTGCCCATCAAGGTGTGACAGTGCTGCTGTTCCCGTGCGCAGGGATTTGTTTACTCCTTGAGCCCGCGTCCACTCCTTCACGTACCTTGAACAGAGCTGCTGTTTTATCTAGCTGTGACAACTGAGCTGTGGTTCCTTCCAAGAAATGAGGGAAATCCTGGAGTATATATTTACGTGGTGGTGGTGCTGTGTGTACGTTTGTTTGGCACCCTTTATTGTAAATTGGTGTTTTTTGTGCTCTCCAAAGGAAGAGTGGGACAAGTGCTTGTTTCTGCCTGGTATTATACCTTTAAATAAAATGGTGTGTTTACACATGGAAGTGTCAACTTCCATGCTATAGCTTTAACATACTCTGTTTTATCTTGTGGTGTTTTATTTGTTGGTGCTTTTGGCTTGTGGAGTTTTTCTTTGTTTTGTTTAGGTTGTTTGTTCTGGGGTTTGTTTTGTTTTTTTCTTGTTGTTTCCCCCCCCCCCCTTTTTTTTTTTTTCTATTTACGTGTTTTTTTCTTTTTTTTCCCCCCCCCCCCCTTTATTTTTTTATCAAGTACAGATGATGTTTCATTCTCTTGGGTCCTTTGCCATGGAATCTTTCAGCTGTGGCCAAAATGATTTTATGTAACTTTCATAAGATGGCAAAATTGTTGTCTTACGTACTTAACTAAGGATGGGGAAAAAAAAAGGTTATGATGGGGCACTTCAGCTGCAGGGATCTCAGAAGATCATTGCCACAGATGAAAAAGCAGTTTGTAAAATGTGGATGCTCCTGGGAGGCTCAGAGAATCTAGTGAACATAGTCAAAGATGGCATTTAGATGATAGGAATGAAGGACTGGGAAGCAGATTTAAGAGAGCAGAGAAGGAACTCACTATTTTCTCCTTGGCTGTTTATGACAAAATGAGTTAGGAAATAATATCTGTTCCATAGGAAATCCTGCTTATTAATTGTCACTCAAATTCAGGGCAAAAATTTTGTTTACCAAAAAAATAGAAATAATGGAAATAATACCTCGATAATTTAGTTTTGCGTATATTGAAGTCTTTTTGCATGATGTTGAATCATTCCCGTTTGATTTTGAAAAATCAAACCATTACAGATGGAAATCCATCAGAATTCAAACAGGAAAACAGAAAAGTTTTAACAAAATGGAAAAAGTTTTAGCAAACTAGAAAAATCCTAGTCAACTGTTTTGAAACTTAGCAAGATAGATAGAAAATGTTTTCAAACTGTTCTGAACAAAACCAATTTTGATAAAAATATTTTTTTGATGAAAAAGCATGCAACTTTCTCTTACTGTGTTTAAGTCCTGTAGGCTATATCACACAGAGGTGAAAATGAGGTAGTTGAAACTATTATCAGACACTTGTAGCTAGAAAGGAGTTGAAAAGGTGGGAGGCTGAGATGGCGTCCTGCTTCTGCTACATTTTCATGTTGCTGCTGAGCATCAGAGTACCTATTTAAAAAGGTACAACTGTTTTTGTATGGCTCACAGTAGACATCAGCTCCATGTTTTAAAGGACCTGACTTACAATGTTGAACTGAAATTTTCTTATCACAGCAAGAGATTCAATGGATGACAATCAGGCTGCTCATAGAGAAGTCCACAGAGTTAGAGTTTGTATTTATATTCGTCTAAAACAACTCGAGGTGAGGGAGTGTTTTTGTTTTTCTCTTTCCTAAGCAGCTTTTAAGGGATTAATATAACGAGATCTGCAAAACTGACTGGAGAAATGACACACAAACAATCAGTTCTATGTTTGTATACTTTTGCATAGAGTTGTACTGTCAACAAAAGCGGTGAAAAAGACTTTGCAAATTTGTATAATCCCAGAGGAATATACAGAAATCATACAGTGCTGATGGTGCACTTAATGAAATAGATGTATATGTAAATAGGAGGAACAAGTTATTTTTACATGCTGTAGATATAGCAAAAAAATCCAGGCAAGACCAAGAATTCCTCCTTCTTGTTTCAAAACAAAGTTGTTTGTAGTAGGAGGTGTCCTTAGGCAAGAGTGAAGAAAAATGCTTCAGAAATTTTCATAGCAGTTCAAACTTTAATTTTTAGAGTAGAGCTTCAGAATATATCTTGGAGTTTTTGTATGTCTTTTTTTATGATACTGTTTGCCAAGATTCCTAACAGAATACATTGATGTGAAATAAACTATCAGGTAACACTCTGAATGCTGTGTTGCTCTGTCCATTCCAGTGAGGTTTCATTAATGATTCTGTGCTTAAATTTTAGGATACAATTTTAGGTTGACTGTCATTATTATAACTTCTTATCTTAAAGTAAGACATCTGCTCCTATATAATCTGTGTGTGTGATTTCAGGTTATGTAACAGCAATCAATCCAAATGCAAGGAAATGAAAGTGCCCACAAGTACTGGCTCCCTTTGCTTTAGGTATTGTGTAAGCAAGCAAATAACTTCAGAAAATGTTAATCAATGACTGCTGGTGTATCAATATGTCTTCTAGTATTACCTGAGAGAAAAATAGGCTGATAGAGTCTTATTTCCCTAATTTCAGAGTACATATCAGTTGTTCTGAGTCTTTACCATGTGTTTATAAAGTAGTAAACCTATCAAAAAAAGCATCAAATCCCAAAAGTTGAAATATATTTCCAACATTGAAATATACCATAAATTAACATGGAGTCTTTAGTGTGATTCAATTCTATATCAGAATTTTTGGTGTGTTTTTTTTAACGGTAAATTGGTGTGTTCTGTGATTGGATTTCTAGAGTTTGTACTAGAGGTGAGGAGAGTATTTAGGTGATGGATGCTGTTTGTTTATATTCTCCTCTAATTTCTCCTAACTTTGATAAATTAATACCTTTACCTAAAAAAGGCAAGCTGCCAGTCCTTACCAAGAACACAGTGATGTAGTATTTGTAGTGTTTTTATCCATCTCAAAAGATACGTAAAGGTCAGAAATAGTTTTGCACTGGGAGATTTTTTTATTTATTATGTGGTAGGCAACATTAGTTCTGTTCTTTCAAGGAACTAGTTGAGTTTAGTAGAGATCATACTTGTTTCAAGAAGAAAATACAGCATTGAAAAAAATATTTGTGTATTTATAGAAGTACATATAAAAGAAGTGGTGCTTTACTGTGTTTTCTCAATAGTGAACCAATTTCCCCACTCTGAACCAGAACGTTACTAAGACGTTCCCAGAACACTACTTTAAAACATTTACACTCAGTGGATTTTTCATTTATATAGCTCTTGTTCATTTATGGACAATCTTTTAAGACTTAATTGCTGTCAAGTAATAAGGAACATTTGGATCAGTTGATGATTTATAAGTAAAGATAACATTTATTCCTGAGTTTATTTAGATTGTATCTGACAAATTAGGAAGCTTTTCAATAGACAGCAATTATTTTAAAGTTAGAGTCTGTGGTTGTAGATTCCCTGAAGAAGAGGGTGTATTAGTCTCAGTCTCTTCGACTACTTTATTTTTCTGTTCAGAAATTCAATTTTCAAGAGCATATTTTTCTGAAACATTCAGCTAATTCTGCAGAGGTATTTTACTGATAATCCAAGTCCTCTTCCTAGCTGACTTTTTTTTCCTTTTTCAATGTGAAAACCTTGATTCTGAGCAGAGGTTTAACCTTCCAGCATGGGGAGATGTTAAGTGATTCAGCCACAGTGTGACTTTTATTTTCTCAAAAGAAGTAAAACCCTTAGGTAAATAACAGGAATAGTAATAATACATTGGAAAGCCCACTAATACTTTTGGATTTTTCTGAACCCTAATATTTTGAATAGCCTAGCCTTCAAAGTGTTTTCATACTCTGTCTAGCCATTATGAAATTCAAGAGTATTTATTCTGTGTATATAACTTTACATAGAAATACCTACAATTTTTCAGTGTGATTGTCACAATTCTTAAGTAAATTGGACCTTTAATTGAAGTTCCTGTTCACTGTCAATGCTGTTCTTCCTAAGAGATGAGGAGATACAGGAGAAAAAAGTTTATACTAGATCTTTTACTCCCTGGGATAGGTTGTATCACAAGGATAGTTTTTGATGTATTTTGCAGGTAAAAGATTTTAATTTATTAGCTTTCACTTATTTTATTTGTTCCACAGCCACACTTTTATCACTGCAATTGCATTAAACATATAGAAAGCACTAATATTTTGTGTAGTCTGGTTTTCATCCTTTTGTTTGTTTGCTTATGTATATATGTAAAAATTTGTTTATTATTTTTATTATTAGTAGTACATTATTTTATCTGAAAGTGGCAAATATATTGTAGCTGGATCCTCATCACGTGGGAAAGAACACTCTCATCCTTGAAAATGTGATCTTTGCAGAGTCTTTGGAAGGAAGATTTTACTTTTACAGTGATCTTTTTTTCTTTTGCTACATTAGCAGCTGAGCTTTCTGTTAACCACAGAAACCTTTAGATATATTTCTCCTACTTTACTAGAATGTACTTGTCTGCTGGGAGGTTGAGGTTAACTTGATTTCTCACTTGAATTGAAAATCAATTCAACTACCCCTTAGTCATAATGCTCTAAACTGCATTTGAGAAACTGATCTGGTGTTGAAATATATGCGAGTTTGTGCTGGGAATTGAGTCCTAGCTTCCTGAAATGGAAGTTTTCATACAATGGTAGGCTTTTTTTTTTTCTTTTTTCTTTTAATAACATCTGTGTTAATGAGAAGTATCTATAAATTGTATTTTGCCAAAAGATGGAGGAGTTAAAATTTCCTGTCTTTGCTTAATTGCTTTTTGTAGGGTTTTCATTTCATTTTTTTTTTTTTTTAAGCTTTGGTGGTGTGGATTTTGCTTGCCTGGATAGAGCATAATGCAATTTTTTTTTCTGTGTAAGAGTTTTCTGAGAGTCTTTTTATTAAGTGCTTGTGGTCAGGTTGCAGCTCATAAAGACAAATTCAGTAAACAAGCAGAAATACCAAATGGATGAATAATACTTAGCTGTCCATAACACAGATATTTTCAGTTTGGGGATTTTTTTTTTCTTGTTTTGATTATGTTCAGGCTTCCTTAAGGTGAATTTGTCAGAGACTAATTTTCCTGGTGAAATTTTTTGTTACTTCTAAAACAAATGTAAAAAGATTCATTAGTTCTGTTGGATTTTTTTTTTCTTTCTTTAGTCTCATCTACCAATGACTCTGTAAGTGAAGTTTATGCAATTCAGCCATTTGAGTCATTTCCCCTTCATGCCTTGCTTGTTTTTCTGGTCACCTTGGGAACTGGCGTGAATTTGAGAGAAATTAAATACTCCCATTAGTTTTAGCAGAGATCATACTTGGCTGTATCTGCTGCTGGCTAATCACATCCATGCTTCAATGTGATTCAGCACATCTGTATTTTTAAATTAACTGTGACAGGCAGCTGTTGCTGGAGTTCAGGGTATGAATATGAGCGGTGGAACAGACAAGGATGACATGGAAGCTGGTGGGAGGGAAGGTGTGTTGAGGTGGAAGAGTTCGTAGGAGAAGTTGTTGCTGTTTTTTTGAGTGGAAATACAGGGTTCAAATCCAGAGGAGGCTGAATTACTTCAGTTTGATTGCTCAGCTTGATGTTTTGTGCTTTACACTTGGGTGGCACTGTGGAGTACCTCTCGAAGTTAGGAAGTCTGTGTGACAGCAGACATGATTTGGGTACTCTTCAGAGAGTCTCATTGCTTGTAAATGTGGCAGTGAGAGGCACAGAGCATAAGCGTGAATAGCATGGAGAATTTAAAGGAGAACAGTCTTCAATTTTCTCTGATTTTAATTATATCATGTTTATATTAATAAAAATGAGTCACAAATTTATTGAAGAAATGTGAACTTCATGCAGTCTTCAAAGTTATGTTCTCAGTTTTATGCTTAAGTGTGTTCATAGTCAGCTATGATATAGAATATTATTTTCTGTTGATTTTTAATGTGGGGAGAAGAGAACAAAAATGTCAGTCATGGATGGAGTTTGCAAGCCAGTGTTTAGGTCTGACCTGTTTTTTCTTTGATTTCTTCAAACTGTGATCTGGAAACTTTGAAGTTACCTCCTAGATCACAATGAGCTCATGCTGTTAAAAAAACCCCAACAAACCAGTCTCATCACTGCATTTTTGTGCTGTTGAATTAATCTGTTTTGCTCTAATACTGTTGCTGTGACAGCCAAGAATTATTTTTTTAAACATGGATCACATTACCACAAACTTAAGTGAGTACACATTCTATGTTTTAAGGCACCAGAAGTTATGCATGCATAAACTATTGGTTGAGCATTTCTTTCCCAAACCACTCCCAAACTGGCCAAAGCAACAGACCAAGTGACATCATTTTTTAAATTTTCTAACGGCTGTTTTGTCTGTATTAAGTTTTTACTGAATCTTTTATGGTCAGTTCAGTTCTATTGTTTGTGAATTTAATAGAAAGAGGTAAAATAGCTATAGCTAGTGCAGATGTGTTAAGATAATTTGCTTTAGTCTAGTAAAGTCACTCTGATTTGATATATTGTAAATGAGGATAATTTGGTCTCTATGACTAGGAAAAAGCCACTTGATCTTTTTTGGTTTCCCATCTCTTATGGGGTGATTGCTGCCTTTTATCCCCTGCAGGACAGTAATACTTGAAATGTGCCTAAAACATGTGCCTGTAAAGTAGTCTATGGACTTTTGTGTTTTGTGATTTCAAGCACCATAAAAATGAAACTTAGTTATAGTAGTTATAAGAATGAGAAGTAAAGAGATTTATAATGTCTGCAGCATATGATTAATTTAGAGCAGTAAGTAATTTCAATTTTTAAATGGATTACAATACTTGGCATAAACTGTCTATTATCCACCACTTTTGTAGACAAAATTTTGTGCAGCTGCATGAAATACCAATATTAAGGACAATTGTCTTCTCACTCTTTCATGGGTTTATTCATATTAGTAAAAACCATAACCATATCTCACTATGTTTTTCAAGGTAAGAAAAGCCCTGATGAAGTAGTTTTAGGTATTCTCTTTTTTTTTGTAGGTTAGTCAGGACTTTTTGGTTGCTGTTTCCATTGTCTTTGCTGAGTAATCTTCAGTGCAGCTGCACTGGAGTTCTATGGGCCTTAGCAATTTTTGTGTATACAGTTTTGATTGGAAAACCCATCCCCTTAATGAAATAAGAATAAAAAACCAGACAACTGATCTGTTACTGTGTATCCTTGCCTGATAAAAAAGAGATTGTATTGGCAGACAACCAGTGTAATGACTTTCTGCTTTATTTCCTGTTGTGACTCAGTAATGTTGATTCCATCCCCATACAATCTACTTGATTATGTTTTTAGGACATATAATAAACACAGAAAGCCATTTGCTATAGAACTTTATAAGGGAGCACTTGTGGTAGTTGCATACAATACCACTTCAAATGCTGTTTACTGCATAAAGCACAAGAT
Source organism: Eulacestoma nigropectus (assembly GCA_013397775.1). Taxonomy (NCBI): domain Eukaryota; kingdom Metazoa; phylum Chordata; class Aves; order Passeriformes; genus Eulacestoma; species Eulacestoma nigropectus. Next base: position 732,825 of record VZTE01000365.1, on the reverse strand, counting down.
TTATTCTTTTAAATCTTGTAGTAAATAAGAAATGTAAGTGATTGCAAAACTGCATCTTCATCATGCATCAGAAAGTGACAAGTTCTAAAAAGAATAAATTTTAGGATTTTATTGTGCAGGATACGTTGTGAAATTTTTAAATAGTTTGTATGCAATATCTTGGTTTGAGTCTTATTGGTTGAACTGGGAGTGTTAGGATTTTCTCAAGTTTACAGGCTTTTAGAGGAGTTTACGTTAAATATCTCTTTTACTTTTGTTGATGAAAGAATCAATCTTACTGTGTGGTTTTTTTTTTTTTTGAATAATATTCTCCCTTCTCCCAAATCATCATAGAGCCTACTAGGAACTGGAAGGAAGAAAGCAATCTAGCTAAAGTAACCTTCTCTTCTCTCACATGGTTCATATGAATTCTGATTATTTTGTCTCAGGTATCAGTGACAGTGACAACAGTAGTCAAGTTAGATTACCTTTTGGAAAGTGGTGGGGGTTTTTGATGGTTTTCATTAGGTTTTTTCTTTTCTTGAAAGAAAATGTAGGCCTTATTTTCTTAGTAATATTAAAAAATTCATGCAACAACCTCTTGAGCACAGTGTGCAGTTGTGTCCTCTTAATTTCAAGAAAGAGTTGGTGAAATTGAAGAAAATGTAGAGAAGCTGGTAATACTATCAAGAGTGTGGAGTAGCTGCCAATGAGGAGTGGGGCCTCAACATTTTTGTCTCAAGTGAGTGAGGGATAGTGTCGCTGTTGTACAGGGGACGGAGAGAAACGAAACAGGCAGATTTCAGGAAAAGCGGAATTAATTATTTATTTACAGACTGGTTTATATCCTCTAGGTCGCATGAACGGCATGAGGTCATTGGTTCTTAGACCATCCGCCTCTCAGGATGATTGGCTAGATTCAACAACACCCATTCCAAAACAATTCTTCAGTTAACCATAACAATATTGCAAAACATCTCGCAGGTGCAATGATAAAGGGATCATTTACAAAAACTCTAGAGCTGTTTCTCAGCCAGCATCTGTGCGCAAGTCTTCACTTTCACACGGACACTGGCAGAGAGCTGGAAAATCTCTCCGCAACCAAGCTTTTAGCATCGACAGGATAGGACTAATGTTTACCAAAAAAAAAAAAAAAAAAAATTGAAAGGGTCCGGCAAAAGCCAAACC